>JAGDYQ010000030.1:1076746-1241746 GCA_021962125.1 Bulinus truncatus | reverse complement strand
AATCGTCAAAACTTTAAGGCTGGCTTTTTTGGGACGGAGCCGTATGGCGAAATAGCCGATGTCTAGAACTAGTCAAAAAAGATATACTTTGATGTAATGTCGTTACGTTTCCATGTCAAGGAACAGCAATGATTGTTAAAGGAATAAATGTTAGTAATGAAGCACTTCAAACAATAATATCTTTGAAGTGGCTATGACCTTAACCCCAGTCATGATAGATTTCTTAGACTGACTACACTTCAACCCTATTTAAAAAAAAAAAAAACAACTAAAATACACTTTTTGTAAAGCGCAATACATTTATCATAATACATTTCAAATGGTACCTGCACCATGTAAGATTTTGAGGACTCTTTCTTCAACTGACTTTCCAAAAGGCTCACCCGGTACTGCAGGTGGACATGGGAGAGTACTAGAATAACATTCATTATCATCAGAGTCACTACTAATTTTAACAGAGTGCCCACCCGAACTGGCCAATGATGGACAGTTTTAGTCGCACAGGCGGGAAAAACCTGGTCATAGTGGTCATCACGTGTATGGCCGGTCGCGTGAATCACATTGTCCGAATTTTTCAAACTGCCTGGAGCATTTTTGAAATAGAGTTGATTTCTCTCTTGATTCATCGCGTTCTCGTATTACTCCATTCTCTCAATACTAAAATAAAAGTTCTCAATATATAGGTTATGTTTCTACATTATTAATGTTTTTGACAATATTATGAAATTTCATTAGCATCAAAGACACAAATGCTATTTCCATAAAGACTGTATCTTCTGATATGTTTTACTTCACTTCTAATTAACATTCGGTTAATGGAACTTTCGATTCTTCATTATAAGACAATTCATAAATTGTTCAAAATATTTTTTGTATAAGTCCGTGAAGCTTTCTTAGTTGATGATATAATACTACAGTGGCTTGCAGCTTTAGTGGCTATCAGATATGTAGGCTTTCGGATAAGTGGATTTTAGATATAGTGGCTTTCAGATTTAGTGGCTTTCAGATGTAGTGGCTTTCAGCTATAGTGGCTTTCAGAAATAGCGATTGCTGCTAGATAGCTCAATCAGTCAACAGTTAAGACAAAACTTGAAGAACGTAATATTTTTCTAGTTTCCTGTTGGAAGATAGAAAAACGTAGTACTTACTATAGATAGATATAAGTGTGTAATGTTTCAGTGTGTGTGTGTGTATTTTACATGTGTAGGTGTGAGACGGTGAGTGAGTGTTAAGCTTGCCAGATTTTCTGGATGCCAGGTATGGACACGAGAGGGCGCAGAGAGGGAGGAGGTAAAGTACGGACAAATACAGAAGTAAATATTAGTACGAACAGGAAAGGGGGAGGGGGCGAGAGCAAGAAAGTATAGACTATCCGTACCAAAATACGTATAATTATTGTGCTTGGGATGTTGCTAGCTTAGTTCATTTTGAAACCAAGAATCATATTTAAAAAAAAAAATTAATAGTATTTAAACTAATTTACGAAGCAATCTTCAATTATATCTTTTAGCGTTATTTGTTCCCTTTGGTCGTACAAAATGAATTCCCAAATTAGAATTAATAGGAAACCAGTGCCATTCAGTAGCGTAGCGAGGGTAATGCAGACTTACAGGGCGAAAAAAAGAGTTCTGTTAAATTATTTCGGTACTATTTAGTACTCGCTACGACTTTGGTTCCAGGGGACGGATGGTCGTGCGGTAAAGCGCTTGACATTTGACCTGATGATCCCTTGTTCAATCTCCGGTGAAGACCAATGGATTTTTCAGGTCATGGCCGAATCCCTTCTATATCTCCCGTGGTGCCTCCATGGGCATTGCACTATCGGTTATGGTGGGGGATGCAAGAAGGGCACAATAAAAACCGACCCCTTAGTGGTTTATAGTGTCAAAGAGATTTCATCTCATCCTTACAGGGACTTCACTTTCGGCCCTGGTTCCATGTAAAATAAATTGAATGTAAAGGCATAAACTTACCACTTCTTCTGTCCTCTTACTACATATTACACATGTCTACATCTCATACACACACGATGACACACGTCGTACTACACACTTTAATGAAAAATAAGGTTTAATATCCGGCCGATAAGAAACACAGACAGTGAACAAAGAGTGTCGAAACGCGAGTTTCTATATTTGTGAATGGGTTTTTCTTTTCTCTAAATATAGCACATCAAAAGAAGACCTTGATTCTTCTGTAGTAATAGCGTGAATTCTTTCAGCGGTCGCATGGTTATTTTCGTCGAATTTTTATTCTGGATGTAAGATATGACTAAAATAAAAAGTCCAATAAGACAATGAAAGTTTAGGAGACAACTCCTTGTAAGGCGTTTAGGGTCACTGACCTTTAGAGAAGTACAGTACAGTAAAGTAAAGTACAGTAGAGTGCAGTAACCTACAGTATAGTACAGTTTAATATAGTATTGTACAGTTTAGTATAGTGTTGTGAAGTGTAGTGTATCGTAGCATAGCATAGCATAGCATAGTATAGTATAGTAAAGTATAGTATAGTATAGTATAGTATAGTACGCTATTATATAGTGACTCAAGTATTAATCAGCCCCAGTTTAGTGGAAATTGTCAGGGACCGAAGTTTATCCACAGCAGTTCCAGACCCTGTCACGGCTCAAATCTTAACCTTTGAAACTTGTCGACGTACTATTTGTGTAGGTATCTATTGTCAGTATCTATTTCGTAATATATATTTCTTTTTTGGAAGGAGCATTACAGTCTGCAAATCCTGACATTAGCTTGACAATATTACGTAGCTGAACACTGTTGTAGTCACCTGATATAAAAACAGAAGTATTAGAACCTATTTGACCAAACTAACAGTCACCCCCCCCCCAACCCCAGTGAACTTTGTCCAGAAGCCCATGGTTCTATTTAGACGTCCTTGTAGATAGATAGATAGATAGATAGATAGATAGATAGATAGATAGATAGATAGATAGATAGATAGATAGATAGATAGATAGATAGATAGATAGATAGATAGATAGATAGATAGATAGATAGATAGATAGATAGATAGATAGATAGATAGATAGATAGATAGATAGATAGATAGATAGATAGATAGATAGATAGATAGATAGATAGATAGATAGATAGATAGATAGATAGATAGATAGATAGATAGATAGATAGATAGATAGATAGATAGATAGATAGATAGATAGATAGATAGATAAATTATAAAAGCATGAGAACCGTTGGATTCAATGTTACTTGTCGACACAGAAACTAGACTTGGCTAGAGATGAATCATATCTGAACTTATATTAATTCTGAGGGAAAATCTATACCTTCGGTATTGTGTCATGAACAAGCAGGAAATAAAAATAAACACGTATCTTTCAGTTTCGCTGTAAAGTGTGACACCTTCTGTATTTCTTCCGTGTCAAGTGTGTAATCGGGGATGTGTTGTCTTGCAACACAGGCCGCAGTTTTTGAGAAATCAGTCCAAGGTAAGTTTCGATTGTAGTCATCAAAGTTTATAATTTTAAGCAGCCTAAATAACTGTATGACCTAAAAAGATGCTTGCTGTTATTATATTATTATTTTATTTTGTGTATAAGTATTATATTATAAGTATTATGGTGCAGCACGTCACTCTTGCTACATATGCAATAGTTATCAATGTAAACTATGACCAAAAACACACAAAAAATGGTTCTAAAAATTACTATATGTTTTTTTTTTCGGTATTAGTTGATCAAATACTCTTTAGCAGCCCTTAACGTGAAAATTCTACTGCAGGGTACAGGCATTTTACAGCAGGGGCCAGGCCAATAGCAGGGGGGTGGCAGGAAATAAATGTTACCAAGTAGAGCAAACAATCAGGGGGGGGGCAGACAAAACGCAGGGGGGGCCGCCCCCCCCGCACGCAACGGGCCTGCTCTTTAGGTGTTAATTAGTGCTTAAAGAAAGGTTGAGGAAGGGAAGGGGAGGGGAGTGACCCTTTTTACTTCATTTGATTGTTTGTTTGTTTTTTACACTAGATTCTGAATCAAGATACTTATTAAACACAGACGTCACCACTGACCATCTCACGGACCATTTCACTGACCATTCCACTGATACTTTCTAGCTCTGGCGAAGGTGTCCATTATCGCTGCGCCAACTGAAACTATCTACCAAAAACTTTATTTGGGTCAACCTGCTTAGGACAGTTTATAAAACTACAATGAATAAATAGAACCAATTCATTTTGACCACAGCAAGGCAGTTAGAATCTAGCAAACGTTTTTTATCTAGAAAATAAACATTTTTTTTTTTTAATTCTAGAAATCTCATTTTTTTTATTCAATTTAAATTTTAAAAAAAAATGGCTGAATTCATTGCGACAAAACAAAATAGAACAAACCAAATACATTTGTTTAATGGCCAGGATTTTCAAAATTGTGGCGCGAAATTAGTGAACGATTTAACGCTTAAAGTTGAGAGAATGTTAAAATTAGTCTTCGCTATGTTGATTTTTGTGTTAGTTTTAGTGATGTTCGTGGTTCACCATCAATATAGGATAAATTATTTGGAAAGTAAATTAAAAAGTAGAGATAACTATGTCATTCAAGTGAATAATCAAAGACCAGAAGCCGCTGATGGTGACTTAGAAGGAATAGAATTCACTACAAATACTGCAAGTAAAATTTTTAGGAATTTGCCGAAAGATCGAAGAAATCGAGTTGAGCAGAACAAATACCAGGAATCGGGAGGAGACAGGAGAGTATTGTTGCCCAATTTATCAAGACATGCAAGAAGTATGCAAAGTAAACAGTGTAACATTAACATGTCAAGTGTACTCCAGAAATACTGCGACGGCAGGGATAAGAGAAAAAACCCAGTGAAAGGTAATGAAAATGACAGTCATTTGCAATCCATTGTGAGTTAAATACTTTGACAGAAAGAGAAAGAAAGGGAGATAGAGAGACTGATATGAAAAGAGAGAAATGGGGATGTGGACATGAAGAGGGAAGAAGAACACGATAAAAGGAGAATTAAGAAGAAACTGCAAATTTAAACGAGAGGTCGAATAGGCAGACAATAAGGCATACAGACGGGCAGACAGACAGACTAACAAGCAGACACACGGACATATAGATAGACAAGCATGCAGTCAGACATATAGACTAGCAAATAGGCAGACAGGCGCGCTGACATATAGACTAGCAAGCAGGCAGACTGAAGGTGAGACATATAGACTAGCAAGCATTCAGACAGAAGAATGATTAGGTGGGTGGATCCTGATTAGTCAGTCATCACTGTAATTAACTGGTACATCTGTAGCCATTGTTGTTATATATATATGTATATATATATATATATATATATATATATATATATATATATATTCAAATCAAAACAAATAAATTACTGAGTGTTAATAAATTCTAAAAAACTTTTTATTTTATTTCATTTGCAGAGTATGTGGTGAGTATTGTATCGATCAGTAAGTAATTCCTAACTTAAATTCTTTGCTGTAGTTTGAAAACAGTAATGACTAAAAATGTAGAACCTTATTAAAAATTGACTATTTCATTGATCACATATTTTTTTTCTTCTCGTTAAAAAGTTTGTAAAGTTTTACAGGCATTTATGTATTCCGTTTGTATTTTAGTTGCATAAACAGACCGACAAAACAGATAGACAGACATGCAGCAGGTCAGAGTCCAAATGCCAAACATCATCTATCTCAAAAGTCTTGATAGAAAGAAACGTTGTAACCTCCGCGGTGACTCCAATGTTATTGCACCCTGGGTTATGGTGGGAGGGGGGGTGAAGAAAGGGCATAATGTGAACAGCTTTCGCTCATTGTTTGTTTCCGGTCAGATTTAGATGATAAGATAACTAGTGGAAAAGCCTGCTAAAGCTGGCTGAACGAAATCCGATAGAAGGGATAACAAAGAAATATACGAAATACTGCAATAGAAAAGAACATGTGGCCTTTATTGCCATGAACATACTTAAATATTACGCATACACCGCACGATATGAAAACTACCAACGGTTACAACGCATACACCGCACGAAATGAAAACTACCTGAGGGTGACACACGCATAGGTTAGACTATTATGTATTTAAGGATATCATACTGGAAACATTACATTTCTTTCGATGACTGATAATTTAAACGGTTCATATTGAACACATTCAGACTCTGTCATCTGCAAGCTATGAGGCAAGTTTCTATATCCTGTTTCCTTACAATTCTTCTGCAAACGGTAATACCCCCCCTCCCCCTTTCCTTTCCTCACTTAGATTTTGTTGTCGAAATTGTCACAGATTTTACGCTAATGAAAATGTAAATTTTAAATAAAACCTGAAAAGAAGTTTTAATGTATCACTAACATATGATTATCACTAACATATGATTATCACTAATATTGTGGTTGTTTTTGTATTATTTCAAATTTAGGGCCTATAGAATATATGGAAAGTTTTCCTTCCAACTTGCCATCACGAGTCATGGTGTACAAAGACAATAGAATTACATTTTACAATGCAGGTTTGTTGTGTGTTCATCATGCCAATCAGGCTTTGCGCGGGAAGGGGGGGGTGTCAACAAGTGGTGATCTGTATTACTATGATATGCACTACCGAGAGTAGGACCTGGGTTCGAGCCTCAGTGAGAATCTTGGAAATCGTTTAGGTCCTTGTGAAAGTCCCCAAGTCCACCCAGCTATAAATGGTTACCGGTCTTTAAGTTGGGGGCTTAAAGGCGGCTGGGCTTTATGTTAACCATACAATCCCTTTATATGCCGAGGTTATTGCAACAGGTGAAATCTACTCTTCATCTGCCCCAATGAGCCCTTAGGGGCTTAAGGGAACTTAACTTTTTTTGCACTACTGATAGTAGATACATATTTTGTAATATCTATCTTTATCTATCTTTATCTATATCTATCTATATCTATCTATATCTATATATATCTATCTATATATCTTCATCTATCTATCTATATCTATCTGTCTGTATCTATATATCTTTATCTATCTATTTTTATCTATCTATCTTTATCTATCTATTTTTATCTATCTATCTATATCTATCTATATATATCTTTATATATATATATATATATATATATATATATATATATATATTGTAGCTCCTGTTCGATTTATATTTGTAATCGAAGTTGACGCAAATTAAAGAAAATTTCCCAAAAAAAAAAAATAATTAAAATATCTACAAAAACACGTGAAAACAAGGGGGAAAGTAAAATGTGTATTGGCTATTTGCAGGATCGCCGCTGGGCATCTACCGATCAGTCAATGAGACTGTTAACAACACCCTGGTAGAGCTGGTCAACACAAGTGGTAAATTTATAGTGAAGACCTCAGGAACGTACATCGTACATGTTAACGTAAGACATTTGACATTGTTAACTTAAGACATTTGACATTGTTAACATAAGACACTTGACATTGTTAACGTTAGACAGTCGAGCACTTTATTGCACGACGATTCTTCCCCTCAGTTTAATCACATTTTAAAATAAATAAGATAACTCATCAAAAATGGGGGTCATAACACCCATGTCCAGGGCCGGCCTTACGAATTACGAGGCCCAATTCATCCTATTCTTGCAAGGCCCGACTTCGAATTTTTCTTTACAATAACAGCTATTACTATCAATGCTAAATGTAAATTGCGGGACCCAATTTGCCAGGCGAGGGGGGCCGATTTGGGGCAATCGCTCAAATCGGCCTAAGTCCGGCCCTGCCCATACCAGTGACGCTACTATTGTTGGACACACCCGAAGTAATCTCTAAAAAAAAGTCGCTTCATACCCACATGCTAAATTCTGCAGATGCCGCTCCTGGCTAACGGCAATTAAGTGCCGCCCTGGGCGGGTCACCCTCATCGCTAGCCCCCGCCTGGTTCCGCCCTTGCCAATATCTAGAATATACATATATAACACCAATGTTTCTAAGGACAATTTTGATAAGACCACTATCTATACACAATGATGACATAATCTATTTGTATTATTGTATCAATCAGATCACTCTGGTGGATGAAACTTCCCATCACAGCATTGGACTATTCCAGAATGATCAGCTTATGTTAGCTTGCCCTCGCGGTGGTATCGTATGCACATCAAATCACGCAGACAGTACACAGTATCGAATATGCAATATCGCAGGTGAATATCATTTTAACTTGTTTTTGTCAAAGTTAACAAATATTCCCTATCTTCCCGTTGGAAAATACTTCAAGTTATTTAATTCATTTCTATGTTTCTGTTTGTGTCTGTTCCTGTCCCTTCTCAGTTAAACAACCCAAAGTAAGATGGCGGCAGGCTCCATTAGGTCCACTACTCTAAATCAGTACTATTTCAGTACCCCCCCCCCCCAACCTTTTTCTTGCCACGGACCGGTTCAGCGTTTGGTAATTTTAACCGCGACCAACTGGAAAAGGGGGGGGGGGGGAGACGTTAATTATTTCTCGTCCACGGAAAGTCGCACAATCACGAGATAAATAAATAACAAGGAAATAATTTAATTTTTCTTGGGCGGCCCAGTAACATTCGTTCTACGAACCGGTACCGCACGGCGGCCCAGGGTTTGGCGACCACTGCTCTAAATCACTTGTTAGTTTGATCGACACAGCTTCTATTTTTAACATCGGTATGTTGTGGTTTTTTTTTTTGGTGTTTTTTTTTAATAATTTCTAGTCATCATGAAAAAATGATGTATTCCACTTGCCTTTAACATCGAAAACATTGCTATGGCGACCAAGAGATGCTATGAGCGCTAGGGAAATATATACATATATACATTTGACAAATGCGCAGCTAGTTGGTGGGTTTTGCTTGTTAGATGTTTTGATGGATGGAGGGGTGGATGAGTGTGCTGACCATTTGGGTAAGTATACGGGTAAATGGATTGGAAAGGGCTCAAGTGAAAAATGATGAATGCATTTAGTTGGGTAAATGCGCATGTGTGTGATGTGTTCCAACACCTGGAATTAAGCTTTTGGTTCCTTACTTTTAGGTATTCTCAAACTGAGAACGGATGACGTCATTCAACTGAGAACCATGATGCCGAACACGACAGTCAGACTTCAAAAAAGACAAAAATCTGTGTTTTTCATCTCATTACTTGCTCAGGACCTTTGATAATTATTATAATACTAAATGTACTCCTTTACTACCTACTTTCGATATAACGCAGAAGCGAGACCGCTATTATTTATATAGATACAAGCAAACTTTATATATACAGTCGATTCCGCTTAATTGGGACATATCGGAGCCGAGGCTTTTTGTCCCAATTAAGCGGCTGTCAAAATTACAAATTACATACAAATTTACTATTGGCTTCTTGGTTTGGTTTCTTTGAGCTTTGTCCCAATTAAGCGGAATCCACTGTATATATATATATATATTGTTGTTCATTGTCAAATTGTCAATGTTATAGACCTAAGGAATCCGTTTCTCCCTCCCCCGCCCCTTTCTAACGGCCATAAGATGCTGTTGGTGATAATAATAAATTCTCTTGGATCCCAGGATGAATGTGTTTATTCTACCCAATATTAGAAATGAATTGATAGGACAAACTGTTTGTGTTGATTAACATTATTGCATGTGTAAAGGCAATGTATATATATATATATATATATATATATATATATATATATATATATATATATATATATACACTGTGTGTAAAAAGAGTGCATCGTAATAAATGAACTGAAAAGCCCATGATGGATTTTTTTTTAAATTTTTGTTCTGTTTGTATATTTCATTGTTATTTTTGGTGATTGTGGTATAGAAAAAAAAAAACAACTATTAAGTCAAAAGGTCCATAACACAGATAACTGCCATTTTATGTCAGAGTGACTAATTCAATATTTGTATAGCCAGTGTCGTAGTGGTATGGGGGGGAACCATCATGCCCCTACCGCTACTCACAAAAGAGCGCCAAATGGCATATTATATGGTTTTCGAATTGGGGGGGGGAGGGGGCGCTAAAAAGGTATTGTGCCCCGGGCGCGAGTTAAGCTCGCTACGCCACAGTATATATCCAAACTTAGCCTGGTGCAATGGGTGAGTGGGGGGGGGGATAATATAGTTAACTGAATATATCTTAACATTGGTTGACAAGCAGCAATAAATAAATAAACAATCTATATCCCTATTTTTTTTTTACTAGTTTTAGGACTCAAACGTTTGTTATTGGTTAAAATACACTGAAACCACAATATCACAAGCGAGGAACGTACGTACTTGAAACAACAGAGTGACTAGAAAACCAAGCCATGTTTATACTGTTACACGATGACCTTGAACCTTGAGTTCACAATCAGACGACAAAAAAAAAAACGTCTATAAATAGAACTACATAAATGAAGGACAACGAGCGTAACAAAATGAGTGTAGTTTTTTTTGTTTTTTTAAATCGCAAATTATTGAATGAGCTTGAAATATGAAATAACACAAAAAAAAATATGTTCATTTTCGCCACGGTTAGTGACGTATTTTGGAAATCTCAACAGGTTTTAAATAACGGTACCGTGTGAACCTTTCGTATTTAGGTCAAACACGGTCGGCTTGTTGTGGTTTTCCAAGAAACAAATTGGGGAGGGAGAGAGTGGAGGGGGAGTTCAAAACCGGGTTGGCTGTCTAGTTAACAGCTTGAGGTCAACGTATATTGTAAACAAACACTCAAACCCAACACACACACACACACACACACACACACATATAATACACAGACCTATATACATACACATGCAATCCTATAAATCACAAGATATGTAGTATACATGATAACATATGAGATAAATTAATGGAATCTTTGCTGGTATATCCCCCCCCAATCCCAACCATTCCAGTTCTCGTTTATAGTTTCGGTTTGTTATAGTCAATATTTTTCACTATCTTTTATTTTCTTTTTTGAATTCCTAACACACTTCATTAAATAAACGAAACATTTCACGAAGAAAGAGTATAGTCCTCGCTGTTGTACTGGGGTAAGTCTAAATTTGTCTAACTTATAAATGACCATTAATATTTTGTCTAACGCATAAAAGGCATTATTAATGCATTATTAATGCTGCATTATTTTATTTTAGTCGCATCTACTAATAACGACCATTTATTATTTAGGATAAACTTTGAAGCATCATTTCAACATACCCCCATCTACCCCTCACCCACCCCTCAACATCACGGCCAAAGGGGGGGGGGTAGGTGTAACGTAAGCTGGGGTAGGGTCATGTCAACTTTTAATTTGCTGGGATTCGAACTCTCATCCATACCGTATTGAGTGCGAGATCTGCGTAGGAAAAGTTTCAGAAACCCTAAAACACAAACGTGGTCGTGTTCATGTCATTACATCAGTTAGGGGGCCGCCGAGAGAGACATCATCATGGTGGTTGTTTCGTGGCAATGAGTCACTATCGCTCAAATATGCATATGTGAAATGATGAGTTGTGATTGGTTAAATGTTTAAACACGCGACCGAAGGCTGAAAATTTCCTTCTCTCCCCCCACCCCTGCTTCGACAGACTCTCCTTGGCCTTAATTTTTCATCCCTCCCCACGATCCAGCTCTATCAAGCTAATTTTCAGTTATAGACATGCAAATGTCAACGTGCACTCAAGCAGTATGTGGAAACGTAACAATACTCACATATTCATCTTTAGGGTGCATCTTTATCCGCGTTTCTCAAACGGCGGAAAGCTTACCCCAAGGGGTGCGGTTAATTTTTACGCAGCGACATATAATTGTCGTTTAAAAAAAACCAAGAGTTTCAAGAAGGTCGCCAGTTGGCTGCGTGGTTCACCAGAAAACCACGTGCCGGAGAATTGCATTGGAAAGGTAAACACACTTGCATTATGAAAATGAATACATTTATTTGCAAACTTAGCTGCGGACATACTTGGGTACCCCTTGGGGTAGAGTCACCAAATTGATTGAGAACTGCTGATCTACGTAATTAATTGCAACTGCTGCTTTTGCTAATAATCGAAAATATTTTTTTCCTGAAATAGGTTTTATCTGTCTATTTTGTACTTAATTCGGATTTTCCAAAATGTGTTCATATGTTTTATTTACTCATATGTCTGTATGATTAAGTGTTTACTTGTGGTGTATTGATTTAATAATTTATTAGCGGACTACATTTACTATCTTCTCTGCCCCCCCCCCCCATCCTCTCTATACTACAATTTGCTCTTTTCTGCCAGCAATAACTTGTAGTTTATCGTCTACCCCGCAATAAGTTTGAGGGAAGTGCCTTCTATACAACACCTTTCCGTTACGGGGACCTCTAAAGCCCCAGTCCCCACTTTGTCGAGCACTCCATAATGTCTATTTGTGCCATATATTGGAGTCGGGAATCGAAATGGAATTGGATGTTCAAAAAGTAATCGATGAATATATTAAAGTCGATCCCATCAGTAGGCACTACCGAGCCGGATAAGCAAAACCTCTATAGAGAAACGCTTTTATGGGAACTAAATTCAGGCAACGGGCTAGGGCGCGCATTAACAAATGACCCCCCCCCCTTTCCAGTTTTATTTTTTATCAATTATTATAAGTGCTAAGATGGCCCTAAAGGTACTTTTGCCTGGAGCTCACAAATATCTCTGGATGTCTCTATCCCAAAGACCTTAGTATGGCTCTGATTCGATACCATTTCTTATACATCCCCAATCATTCAAATACCCTTTATGTAACTGAAATAATCTTCATTTATTCTTTGTTCTAATATTTATTTAACTAAGTTCGATATTACTTAACTGAAGTAACTGCAAGCCGATTAAGAGAGGGTCTGAAAATGGGATCAGTGACATGTAAAAGTGATACTGTTTTTTAATCATTGTGTTTATATATATTATACCTATTTTTAGAGCATTTTCGAAAAAAAATGCTCTATTGTCCCCGTTTTGTCTGTCTGTCTGTCTGTCTGTCATCACCCTAGATCTCAACAACCATAAGTCCTAGACCCATGATGTATATATCATTTTGTAGGTCTTGGCCTGGCATGTGTGCAGCAAAAGTTCATTTAGCGATCTGACCTCTGAGGGCCGTAAAAGGGGGCTTATAAAGTACCGTTTTTTACTATATAAGCTATATTAATAAAGGAGCGCCCTATATCTCAGCAACCATAAGTCCTAGACCCATGATGTATATATCATTTTGTAGGTCTTGGCCTGCCATGTGTACATCAAAAGTTCATTTCGCGATAGGACCTCCGAGGACCTGGCTTCAGGGCTCCTAAGGGGCTTATATATTATATATATAGCCCCATTCTACACCTTGTACGTTCAATAACCCATTCATTTGGTGCGAAATACTGCAGCACGTAGTTTCACCAAGATTTATTAAGAAACTCATCAAATGAAATAGTAAGCTTGTGTTCTGAGTTTAATTGAAAGTATCAGAGCTATGCAACAATTGACGGAGTTTTCGGACGATTAAATGACTACAATTTCGAATATTTTCAATTACGAGTCCTATTTCAGTAACCACAAACCACTTGTAGTTAGATTTAAAAGAAAATAATTTTTTTTCAAATATAAAGAAACGTCTTTATAATATTTTTTTTACACAATTGAATTTATAAACATTTCCAAAATGTACAAATATTTACTGAAAGCTAACAAACGTACTGATACATAACATGAAAATGCGCTAACACGTCCTCTGTCCAGAATGGAGCAGGCTTAATTGCTTGTTTAACATAATATACCCGTTTTTTTTTTACATATTATATATGTTTTATAAGCGCTACTAATAGCAATAGGCTACAATTATTTTGAATGAAATTTTTTTTTTTTCAAGTTGGTAGGAGATAAAAGATGGAGGAGTTTTTATAAATAGATTTGGAAAAACAAATACTAATACATGTACATGTATTGTCAATTTCGTGACCTAAATTTTTGAATCATTCCGATTATCTTCCTAGATATAATTTTTATCTCCCTTTATCGTCTCGATTCTCCGGGTTTTTTTTTTTTACGGCCACTTTGGAAAAAAATATTAACCGAAACGACATAAAAAAAAAACAGGATGAAACAAAAGAAAATGCATACAAAAGAAAATGAGTCAAACCGCTTTTTTCCCCAGATCTTTGGCTATATATTTAAAATTAGTCTCATGGTGAATATCCCACAAGTATGGTTTGACAGTACTTGACTACTATAAGTACAACATTCATTAAATTATCTCAGTGGGATATTTTATTTTTTTAATTGCAGAAATATTTTACTTTAAAAATAAATCTAATTAGTTTTGATACTTACTAACTCAGAAATAATAACCTTTTGAAGATTTTTCTCAGATAATCATGTGTAATTTGGCAATAATTTTTTTAGATTTAAAATATTCGGTTTAAATAAAGGTTAAACATAAACGGTTTCCATTTCAGGATGTGCCTCACTAAGGGAAAGTCGTAGACTTAAGTCGCTGGTCCTCATTTCAATTTCGTTATCTTCTGCTGTAGTTAGCATTAATCAAATCAAGAGATGAAACCTTTGGCTTGTGAAGATGACGTACGGCGCGTGTTTGCATGTGAGACCGATGCGAGTACTATAATTGTACCAGAGAAATATATCCCATACAGTAGTGTGAACAATTCTTCTGTGAGAGAGCAGAAATGCTTCAAGGATGCGGTGAGGCCCAAGCGGTGTCAAGCCAGATTGATCATGTGTTGCGGATTATCCGTGAGACCCGAAATGATATTAGTTGCAATTGTCGTCTTGTTTGCTGGAGTTACTGGTCTGGTGTTCACCGTCTGCAGCTTGCACGTGAAGGTGGGCAAGCTGGAGGAATTGGTGGTACAAAAAGTCCAGAATGACGTTGCAGGTCTCAAACGGGTTAAGTACTGTAAATATATTTTTGTGCTATTTGTTGTTATTCAAAACTGTCTTAACGAAAGGAAGGTTGGAGAAAGAAATTTCGTTTCGACGTCAGTGGTGTCATAGCTACATACATCATACTTTCTCCCACCTCAAAATAGGGCCGTCTTCCATGGGCACTTGCTGTCAGCCCTCGCTGGTGTGGTAACCTTACTCGAATGAGCTATACATGTTATTATTTTGGGTGCTTGTAGTTAAAGGCCTTAATAACCTGGTTTGCCCGGGGGCCCACTAAGACTGCCCGTTACACTTCCACTATAGCAAATTAGTTTAAGAAAAGTATTAGCTTTTTGAGCCACGGGCGCATTGCATATAGGATGAGACGACGGTCCTGGTTTGAGATGCATTGGTGTTAAGAGCTCCTGGCACTTCCATCTAATTAACGTGAATACTTATGAGGTTGTAAACTGTAAGTTCCACGGTGGTTGCGCAGGTAAAGGGATTCTGTCATCCATATTTCTCTGTACCAACATTATCCATGTCAATTTCAGCAATGCGTATGACTTACAGGCGGCACGAAACACCCTCCCATATCTGTTCACGGATTAGTATCCAAACATTATCTTAGATTTTTTTTTTTACTAAAGTAAAATGACTATCGACCTTCATACTTTTATTGCATAGAGAGAGTACTTGATTGTTTATTGTTTCCCTCTATTTTCATATCAGAAAAGTGAGATAACAGAGTCCCCATATGCATGGGAGACGGAAACTCTATATGAGAAAACGGTGCAACTTCTAAACAGACGGTATGATGCCGGGTGGGCGAAGTCGCCGATCTTACCCGAAGTAATTACTGGAGAAAAACTAGACAATCAAACACATACTGAGGAAAATGACGTCATCAAAAATGGGACATTTCTAAAGCGCACTCGGCGAGATGTGGAAAAAAGTTTGCAGAAGATATCCGGCAGCATCATCAGGAAGCAGAATAAAACACTCGGTAAATCTGAAACAGCGAAAGGTTTCACTGACAAAGGTGGGTAGTGTTTTAACTTTTTTTAAATGATAAAACACATTTGAGCTGAATATTGTACATATGTAGGTAATCTTACAATTTATTGAATATTTAGTCTCGATCAAAAATCACACAGTCAAACAAGACTCCCCCAACCCGACATCGTAACTTATTAAAGTTCTCATATTAAACCAAGTGAAATCATCTTTCATTTGATTAAGAACAATCATAAAATATGTACATTTATCGAATATATTAAATTGGCAAGTAATATTTGTCGGGACTTAGTAAAAAAAATCTAATGCTTATTCTTCTGCTTTCACTTACAATTAAGAGTCATCTTTACTAGTCTTTAGGGAGGAATTAGGCTTCAATTCAAATATTTTGCAGTAGCTGAGTAGGGCAGACAAAGATGTAGGCGACTATTATTTTTTAAATAGTAAAAAGTCAGTATATTATATGGCATCAGTATTATTTTTCAAAGATAATTATGATGCCATTTAGACCAAAACAATATAATATAAGGTTTTCCAGTAAAAATGTAAAATGTCTTTAAAAAATTGTATTACTATTTCTTTTGTATAATTTTTTTTCAAACACAAGTTGTTTTTTTCCCCTCAAATAGGTGTGGGGCATGTAAGTAGAGCTTTAACTAAAGCACTAAATTGTGTTATATAGTCAGTCTTTTTTAAAAGATACTAATAATGTAAGAATATCAAAACAAACAGCTTAGATAGCTATGATTAAATAGCTTTAATACTGAAAAATAATAGTGCTTGTTCAGTGTCTTTTGGTAACATTTGGCTTTATTGTTGATTTATTGTTGTTTTTTTTTTTAGTTGGAATCTTCACATTTTGAAGTGGACTTTTATAATGACTGGTATAATCATAAAACTAATTTCTCCATTCACGGTGAGTGGCTTGGTGGCTAGTAGGATGTTAAAAAAAACATCCCTATTTTTTCAATTTTCAAATATAAGAAATTTAAAGTCATATGCAGTGAATGCAAGGCATTAAAGCCCGCTCCCCCCATCACATACAGAAAGTGACCCTGAGCAGTACAGAATGTCTTTGAATACATATATCATGGTTTAAAAACAAATGGATAGTGCCCTCTTCCCCTGCATTGGTCCACCATGTACAACTATGGAAAGTGTGGGGAAGGCAGGGGAAAAAATGGACAATCTTTTAAGAAAAAAAATGGAAATACCAAATAAATAGAAATGACCAAGTTAATTTGATATAACCATTACAATTAGTACCACAAAACACAAAAGTACCCTAAAGATTCAACCTTTAAATATAATTAAACATTGATTAAATTTTTAACATTTCTAAGTTACCAAATGTAGCTATTTTCCTTTTTTGTTAATGCATTTATACTCTTTTTATTAATATTTGAATTTTTAGTTGTTTTTTTTTTTTTTCATTTTGTTTCCCTTTTAACAGAATGTATCACAGATGACAGATGGCCAACAAGACCTGTGGCTTGCAGAGGTCGAACAATTAAATATTCACAGATTGGTGCGATTTATTTAAAAAATATATTATTCAGTAAAGTAATAGTTATTTTTTAAAAAATTAGAGAAATAAATGTTTAGTGTTTGAAAAATTAGCTGCATTAAAGTAGAAATATTTTGTATTATTCAACACTTGATCTGTTCATATTTACAGATTCCCCTTTGGCATTCTTCCGCTCACGTACAATTACTGACCAATCAGCTGGACACAAGAAGAAAAAGAGGAAAAATAATAGACCACTGATGGAAATCACTAACCAGAAAGAGGGCATTTTTGGTGTTCGTGAATCTGGCATTTATTTAATACATTTAAATGTAAGTATATTTATGTACTTAATTTTGTAAACTTATTTTTATAACATATTTTTCTTTTTAAAAAAAAAAAAATTGAAAATATGAATTTTTTAACTGTTTTAATTGCTAGATTCTAAAACAAATTATGCTGTGATTCAACCATCTTTTGTCACACAGTTTGATTATTTAATGTAAATTAAATATATACATGAACATAAATACATACATGAATACCTTTTTTTCTGAAGATAAATAAAAATATGAACCAAGGGGAATAATCTGTTTGTGTCACCAAAAAAAAAAAAGAATTTTTTTTTTTTAATGCAGATCATTTTCTTTCTTTTAAAATTTCATTTAAGGCGGTGCAGAAAAAAATGAATTCCTCATTATTATTTTAGTGGAATCCTCATTGACCATGATATTCATTTTAAATTATATTTTTATCATGAACAAAAATATAGCATGTTTGACTCAATCCATAGATCATGTGATCATGTTTTACTCAATCCATAGATCATGATTGTTGATGAATCTCACACCCACTCGCTGGGCATCTCTTTAAACAATCAGACAGTTCTTACTTGTTACAAAGGAGGATTCCGGTGCCCCCAGACGAATGTAGAGGGCTCTTACAAGTACAGAATCTGTGTCATTGATGGTGAGTCATTTATGCCCAGATTTACAATGGCTCTCTTAACAACATATTGGGCCGCCATGCCAATCAATATAATTGGGGCCTCTTGGACTAACACTTAAAGAGTGAAATGAACATAGTCATTGAACATGACGTGCCGCCCTTCCCGCTGATGCATTAAGACAGAGCAGCTTTTAATATGCTCTGATTAGCTTACTAATACTAATGATGATAAAGAAGAATCATTTTACTTACCTAATACTTCATCTCTAGTGTAAGAATTTTAACTCTCTAAAGTAAATTATTGTAAAAGTGTAATGCTGAATATAAATCTCTATAATCAAGTTCTAGTGTTTATCAACATTTAACCGCTTTGTTAAGGTTTAACAAATCAGAAAGCTAATTGTACAAAAATAAGATTACTCTGTTAAAGGCAAATTATAATTACTATGTAATTTCATTTAATGGATTGATATTGATTTTGAGAATGATTTTGAAGTATTTTTTTTTTAATATTACATGACTAAATTGTTGAGAAATAATCTCATATGAAGTTATAAGTCAGTTTTAAAATTAAATTTCCACATGTTAAATTCTTTTTAATTCAATTTTTTTTCCATTAGTGTGATATTCAATTCTTTAATTTAAAAATCTTCATTTATTTTCTTGCTGTAGGTGTTTTAGAAATGACGGCAAAAGATCAGCTGCAGATCAAAACAATGGAAAAGGATACAGTGGTCAAACTTGTCAATGAGAGAAAATCCCAGTTCAAAGCTCTACTGTTGCATACAGTTTCCCCATAGAAATTTTTTTTTTAACATTCCAGTGATCATTGACATCTTTCATTTAATTTCATTCCTCAAGTTCTTATTAAGATATAAGCTTAAGTTATACTAAAGAAATTCCAATTTGTGAATGTATTTTTATACATCCTAATGTTATTTATGCTTTTATAGTTAGAAATAATTATTTCTGTTTGCTTTATTTTCATTGAGTTTCTGAAGAGAAATAAATATGTGACCCAAGGGGGATAATCAGATTGTGTCACCAAAAGAAATAATTTTTTTTAATGCTTGATCATAATATTATTACAATGATAAATAATTTCTAAAATTTAAGCTTGTAGTAGATAGATCATAATTCATTTTTTTTTTATAAACCATTTGTTCATGTTTGTTTTTAAATTTACATTCTTAAATAAATTCAAATTAATGTTTCATCTACGATAGAGATAGACATGGTTCGCTGATTTTATGTAATTTTTTTTTATTGTTGGTGGCGAAAAAAAAAATAACAAAAAGTGATGTTCTTTTTAAATAAAAAAAGTCAAAAATTAATCTTAAAAAGTAATGTTATATGGAGGCCTTATAATTTTGTCTTCTCTTGCTGAACAAAAAATGGTCAAACATGTTTCTTTTTTAAAACTAATTTATTTATATATTTTCATTTTATTATTTTTGTGTAATTCTAGGAAATAACATTTGATGGAGAAGAGATTAAATCTGTTACACAGTGTAATTAAAGCAAAAGGGGGTAACATCTATTAAAAAACAACTAGAAAATAACACCTAAATACACACATTCTCTAGATGAAATGTATATTTAAAATACCCTTAATATAGGCCTGCTATGTGTCTATTGGTTCATTTATCTCTGTCATTATAGTACTGTCATTATAGTAACCCCTTCACAGTCAGACATGCCTGTATGGGCATACATGTTTTCATGTTTTTGTATTATTTTTTCACCAGACCAAGACTAATGTGTTTCTTTATTGTGATTTTTTTTAAATTTTATCTTTTTTTTTTCCTTAAAGAATAGAGGTTATTTTTGTATTGAATGCAGTTATCTTACCTAAAAAAAAAGCCATTGCTTTTATGTGTTAATCTCATTTAGAAGAATGGTGTTTAACTTTAAAATCTGATAAATTCACATCTAGCCCAGAAATATCAAGCTCATACCATTCCCATTAACCATCTCAGCCCTACTGCATTTACTTCAGGGGTGGGCAAACTACTTTATTTTTTTTTTTTTTATAAAAAAAAAAAATAAAAAAAAACCTATTTACTTGATATCCATATATTTCTTTATGCACCTTTGGCTGTGGTATAATGTTATAAAGAAAGAAGTTATTCCCCATGGAATGAGGTAAATAATAAGCATGTTAGGATTTCTATTACAGTTAAGTTAAACTATATTTGAATAAGTTTTACAGTCAATCTCATAAGACAATGCTTTTTCTACATGACATTTTTATTTTCTCATAATGATAATGAAACAAAATATCTACAATTATATTGTTTACCAATGTCATTGTAAATTGGCTCAGACCAATTATTACTATAACCAATGTGTTGCTATTTAATTAACAAATTGGTCTTCATAATGAAACAACATTAAGAAACATTTAAAAATATTTCAGTTAGTTAACATTAACACACTAAGAATTTATAATTTTGATAATATATTTAATAATTGCTCTAATCTTGAAGCTACATGCCTTAACAGCATAGTAGGATGTTGATAAACTCATTGAAAAAAAGATTTTTAAAATGTAGTTACATAAAAAGTAAAATAAACCATTGACAATCTTCTATTAATTTATGTTTTTATTTTATACATAACAGTTGGATGGTTTACTCATCAGATAGCTGATAAAACCTAAAGAAAATTTATTTTTGATTTACAGTTGAGGATAAAAATAAAAGTTGCTTTATTAAGCAAAACTACATTACTCTTTTCTTTTTACCCAAAATAATATGAAAGCAAAAATAAAATAATAGATAAAATGCAATTTACAGGGAACTGCTGCTACCTATTTGACAGAAAGGAACCTGTGTCACCAATGAGTGGTATTCTCCAGAGTTTAAGAGAAAAATCATAAGTCTTTGTTGTTTTCTGTGTGCAATCCTGGAGATCTGATTCATCTTCACTGTCCGTCTCTTCAAAGCTCTGGAAATGTCGCTGCCCTGAAGCTGTGGCAATCATGTTGTGATAATGGTTATAGCTGAGGAACATAAAAACATGAGATTTTTTAAAAGTTGTAATTAAACAAATATTTCACAGCTAAACTTAAACTATAAACCTACAATTGTATGAATACTAGTTATATTTTGTACTTAAAAAAAAGTTTTTCTTTATATTTTTTTAAGGGCATTTATTTATTTAAAGATTTAAATACTTTGAAAAAAAATCCATGTAATGATTAAAAATTTTTTTAGTTATAGCTTCAGTCCTCAACAATCCTCTGCGGCTAATATGAATGTATTATTTCACTGTGAATATTTGAATAAAATATTATGACAGCACTTCACATATTTATTCATAAAGCAATGCATATAATAGTCTTCACATTAAAAAGATAATACTTCTGTTTTACATGCACAAGGTACTTTAAAAGACTTGAAATTTTAGCATATCAAAATCAAATCAAAATAATAAAAGAACATGATTAAAGCTAGTACACTGATTTATCAAATCTTTACATAAGCTGAAATTCTACTTGCATTAAATTTTTTGTTTTGCTCAAAAGACAAACATTACTTGATTAACATTAATTGTGAGGAATTATGTGTTATATGAAGTTTTTCTACAGTGAAAGATGTATGAAATGTATGAAAATTAATTTCAAATAGAGATTTTTTTTTTAAAAGTAGCCATTTGAAAACTAATCTGCCTCAAAGTCGTATTTATTTCACTTTTTTTTGTTTCCACTATTTCAGTCCGGGACTATAAAATGAACATAAAAGTTAAGAAAAATAAAACTGAAAAAAAAAAAACTCATTTCAAGACCCCCACAGACTGATCTCAAAATACTTCCTTACCTGACCCCATTGACACAGTCACTGTGGGCAAGAAACTGAGAGCAGGGCTTCAGAAACATGTCGCCATTTATCTCTTCACAATCACCGAGTGTATCCCAAAAGGCCACAGTCCCATCATTGTTTCCTGACACAAGATAACGGCCTGACCTGGTGGGTAGAAGGATTATCAATGAAAAAAAATATAAATATGTTCTTCTAAAAGATTTTAAACTAATAATCAAATGTAGGTACAAAGCTTGATATCTTTAGCTACAGAATATATACGATGGAGAATCCACATCGTTATTTAAAAAGTCCTCTATCATTGGCTGAAAAATGAAAGCCAATAACGAGAATGGTGGCTAGTAAACATTGACTTTTCCATTTCAGCAATAGTAATACCTCAGAATTTTTAGTAAAAAAATATCAATGAATCATTACCTATGCTACTGATAAGAAACTGAGTATTTTTCAAGTTTTAAATTCAAGAATTTTTAGACATGGTTGAGCCAGAGGCGTAGCTAAGGGGGGGGGGGGGTACATATGTCCCCGGCCACTACTCACAATGGGGCGCCGAATTTATATTTTACATATAATGTTATATGATTTTCGAATGGGGGGGGGGGGCTAAAAATTATTAAAAAGGTATTGTGCCCCGGGCGCGAGTTAAGCTTGTTACGGCACTGGGTTGAGCCAACACTAACAATAACATCTGAAAAACATTATTTTATCAAAGTTTTCTGGTTGAAGGGCTAATAGAGGCTACAATACTAACTGAGATAAATCAAAATAGATTCGCTGATTTGTCTTGACATCCCTCAGGGCAGAGAACAGAATGTGACCCATATTTCTCATATCCCAGCACAAGATTTCAGCATCCTGGCAAAACAAAAAATCAACATATAAAAAATTTTCGCTGCTGATTTGATTATTATTTTTTTTTAGATTAATATCAAATTAAAATCAACTTATGGAATCAGCTACTATAAAATAAAGTATGAGTTAATTTAATTTGATGGAAAAATAAATACATGTAGATAATTATACAAAAGAACTCGATGAATTAAAAATATGACAAAAATATTCATCCGGTAAATCATTGTTATAGTTTAGAACCAGAAGAACTCTCAACATCATCTTAACCTAATGGTCTTTATTGGTTTTTTAAGGTAAACTTTACTTTACTAACATTAATGAGCAGTCTAAATTACTTTGTTACATAGCAATTTTTTTTTTATGCTTTGCTGTAAAATCAAGATTTATTTATACTAGTACAGCTATTTCTTCTGGCCACAGAACAGAGGGATATTTTAAATAGATTGTACAGAACCTTCCTTCCTCCACTGTAAAGTTTAGTTCCATCCGGGGAGAACATCAAATGAGTAACACCCCCTTGTTGCCCCTGAATTAGACAGACAAGTTTATCACAAGTAGAGTCATAGATGCCAACTGAAAGAAAATAAAGCTCAAGTAAGTACAAGTACACTGTTTATGCATTCATCTTTCAATGGCATTTTTTCAGATAGACGAAAAATAAAATGCATGTATCTTATAAAAAACATATTCAAAAAATTACAAAATACTAGCTGTACCTTGGAAAATATTTGCAAATGGTGTGTGCTTATTTATTAAAAAACAGGTCAACTATGAGATAATTTGATCACATATATGCAATTATAATGGTCGATATATTATAACAAATTCTAACAAAAAAAATATTTTTTTTTACGGATTAATGTAAATTAATTTTAACAAACAAAAAAAAAAAGCAAAAAATATTCTTTTGTTGGATTCGATTCATGGTTAAATTTTAGTGGGTCATGATGTAATTGCTTTATTTAAGCAATATTTACTTGAATTTTTTTATACATGTACATGTATTTTGACAATTTTCCAAAATTCTTGAATGTTGTAAATCACATATATTTTTTAAACTGATTTCAGTAAATGATACTAGGCCAAGCTTTTTTTTGGTTTCTGATAAGAAACAACTATTGTATTTCATTATGACTGTTATCATTTTACACTTTGAAAATGCAATATGGAATTTTTATTTGAATGGTAATATTCAAAGCTTTTACGACTTTACATTCAATTTAAGAAACTTTTTTTTGCAGAATTGAGAAGCTGCCTTCAATATTTTTTTTTGAGAGGATACATAATTCATAAGCATGGTCTCTCAAATTACTTTTTTTCCGGTGCAGACAGGGACAAAAAAAAGCTAACATATATAATGACATACAAAAAATTTAGCCATTAGAAAAAAATAATTTTTAGCAATTAGAAAACAATGCATAGTAAATTTTGAAGAATCAATAAATTTCATGAAAAAAACAACCGGGTTCAAAACAAATGTAATGACACTTACTATGCCTGCTGTAAGATCCAGCCACATATAAGCCATTTCCGTCTGGACTGTGTGTAAAGCATGAAATTATTCCCCTTTGGCCTTCCTTTGTTTTAGGATCTGACGAGACCATTCATAGGTAAAAAAAAAAGTGTGTGTAATGGAATAGCAACATGATTTTAATACATAAATAAAATAAGTTAATCTATATTAATTTCAATAAAAAAATAACATCCAAGTGTTATATTAAACATTCGGTACCACTAGTATGATTAAAGCACACAGCTGTCAACCTGAATGCTCCAATGTTTAAGTACTAAGTGCTAGGGTATTTTCTATGGTCTGGAAATCATCTTTCAACCCAACATTCTTTAAACTGATACATAAAATTAGAGGTTTCTTTGCTTTTTGCTAAATTAAGAATAAATTTTCTTTTTTTGCTATTTATTTTCTTCTAACATCATTGACAAACAATTATTGATGAGTAAATTTCACACAAAACTTGTACAAGCAATACTGTTTTAGGCTATAGACTAGAATAGTGAAATAAAAAAAAACATACTAATTGTCTTGACATGTTTGCAAGATCTCACAGGATACTCTGTGTCAAATATCCTGATGGACTTGTTGTAGCCAGCATATATTTTACTCCCGTCACAGGAAAAGGAGACACTGTAGGCAGCTGTGACTTCATCATACTGGTCAAAGGCTCTGTAGTTGGCAATGATTTTGCCAGACTCAGAGTCCCACATGTGAATGGGGATTCCCGAACAGGTGGAAGCAACTCTGAGGATTAAATCATTGACAAAGTTTGATCATGCAACAAAGGTCGATTACACTAATAACAATAACAACTAATTGAATAGAGAAAAAAAGAAGGCATATTTTAAGAGCAAAAAGAAATGAACCATACAATTATAGCATAAGTTGACTAACCTACAGAATTCTGGCTGAGATAAATTCATTCTTGGGTGCCAGGCGAAATCATAAATCTGTCCACTTTCTTTGATCTTGACTTTGCTGGGCTGAAAAGAAAAAGAAAAATATACAAAATTCTATCTTAAAATTTGTTTACTAAATAAGATGTATAAAGATTAAAGGACACCATACCATCTGATCTTTTTCAACGCCCTCATGCTCTATGGGGTCAAAGGGCTTGAAGAAACGGAGGCAGTTATCATTGCTGTTGGTCATCACACTGCTGCCATCTGGGGACCTGTTTAGATGCAGCAATATCAAACAAGTTTTGCTTCTTAAGTTTTTGCTTACTTGTCACGAATAATACTAAATTACGTTAGGTTCATTTTCAAAATTGTCAACTTTATATTTCCAATATAATGTGCTGTAATTATTATCCAAAATATAGATTATTAGTATTCACTAAAGCAAAATAAAAATGCCAAAATTTTTCATGCAATAAATACTTTTTGCCAATTTAATAGATTAGTTTTAAGTTATTAACAATGATAATCATTCTGGCATAAACTGAGTATAGTCTATGAATAACAATGGGCCATTCAAGATTATAAACTATAATAAAATGACTGGTGAACAAAAAATTACAATGGAAATAAAATGCTTACCATTTGCAACCGCGTAAAAAGTTTTCATCATTTTTCAGTTGAAACTCACTGTAAGCAGCTGCAAAGAAAACTGGAACAGAATCCACAGTCAGTTTATAGCTGAAAAAAAAACATGTTAGAATAGAATTAGGATTGATAAATCAGTGTTAAATTATATTTTTTCCAGTAATAGCTATTGCAGTGAATGAGTTTTTTTTTAACAATAAAGAATGATCAAGCATAAATATATTCTGATAAAAATATGTCTAACAACAGTCCTTCAAACAGAATGATTTCAAGAATTATCTAAAACATATTTTTAACATGGTAGATATATCCCACATCAGAGAAGGAAAACTGTGTATATGATTAATTTTTATTGATAAATTAGGGTGAAATCATAGATTAAATTTAATAAATGTACACAAACTCAGGTGATTATTTTTCCACAATTTACACTGACCTCCAAACAAAATCACATGTAAAAGCTAATATGATACCATCAAATGCTGAAGCTTCAACAAAATATTTAAAAAAAAAATAGTTTTAAATACTACAGAAAATGTTCTTCAAACTTACTTATAATCTACAGAGCATTGGAGATTCTGTTCTGTTTCCCACATTTCCACTTCATTTTCATTGTAGCTTTTGTTCAACTCATCTGTACACACGAAAGAAGTTTCTGACATCTGGAAAAAATTTATAAATGTATATAATAAAGATATTTAGCAAAAAAAGGTATTTTGATGGTAATAAAAAATATCTTTCTAGTTTATAGAAATTCACCAGCTTCTCTTAACTAAATTTAAATAAAATCTAGCTATCCATACTTGTGCAATTTTATTTTATGGACTGTTGCTATTTAATAAATGGCTACCAGAATGATTTCAAAGAAATAAACAGTAGACTTTAAACTCTCCAGTTTAATGTGAAGGAATAGCTGAATGCTAGATAAGATGGAGATCTACAAATAATCCTGACTTACCCCATCTATAACAATAAAGATTATTCTTTCCTCTATATTTTATAGCAGGCTAAGATTAGTGAATGGGAAAATGTAATCATTTTATGATATGCTAGAGCACTACAGATTAAAATTCTTTATCACTGTACCAGTGAGCAATATACTAAGTGAGTTATGATGAAAAATAAAAATATTTCTAAAGTAATTATTGATTTAGACATCCTGATTATACAGAAAAAAATATCTAAGGATGAAGTTTTGAAATGAGATTTTATTTAGCACTGGTCCTATTCAACACACATGCTTTAAGAATCAGGTGAAATAAACTGATGTTATAAATACCTGATGATACATGGGAGTGCTTTGTGGATTTTTAATGTCAGAAGTACAAAGGTAAATATTGCTTTCAGGTGAAGATGGCCAAAGCAAAGTATTATTTACATTATGTTCGTTCTTATCACTTTCAGTTATAACAGTCTCATTAGAATACTGGATAATTGTGGAACTTGCAGGTGGCAATGATGAATGGCCATAATACTGTTCATGCGTTATGCTAACATCTATTTGACTCTGTGATTCATGCATCCCACATGATTCATCTGGAGTTTCAACATTCTGAGTGACTTCAACTGCAGTAACTTCCTCTTCCATGTTTACTGCAACTGATGTTGTTGCAGAGCTTTGCTGTGTAATAGTTTTATTTGAAGTTTCATCATTTAAACATGTTGATGAAATATCAGGATGCTGTTTATCACCATCTTGATTTACAGTATCACTAATGCAGTCCACAGTTGCAGTACCTGAATTAACTGGACAAAAAGGAAAAAAAAAACTAAGAAAACTATTTTGATTTTTCATATATCTGATCATAAAAAGAGCTCTCAATAACTAAAATGTTCATGATTAAGAATGTCTACAAGAAATTTTCCTAATGTACACTTTGAACCAAGCAATATAAATCATATAAACCAAGCAAATGCCATTTATTTATTTCCACATGCACCTTTTCAAAACAGTAAATTAATATACAATTTCTCTTATTTTGCTTCTAACCAAATTATTATTTAAAGTAGTAGAGCAATATAATAATCTGAAACTAGAGGTTCTTTTATTATTTGCTTAGGAATACAAATTTCCACACAATAAGTTGTTCTTTATGATTTTTTTAGGAATACATGTTTTATTTAAAAATGAAACGTTTTAGCTTTCATAATAAATTGAAATTGAAAATGCACAGTTGAATGTTTACTTATGCAACTATTAGAAAATGAACCTTATGGTTTGATATAATTATAGTAAAGTTATCTTGGGAGGGGGGGGGGGCGATGCAGATTTTATTAGTTTCTGTAGCCTCAGTATATAATGTCATATGATGCATAAATGATAATAAGAGATTGTGTAGCCAGCACAAGATAGGGCACCTTTGATTCCTCACCTAAAATAAGCTTGGCTGACATGGGGTACTTTCAACCATCCAATATGAAGCCATTTTTTAGTCATATGACTGAAGCAGTGACTTAACAGGGGAAGTGGGGGGGGGGGGGGCAGTCCTCACTTTTGCCACCCTCCACCAAGGCAAAGGCTGCCCAAGGGGCATCTTTTTCAATTACTTTTTTTTGGCAAATGAATAGGTCCACATTTTTTGGAATCCGCACCAGGAATCTATTAACTCTATTTAAGCTACTGAGATGAAGTATCAGAATTTAAAACAATAATATTGTGACTGAAAAAAAATACCTGTTTCAGACGACTGGATTACAGCGAGTGAAATGGGATTTTCATATTGCAGTGATGGTTTAACTAATAAATCATTTGAAGAATCCATGAGTGCTTTGTATGATTAAGCCAGGTCGAACTCATAACCAAATATCGGACATTATTTAAAAAAAAAAATAATAAAGTGACGAAAAAATTAGTTCAATGTTTGGTGTAAATTAGCTTGCTGATAAAACGTTTTTTGTTTTCGTAATTTGTCAACTAGTGAAGAATGGTTTCCCTTTATTAATTTAAATCTCGAATCTGGCGACAGAAAACAACAAAACAATAATTCAATAAATATATTTTATTTCTAAATAAGATTAGGCATGAACATAATTGTGATAGTTAAGATTCAGTTCATTTGAGTCTGCACCACTTATGTTAGCATATATGCCACTGGAGAAGAATACTTCTGTCAGGATCAGGGACAAAATTAGCCTATTGGGCCCGTAATATACCGTAGCTTTCAATAATCTGTTAGCTAGTCAGTTGGAGATAGTAGCCCAGATTTTGAGAAATTGTTAAAAACAACTCTTTTTTACCCACGTCGCGGTAAGGATTGGAGATGTGCGGCGACCCTTGGGTAGTGTAGTGACTTTGGGGGAGGGCACTGGCGGCGGAGCAGGGGGGTCAGCGGCCCCCCAAAAACTTTTAAGGGTAGGGGGCGGCGCCCCCTCTCCCTTCTTAAATTTCCAGTCTGCCCCCCCCTAAAATTTTAACTTTTTAAACTTTGTAATTCATTTTAGTTTATATGTATCATTTTCATTTTCATAATTCATTTGATTTATTTCTTAAATTTAATATTTGAAAGAAATTATAATTAATTGACATTTTACAGTAATCACATTATTGAGAGTTGTTGTGGCATATTTTAAGATGCAAGTACCCGGCTTTGCCCGGGCTTAAAATATTTTTTTTCTGTTTATTTAAGAAGCGTAATTTGACGTTTAATTACGATTTAAAATAAGACGCGTAAAAAAGGGTTTATTTGCATGCAAATTGCAATAAAATGGTACATTTATCTTAAAGCAATGTGATACACAACATTTTTGGCAGTTCCTCTCTCTCTCCCTCCCCTCCCTCCCTCTTTCCCTCCCTCTCTCTCCTCCCTCTCTCCCCTCCCCCTCTCTCCCTCTTTCCCTCCCTCCCTCTCTCCCTACCTCCCTTCCCCCCTCTCTCTCTCCCTCCCTCCCTCTCTCCCTATTTTCCTCCCTCTCTCCCCCTCTCTCTCTTTTAGGCATGACTGTATCAAAAGATGACAATTCCTATGGATGAAGAAATGGAATGTAATAATGTAGTAAGTAATGTGATATTTGGTTCCCCGTACCGATCAGATTTATAGTAAGTTAGCTATGTGGGAGAGAAGCTCGTAAAACCTGAAATCGGGGTAAAAGTTTGCCAATTTTCATGTCTTTGATATCCAAAATAATTAAGTACAATTAAAGTACCCATTGAGATGGAACGAAACCTGTTTAAGAACATTCCCCATGCAATTTTGTGTACGTGTACCCAGTAACGCAACCAGCAAAAAAATGCTGCTGGGGGGGGGGGGCTTATCAAATTTCACGTTATTTGGTTGTCTGGATCTTGAGTTTTAAGGGAACAGACAGACAGATAGATAGCAAATGCGTCTTATAAGTATAGAGAAGTATTGCCATCTACCGAATGACGGCTAATGTAATTTTTAAAGAAAATAAAATTATTTATTATCTTTTCTTAAATTACTTTTTGTTCATTGAGTTTCCCGTTTCCGGTTTCATATTCATCATCATTCATGATAACTATCAGTAATTTTCTGATCTAATTTCACTATTAAATTTGTAAACAAACTTATATTACGAATCAATTGACGACAGAAGTGCTCAATGTTCATTTTTATCTTTTTTAATATATTATTTTTTAATAATATCGATTAAATACTTGCTACAGAATTACTATATTCTATTATAGAATTAAGGGGGTAAAATATGTCTTTCGGTCATATTTTGTTTTGCCCCTCCTTAAATTTTCAAGGGGGGGGGGGCGGCGCCCCCCCCCTTGAATTTTGGATGCCTTCGCCCCCCCCCCCCCCTTAAAACATTTTGTTCCGCCGCCGGTGGGGGAGGGGGGAGTGTAATGAGAGATAAGTGCAGACAACAACAAAAAAACCGCTAAATAACACAAAATGTTATCTAGAAAATTCATTTCACCTCATTATTTATTTGTAAAATAATATTTTTATTATTATTACAATTGAATATTATTGCTGGTACATATCGTTTTGTTTGTTGCTGTTTACATTTTTTTTATGTATAAAAACTACACATTGTCTTGTATACAAATTTACAGTAATCTCCCTTGGGCCGCGAGCAGAAGTATGGAAATGATCAACATTGGATGTCTGTGGAAATAGAAACAGCTGTGAGTTATCGTGTGCTGTTTCTGGACATTTAAGCTAACTAAAAATGGCCTCATGTTGCGTCAACATTGTTACATATCTACAAGCATGTAAGTAGTGCCTACTTTTTTAAACTTAAAAATTAATTAAATTGTGCGTTGACTATCAAACTTGAAACTTTAAGAATTATGGATGAGTATTTTATGTTACAGAACTAGCCTATTCACTTCCCCCTAAAATGAACATATAGTGACAAATCCATGTCACAATTTTGTTTTTACGTATCGTATTAAATAATAAATAATAATAGAAGAAGCATCCATAGGATGATAGGCTGGCTGGATTGGAATAGACCAGGGTTGGGCAAAATTTTTGAAGTGTGGGCCACTAGGCCAGGGGTCTGCAACCTTTTGAGATGGAAGAGCCAAAAGTTATAATTTACAACTTTCTCAATTTTTAAAGAGCCACTCAAATTGTTCTTTCAATATTATGGCATTTGATTAGGAATAGGTATATAAATTAATATCATTATAATTATTTGCGCATTAAACTGGAATGCCGCAATTTGACATCGAAAGAGTTGCCACTTAACATCATCGCGAGCCGCAGTTTGCCGACCCCTGCACTAGGCCTAAGGACAATGAATTCTTAAATTTGATAAAAAGCCTAGCCAAGAGCAGAAAAATAGAAGTAGGGATTATCAGTTTTTAAAAATCAGCTATTTGAAGTATTTTGAAGTATTCGGCAACCATTCACTCCGACCAGTGTACATTGTTATTGATTGCAATGTTAGAAAATAATTTTTGAGTGATACAAGAGAGTAGGGCCTCTGACCAAGTGTGTCAAGGGTTTGAGGATCGGAGGGGGTGGGTATATACACAGTGAGATTTGTTGCATCCTTTTCTTAGACCCTGACAGAGAGCTAAATTAAGTCAAGTTTAGTATTTGAACTATTTCCACAGAACAACAAAGGATTTTTTAGCACACGAATCTACTGATGACTTGGGAGAAGCATACAACTTGAAATGGGCATACCATTGAAACAGAAGGGGGGGGATAAATAATCAGTATCTACTCAGTTCATTACTAAACAATAAACAGAAAGAGTTTATTTGTTACTAGTTGACTAAATTTAGGTTTGTCCTCCAATACCTCCACCATACCAACCCCGCTAGCCTAAACAAGGAATTCACAAGGCAGTCACATTGTAAAGCTGCTGTAATTACTGGTGTAACTAATACATTTCAGGGATGGGGGGAAGAAAACGTATGACGGGAGGGGTGGAGAGTGGAGGAATGTTTTGAAATAGGTACTCAGATGTGAGTCCATGAGGTGTTTGTGTACTGTCACATATATAGATAACTTTTGAAACTTGGACTGAGTAAGAGAGAGAAAGACAGAAAGTGAATACCATGAGTAAAAATGAGCTGTTGTATGTATAGGCTATATGTAAATAAATGCTATTTTTTTTTTTTTAAGCAAAAAATCATAGCTTGTTTTTAATTCAATATTGATGGGATTAAGTATAAGTAAGTCTTCAACTATACTGAGGTCTACATCACAAAGCTGATTTTTGAGCTGGATAGTGAGCGGCCAATTAATCCTCGTGTTTTTGACTGCCGCCAGGGACAAGGCGTGAGTGTTGCCAGTCATAGTCATATTTATAGAAAATGCTGTATAATGGTACTGTGTTTATTGAATATAGATAGCATAATCATTCATAATAAAATGTCGACAAGTTTAAATATATCTATAACTTTCATTAAATATATACGGTATATGTTGTTAGTCTTATTATGTATACAAATATATAAATTTATGTTTGTTTGAGCCTATGTATGAAGCATCATAAACCTCAACAAATTTTCTTAAAGAGTTATGACCGGCAACACTCACAGCCCCTGACAGCCACATATATTTAAAGTATAATATAAATGAAATACAGGGAATATTTAAGTCTTATTCGTGACTGCCAAATAAAGTTGAACAGTTTAAAGGTCATGACACAAATATGTTTAGTCATAATGTAATTTATATGAATATATACTACTACCCAGTAGTAGTATTTTTATTGTCATAGAGGCTAATTGATAATTGTTTTTCTTTTATTTATTGTTTTACGTAAAAATTGGTTCACATGATTATATTATACCTTATTCTTTATCATAAATGTTCATTAAATATGACATAAATTTAATAGAATTATTGATAGAATGCTTAAACATCTGTTATTTCACTTATTTTTTTATTAAAACCGAAATCCGGTTTTCACAGTTTTTTTTTTAAAGTCATTTTTTGTATAATCCCTAGATAGGAGTGTTTAGCCTATATGAACAAAAATAGATTAAATTTAAAACCCTGGAGTAGAATCTAACCTCAAAGAGATGCAATATAGGTCTTAATTTGGTTGTTCATTTGAAGTTTGAATTTTGATATTTTTTGGTTTGAAATGTATCGAGCATTTAATATTAATATGTAATATTTTATTTATATGTAAGTAGCTAATAATAATCTTTAAATAACTAAGTAATTAAAAAGTGCTTTAATCATGTGAATGAGGGGACGGATGGCAGAGTGTTGTAGATACATGACCGTGAACCTGAGAGTCCTGGGTTTGATCCTCGTTGATTACCATTGGAATTTTTCCAGGTGAAATTTGTTTCAAAGTCGTTCCACAAGTCCACCCAGCTTTAAATGGGTATCTGACTTAAGTTGGGGAAGTAAAGGCTCTTGGGCGTTGTGCTAACCACACAAATCCCTTCATGTGCTGAGGTTATAGAAACAGATGAATTCTACACTTCATCTGCCCCGATGGCCTGTTTGGGCTGAGGGAACTTTTTTTTTTAATCAGGTGAATAACATAATTAAACTAAAACAGCAACTATATGATTACCTCTGACTAGCATTTGTTACTTACAATTTAAAAAAACTTGTGAACCTTTATTCATACTTGTTCCTTGAGTACTATAATTTGTACTTGCATAGTCAGTACTTGAAACACCTCTGGTAAGAAAGACCAGTTAGCTGCTCTTATACACTAATTTTTATCATTTAAAAAAAAATATTGAAAAAAAAACCGCAGGAGATGCTTTATCTGACTATACCTTATGAAATCCATGAAGCTTATAAGGGGCCCAAGTGTATACACTAGCATCAAAGTAGGGCTTGAAGGCCTGTGTTGTGTGGGGCCCCCAAGCCCCCAACAAGAGTTATTATTGTTTGAGGGCTACCCTAGGGTTTTAGAAACACCACTGTCAACCCATACCAATACACACAAGCAACAATTTTCTAAAGAAATTTGTTTTGATTGGCTAGCTCCAATGTGGGAAAACTTTTTAAACAATCAGTTTTTAAATTTGACAGAATTGCCAGATCCAGAGTAGAAGGTTGGAGTGTACATATGAAATAATAACGTTTAAATGTAAATCTTATTGATGTAAACTAGCCAGGAAGAGCGAAACCCTGGCCTTCATGGTTTCAATGACAGAATCCTGTCAAATCTGATGTTTTGTAATTTCCAGTTATACACACTAATGCAGATAAAATAATTGTTATATAGAATTCATGTAAAGTGAAGTCATTAAGTCTAAAAGTATGATGTTGAAAAAAAAAGGTTGCTTATTTAAATATCAACATACTGAATAGAAAGAATGATATCTGTGATAAAAGCAGTACCAGTTGGTATTTGGTCCAAATTAGATTAGTGCACTTTACAAATCAACTAACTAAAAAGGATACATTAAAACCTATAATAGTATTCATAACATTAGATGATGACAAAGTGATAGTTGAAGCCATTCACAAATATTAATGTTAACAGTGATATGGTTTAATGCTGTGCTTGTTTATTTACTGTGTATTTGAAATAGCAAAACCTTTTTTTTTTTTAATTTTCAGTTACTTAATTATTTTTTTATCTCAAGGGAAATTTAGATTTGGTTATCTACTTGCTTTGTTATTTTCTTTACCATTATATTTGATTAATTTATTGATTAACTTTTTTAAAAATATTTTCTTTAACATTTGTTCTCAAATGTATTCAGCTGACATTATCTTAAATGTCTCACTGATAACAATGTTTCAATATTTAATCGTAATTTTTTTTCTACTTAAAAATATTATTTGGTTTTGAATACCTTTGTATTATACCCATGGTGTACATTTGTACATTTAATCATGAAATAATTTTAAAGCTAAGTTTTTTTTATGAATTGTTCTTTTATAAAGATAAATTTTACATTTATAAAAAGTGAAATTAGTTAAAAATACCTTTAATCTATTATTATCTATGTTATTTATATGCATTAAGGTAGCTTGTTAGAAACATACCAACCAAATAATAACAATTAAAGATATTATTATTTTTCATTTTGTTTTTCCAATATTTGGAGCTTCATTTCTGTTGAATACACTTCTGTTTTAGCATGAATTATTTATCACGTACCCTGGAACCCCCCTGAAACCAAAGCCACTGCACTGGCTGGATGTACAATCTGTCCTATATGACCATTGTGTTATTGATTGATTAGTACTTAAGATCAACAGCTTGTATTTGGTTCTCACGGACGGGGAACACCTGCTTTATGCGTGTTGTTAAATCTGGTCTGTGCTGAGATGACCCAAATTGGTTTTCTTGATCGTAGACCTACTTATTAAATTTCTTGTTCATTTTCTTCATAAGCTTGTGTTGGTCTTAGCTGCCATGTAGCTTAAAAGATTTGATTGTGTGTAATCAATATATTGTATTAATTACTTAGTTTTATAAAGCCATGCCATATTTCTTCTCTATATTGTTTGTTCAAGTAATGCTGGCATTTATTTTAAATATATAAAATACTAAAATACACTTGAAACTTTCCATTGTGTAACATAAAATTTAATCTTATTCAATTAATGTAACCATAATTGTTTTTCTACATCACACTGTCTTGGGCACAATGGCAAGACTGACTGTCACAGTAAGATTTGAACTAGTGTTACCTATACTGTTTTCAATTGTTATTACAATGTTATGGCTATGCAGATAGCCAGAGTTAGATTGATGTAGTCTATGCTGAAAGTAAAAGAGGGTAATTTTGTCTGTTACTTTGCAGGACTAGATAATGTGTATCAGTCAGCTGTGTAGCATCTGCCAGCTTTGTTTGTTTGTTGTTGTTTTTTGAGGCTTGCATTAAGTGAAATGTGACATGATGTTACTTGAAAATTCATTAGATTGGTATCTGTTCTGTGTAATGATTTTTCTAGGCTTAAAAAATGGTCTTGTTAATTTATCTTTAAAGAAAGTTTGGCTGATTAAATCTCACTTAAAAGCTTTATTTTATAGCTACTTTATGTATGTGTCATTTTTTTTTGTCTATAAACAATGAATAAAATGTTACATGTTTCTGTGTAGCTTGCCTTGACAAAAAATCAATTGCGAAGCAAGGATTATGGTCCTTGTAGCTATTATCTCTGAATCTGTTTAATATTAAGCTGGTCAAAAATGCAAGCATGGATGTTGGGATTTAATAGTTTGGTTTAGGCTCATCAAGAGCCATAGGGCAGCTTCAGAAAGAAATCTCTATTTATGTGATCAATTTTTCTTTAGATAACTCCTGATCTTTGCACATAAAAAAAAATCTATGGTCATCTCAAAAAAACATATCCTAACTCTCAACTTAAAAATGTTTGTTTCTAATTTTCTTAAGAAAAACTTATTGTAAAACTATGTTTATTTCATGATGAAATTAAGCAATTATATAACTTATGTATACATTTAATTTTTTTTTTAGATTTCGTAACAATAGCAACTATACTGGGCACAGGAATTTTAGGTAATTTTTCATTATTTTTTTTTCAGAAAAGTTTTTTTTGTTTGTTTCATATTTAAATAGCTTTACCTAATTTATCATTATTTAATTGTTGCAGTTAGTGTGAATTTGCTACATGGCTTTTTTTTTTTAATTAAAACATGGGCCATGTCCTGATACAGAAATTGTTGTTGGTGAATTGAATAGCCATGAGTGAATTGCTCATAAATTAAGGTTTCAATGTATAATCTAAAAAGTATATGAAAGTGTTTATCTGATAGTTATTTAACCTACCTTATATATATATTATTTTTTTACCAGGGCTGCCAGTTAAGCTCTCTCATTCAGGATTTTACCCTTTTCTTATCAGCTTTATAATAGATGCTTTAGCACAGGTGAGTTATCTGTTTACATCATATCATCTGCCCGTTGCCAGACTTTGTTAAGGACCATTAAAACGAGTGGATAAAATGTAGCTCCATTAATTTGTACCTGTGCTTTTGAAGACACAGTATTTGCATGACTGGTGTATTGGTTGGGATCCCAATCTGTATGCTGTGGGTTGTTTGCATGTTCAAATCCAAGTACCTTTAGACACCTTCTTATGTCTTCCATGGTGCCTTCATAGCCATTGCTTTCCCAGCTAGGGCGGGGAATAAGAAGGGCTCTACGAAAAATTGTTCCATCAGTGATATATAATATAAAGAGATAACAATCTTGTCATTATTGGCATTTTTTTTATAATAATAATAAATGTTCACAGCTAACGATTTTTATTTCTGTTGCTTTAAATGTTGGTTTGTGGATTTCTTACCACAGTCACTGTTGGTCCATTGTTTCACAGACCTGCTGCAGAGAGCAGTCGCCTGCCAGTATCAGAAAAGGCTTGGGGTAAGTTGTTGTTTGTCTTTACTAAAATATTTGGTTATATTCTTTGTGATAATTTATCATTGAGTCAACTCAGAGTGGGCCACAATCAATGTATATTGGCTGTGTGCTACTTTGGAAGGACATTGAAATTTGTGTGTGCAACGCGGCCATAAATAGGCCAAATAAATGAACCATTGTGCGCTCGGTTGTGTGTTAGTGCCCTCCTCAAGATTTGTTGAGGGCACAAGTTACTTTGCACAAGTTTACTGAAAAAAAAATCATTGGCCTTGTTCGATGCTGATTTGTGGATGGCAGCAATGATATGTGGTTGTGAGTCTGGCCAACAGGTGTTGTTAGCCTCAAAGTGATTCTAGTGTATTGAATACATTGTTAGTCCAAACCAACACATACATCATTGAGAGTTTTGGCTTTTTTTTCTTCATATTTTTATTTGCTCTCATTGTACGTTTTATCAGGAGGAATCAGTACCACTAAATACAATACTGGAGGAAGATGTGAGTCTAGAGTCTGATGAAGATGATGGACAGAGTAATGGTATGTGGTTGGACTAAATGTCTTTTTGTGTGGGCACTGAAACTCAGTGTGTGTGGTTCAAGAAGGCATTTTTTTTAAAATCCTCATCGTCTCAAGCTTTTTTAAGCATAATGACAGTTATATTTCCTGTATTGATCCCTTAAGTTTTGTGATTGACCAGCTAATCTTTCAAATAAAAAAAAACATCATTAACATTAATTATATTACAGATCCATTATTGAATTGCTTGTGTAGGTTGTCTGGCTAGTCTCAAAATTCACTCTTGAATAGACTACAAAGTCCTGAACACAGTTTGTAACTTTTTATAAATATTACCATAAAGTAAAAGACAAATAGACAATAAGCTGCTCCTTCTCAAGAATCACTTTCAATTTTCAAAATTCACATAATAATTATTGATGGAATAAAATAATATCCTTGACAACAAAGAATTTCTAATAACACAAAACTATTACAAATAAATAGTATCTACTACGGATCTGTCACAAACCAGATTTCCTTTTATGAACTTTTTTTTTAAATCACTATTTTTTTTACATAAACCTTTCATTTCACATTCACATCTCATTATTATTAATAATAAATCAGAGCTTTACATACTCCTAAATGCCAAAAAAAAATTTAACATTGGTGATTCTTCTTCAAGGTCTCTTATGTTGACAAAGTAAAGCCAAATGTTAGAACAGAAACTATCAAATTTTTTAAGTGCCTTGACTTATATGTTTCAAGTCTTGCATCTTTCACTTCATTGTCCTTATGATTTCTTTGTGTGAATAAATGGAAGTTAAGATGTTTTACTTATGTGTGACTGAGCACATTGATAATGTTTCAGAATGATTCAGAACTTAATACAATTTCAGTTCAATTCACAGGGGCCATAATGAAGGGGAAGATGCAGCACATCAGGGAAGTGCCCTTAGTCCAGCCGCCCAACCTTCACCTGCTGGGAAAACTTTTTCTGAGCTGTGGGCTGCAGCAAGTTTTTGATCTGCTAATTATTTTGCAATTGTAAGTCTTGTGAAGATTAATACTCGTTTTATATTTATTTTCTTATTTTTTCTAAAGCACTACAATATTTTCATTTTAAAGGATTTTTTTTTTTTTTTTTGTAAAATAATGCTGGTAATTTTTTTATTGGAAGATATTCCATCGCGTCCTGATTTATTTTTCTCTCGTAAACAGTATAGCACTCCTCATTTGTTATGCCCTTGCCGGAAGTGAGGCTATAGCCCAGTTAATGAATGTCAGGTAAGTTTTGCATTTTTCCATAACTGCATACATTATTCAAGGTTCAAAGAATGCTTTAGACTTTATGTAAGGTCATTATTATAGTTCTGAAAAAAAAAAAACATTTTTAGTTTCTCTAGTTCCTCTCTTTAAATAAAAATTTAAAAAAAGTGCAACAGCGAACAGCTACCCCTATAATTTAAAATACTTTTAAAAAACTCCTTTAAATCTTAAACGACGGAATACAAAGAAATGGGCCTTTTTTGGTAATTTTTTTAACATAATACAAATAATATTATATATTATTTTATAAAATTTAATTGTTATTTTATTGTAAAAAAATGGACCTAATACATTAAAATTAAAAAAATATTTACGAAATTTTATAATAAATATAAATTCTCGCGACTTTAAAAACGTAAACAAAGCCGATAACGACACTTCCTCCGCACGCCATTTTGAAGCTGGCTAAGGAAAGACGCACTTCGACCTGCTCATTATAATGGATTCTGACTCAGATTTTCAGCCCGATTCCAAGTTAGTTTCAAGTGAAGATGAAGTCTGGGATCTAACCGACATTTCTGATGTTTCAGATGATGAAAATGTTTCGTTCAATGGAAGTTTGAATGCATCTAATACTCATGTGTAAGTATACCAATGCTCACAACATGCTGTATTTTTTTTTTTCGTTTTATTTTTTACGAGTTATGGTCTGTTATATGCTAAATAATCACCTAATATCACGCTAGTTATAACATTTTAGGAGAAAAATATTGTAAGTGTATTAATAATAAAAAAAACTTAAAAATACATGTTAAATATTTTGTTTTTCCATTTAAAGCATGATACTATATAAATCTTTAGCTCTCAGCTGATTGATAAACAAAAATCAGCTGATAGGAGAGCACACAGATATATGTACTATAGTCTTTTGTTTTGTTTGATATATATTATTTATATATTTTATTATTTCATTTAAAACATTATTTTATATGAAAAAAAAATAAAAAAACTTAATTTATAATTAATTACATTATTTTTATTTGACACAGCTTCATTGGCTAAGATGAGAAAGTCACCTCCTTCAATTCTACCACAAAGGGTTCCAGGTATTCACTTGAAAGAAGTTAGAACAAGAGATAGTGCAAAGAGGTTCTTCCATGCCATGGATTACTTCAAACTATACTTCACACTGGATAAAGTAACTCTGCATAAGCCAGTATACTAATGATTACCACACAGATTCATGGACCACAAAAAGTAAGTATTTACAAGGGTTGGTTTGGTATTACACCAGAAGAATTTTATAGCTTTTGTGGGCTGATAATGTATGCAGGAAGTAGTTAAAACCTCTAGTACGACAGATTTTATAAAAAGCCTCTTATAATGGATTCTGGGCTTGTGCATTCATGTCTTTATGACAGATTTAAAGCTATTCTGAGTTTTTTAAAAATTACAAATCCTGAAAATGAAAACCCTAATGACAAATATGTAAAGTAAAGAACACTACTGACATACATAAAAATGAATGTGCATGATAGCTTTCAAACCATATGAAAATATTTACTAGATGAATCTCATGAGTTACACAGACCTAACAATTGATGGACAATTACATTTTTTTCTGAAGAACTCATTGGAGACTTTGGTCAGATTTCAGAAAGTGCTCCAGTACCTCTATGCTAATTTTTGCCACTTTTTTAAAACATGCAATAGACCCAATAATAAAATAAATGTAGTAAATGTAGATTGTGCTATTCAAATGACAAGGTTTAGAGAAGAACAAATGTCAAGTGTAGTGTGATATGTTTTTGCAAGCAGAAAGATAGAAATTGTTTATCTCAGTATCACAAGCTAATTTAAATTTAATTTTTTTTCCCTATATACATATTCAGGATACCAAGTAACAATTTGTGATTTCAAGAAACAGTTGGGTCATTGATATAGAGAAAGATCTGAAAGCTACAAATGCAGAGGAAAGAGTCCATGTATCAAGAAGAGTGGGAAAGAATGCTGTGTGGATTTAGTTCGGAATTATCTTTTTAATGAAAATTAATTAATAAAGTTTACTTTTAAATAAATCATTTCTAAATGCTTTGTTTTCACATTTGGATTTTTCATCCAGAATTGATAGTAGTTTATGTAAGCCAAACATTTTAACTAATTATATATCTTTTTCTTTTTGCATTCAAACCTGATTATTACTTTGTCTTATTGATTTTAATATATTGATAATTCTAATAAAATAGCTAAATATTATGATAAAATATAGATTTAATTAAACTACCATTTTATTATCAAAAGAATGATATATTTAATATATACTGAGAAAAAAAATATTTAGGGAAAGAAAAAAATTGAAATATACCATTTTTATATGAATAATGAGGGAAAATATGCATATTTGAAAAAAAGTCACCGAAAAATTATTTGTTGAAGAAATTGATTGAAAACTGAATATTTCCTTTCAGAAATAAATATAGATTAATAAAATGTCTGAAAAAATGTGTTTGTTTTTAATACTAGTTTTTTGTCTTATTGGTGTTTGTACACTTTTAAAAAAAAAAAATTTTTTTTTTTTTTTTTGTTAAATTCTTTTTTTTAAACATCATCAAGTCTCAATTTCACAAAAAATAAACTGCATAGTTTTAAAGCTTATCCAAAGTAGAAAAAAATGATATATAACACATATATGGGCTATAAAGGAAACAGATAATATAGTCCAAAATGTAAGGACACCTGTTTGGTAATGAAAAATGGCCAAAAACCTGCCGTCGATTAAGAGTTAACAAGATCTTCAGCTACTAGTCATTCATATCTTCATTTTACTTGTGTTCTCCTTGTTCATATTATTGAATTACTTGTATCATAATTTCTTTTTTACCTGTATGACTTTTTTTTTTTTGTTTACAGCCATATTTATGTCATTCCAGTATTCGTCTGGGTGCTGACATCCATTATCTTGTTTGCCCTTAAACTCATCCAGCCAGTAGTTTCTATCCTCACCTTTGTCAAAGGATCACTTTTGTTGGGAACAGTGAGTTAATTTTTTTTTATTTCCTGCAGCCATTGAAATTTAAAAGTTAAAAAAATGGGGCATTAAAATTGTCCAAAGTACAACTTATATTTTTGTTGTTTCTTTGATTATATTCTGTGTACACATTTTCCATTTAGTTTCCATGGTTTGTCAATTATCTCCACTCCCACTTTTATTTCTGTCTTGTAAATTTTTTATCATGTGCTCATTTTGTGTGTGTGTGTGTGTGTGTTTTCCTTGCCCAGTGATATTACCTCACCCTGTTTCCCCCTCCCTATTGTTTTCAGACTGTCATTACCATGTATGTGGGGGTGGCAGTTGCAGAGAAAATCAATAATGACTACCACTACATTGGAGCTCCTTTCCTGATGGGGACTGTTGCTCTAGGTCAGTGACTTCCTCTTGTCTGTTTTCGCTCCCCACATCCCCATTGAGCTTCATCATTGCTAAATATAACCACAGTTATTTTTGTATTCAAGATGATAAAGAAGATAAAAAAAATTTTTATAAAAAGCGTTTGCTTGTTATTAGCTGAGCAGAGATTGAGCACTATACATGTATACATTTTAATGGTCATGCACACAAACAAATCTGAAATTAAAATATTGTCTAACTGTTGTTCATTAAATTTATCTGAAGACTGGACTAATTCTCCCTGTGGCTTTAAATGTATAACAGTTTTATGGTGTGTGCTTTTATATACAAATATTAAAAAAAAAATGTCCTAAAGTAGAATACAACTCACTTTTAATATTTGATTTTATGAAGTAAATAGCACAAAGCAAACATGACATAACCGCCATTAAATTTATGTTTTTCTTCACACATGAATTAACAGTTTTCTCTCTTAGTTGTTTATGGTTGAAGAGGATGTTAGTGACATTATGAGCAACATATATGAAATGAAAATATTACCCTGTGAACTGTTAGAATTACCATTTAAATATCTAAAAGCCAACTGCTTTTAATTTCTTGTAATATAGTCAGATAGTGTAAATTTGATTTGTAATTATTTTACTTTAAACTTACTGAACTCAATTCAAGACTTTAAAAAAGTTATTTTTATTAATTACATACTGAAAATAATCACATCTACTAAAATTAATTTATATATATATATAATAAGTTATAATTCTGATAAATAAATTTTCATAATTTAAATTTTTATATTAAGTTGTCTTAGGATTTAAGAGAACTAATGCTTCAACATTTGCTGATATTTGTCTCATCATGTCAATAGGTTGTTTCACTTAATGCTACATTATTAATAAATGCTGTATATTACATTATTTTACTATACCCTTGTGTTCAGTATATCTTAATATTTAAATCATATTCCTGCATTATTCTTACGCTGTGTTTTAACATAAATAAAACTTGATAAAAAATGTGTACTTAACATTTTCTTATTTATATATATGTATCTTCCTATGTCTGCTAGGTGGTGTCTGTAATACCATGCCTTATACTTTTGAAAAAATCCCCTTCAGAAGAAAACAGGCAAGTTTTAAAATGTAAAACCAGTTACTAGTTTTATTAGCCCATCATTATTATTTAAGTTGAGATACTACTATTCAGTCATTTTTTTTAAAATTAATATCTGTCTGTAAATATTTGCAATTATCTCTGATAAGTCAAAAGTTTATAATTATTCAAGTTGTCACTTTACATATTTTAATGTCATTACATTCAATAATCAGTATTTATATTTCAGATATGTATGTACCGTCTGGCCGTCCAGCTGGGCCTGTGGACTTGTGTACTTCTCAATATTTTATGGTGGGGCATGATTTTTATTAGTCCTCAAAATCTAATTATTTTTTTTGTATAGGCAATGTGATGATCTTTAATATGGACATTTTTTTTTAATCGGTCTAAAAATATTGTAGGCAAATTTACAGTTACATAAAACCATTCAGATAAATGATTTTTGTTCCCAATCTTAAGAAAAAGAAATGTTCCTTATTCAGTTATCAAGTACACTAATTTTAAGTGTAATAATTCTTAGGTGCTTTTTTTATTGTTAAAGGAAAATAATGAAAACTATTTAAAAATCAAATTTTAAAAAGTAGCAGACAAAATGTAACTTATGAAACTTGGTTACTGACATAGCTTGTCTGAATACTGTTATTGAAAGAAAAATAATAAACTTTTTATAGTTGTAATGTAATTAAGAGCTTTTAAAAACATCATTAAATACTTGTCCATCCCTGGATATTGACCTTGACAATGTTACCAATAAATCCAGAAATATTTTTAAAAAAACCAGGAGAATTCTTTTGCACTTTAAATGACATCAATCTCAAAATAAAATACTAAAAGTCATTCATGTGAAAATGCATTTTTTTAATTAAGGAGAACTGTAAACAAAGTAATTTCTGGATGTTGTATTCACTTTTACAACTTTAGTGCTGTTATGTTCCATGTCTTTTTCTTTCTTGTTGTATTAGCTGAGTTCATAATTTAAAAGTGTGTTTATTTATAAGAGAAGAACATCTAATGAAGTTTTCTGCTGTGTAGGTGCTGGGCTGTGCTTGACATTGTCCCTCAGACTATTGCATCTGCCTGCTCGTCATCACAGCAGCTAGCTTTTGCAGTGTATTCAAACCAAAGCTCGGGCAGTAAATCAGTCTCTTGTGACGGAGAACTCTCTTTGGAAAGGTAAGAGGAGTGTTTTGTCCATCCTTAGCTTGAAATGTAAATTATTTCGTTCAGGCTGCACTAATATCATTCTAAAGTACAACAACTGCGGTAACAAATAGAAAATATTTTGGGGTAGTTAGTTTGATAAAAGTCCTGTCCCCCTGATTTAGTTCAATAATTATGTTTCTTGATTATTTTTTTTAAGCATTTAAAATAATTTCATTTTATTATGTTGGTTTGTTTTTTAATTTATTTTTGGCTTATTTAAAAAAAATATGATGCTTGATATTAAAAAAATATTTTTGTTGCTTCATGATCTTACAAAAAATTGATTTTCACCCTTTACTTAGTGCTGCTTTCAGAGGGGAAATTTCTACCATTCCACTGACTAAGCTGCTACAGCGTGATCACCCTCACTTCACGTGGGTCGCTATCCTGATTGAGATCTTTATTGTCGTTAGCATCAGTGTATCTTACTTAACTATCGGAACTGCACTTCATCACACTGGTACATTTTGTCTTCATTTTATTTTGTTCATTTACATCACAGGTGAGGCACTACATGGGGTGAAATTTTATCACTTAGATTTTGTATTGAGGGTTGACCCCAAATAGAGAAATTCTTATAGTGTCCATTACAAATCCTCTACTCTTAATTAAAGTTGCAGTGGTCATTTTGGCTTCTGTGTTACATTATTCACTGATCTGAAATTAAAAATCAGGCTCACTATTACAGGGTAATCCAACATAGTCTTCATTGGTATTATAGATATTTTTTTTTAGATTAATAAAGAAAAGAACTTAAATATTTTATTATTAGGTGATTTCTAATTGACAAACAAAACACACTGAAATTTCAACATGTATCATGTTTTATGTTGGACTCACATACCTCATGAAAAAAACGCTTTAGCTGTCCGAAAAAATTACTTTCTTTTTTTTGTCATGTTAGGTAGTTTTAAGTAGAATAAAGTCTCAAATTTTTGTACATCAAGCTGGCATTTTTTTTTCTTAGTTGGTGGAATAGTGCAATCCATGACCATCACTAGAGCAGGAACAACTATGAGTCGAGCTAAATCAAAAAAGAAACTTGTTCAAGAATGGTAAGGGAGGTTTCACTTTTGTGATTGGTTATGGGTCATTATACGCTAGTAGAACTCCATATAGTGTAGTGTTTGTTTTGTTTTTTTTACTTTATGACATTGGTGTGTTTTATTTGCTAGGTATTAGGTTTTATCAATTCATCTTGCATACCATACAATGCCATTAAAGAGCTCAATTTCTCTGTCTGCCTACATAGCTCGGAATCCCTCAATAGACTTAATAGTTTACATTACTTATTAACAATTTTATAATATCCTATAGATACTTAATTGGACATGTTACACTTGACATCAATGTGATATATATCATTTTTATTTTATATGCATTCATCATACATTCTAATTTATTCTCATCTTTCTGTATTTTAGGTTAATCAAAACTGGTCTGTCACTTTTTGCCTTTGTCATTATATTCCTGGTGGCTATGTTTGACCCACAGGTAGGTCCCTTAATTTTTTTTTATTGACATTTTACTTACCCTTGTAAGTACAATCATAAGTACAAATGGAAAATATTTTGTTTCTGTTTAATTGCTTGGCACTGAAACTTTTATCTGTGGTCTTACCTACAGGGGTTTGTTGAGCTGCTGGAAAAGTTTGTGTCCTTCACAATGAATACAGAAGTTGGGATCTTCATCTTCCTCATGCTCTTGTTTTCACACCATGGATCTTACAAGTGAGTTGAAAACTATTTTCCTTAGCTCTAAAAGGCCATCGGGGCAGATGAAGTTAAGAATTCATCTGTTGTTAGAACCTCAGCCTTTAAATGGATTGTATGTTTCACCCATTTGCCTTTACTTACCTGACTTAAGTCAGGTACCCATATTATGCTGGGTGGACTTGAGGGACATTTTACCAGCTTTCACCACGACCTGAAAAAATTCCCTGACCTGTAAATATTTGGTAGGTGGTTTTCTTTCAATTCCCCTCACCACACCTGAAAGGCAGTGACAAATGGAGACACTAAGACACTGGAATGCCCAAGATTTGAACGTGTAAGGCACATATTGGTGCACATTTATTATTTTGGTATTTCTCTCATTGAAAGATTAGAATATTCCTTGTTAAGACATGCAGTGTGCTGATTGATCTTCCATTGAGATGAAAGAATAAGGATGACGTGTATACATATATATCATCATCATTATTAGGGTAGAGATCAGTTGAAGCTAGGTTCATTTACGTTTTGTAGAGAGATTAGTTATAGAAGACGTCTTAGTCACTATTTGGATTTAGTATTTAATTATGTTTAACATCAATCAAGTTGCATAATAAATATTATCATCAAACTATTGATTGTTTTGACTCTGAACTTGTGTGTTGCCATTGAGAAAATATTGCTATGATACCAGTGAAAGTGCCTCCCATAAGAATTAAGCTGTTACAGATCCTTTTATCTGCTCCACAATGGTTGGGTTTACAATCTAAGCGCCACAGTGTCACCAAGAGAGATTTTTTTTTTTACCTCACTAAAATAAAGTGTAATTCCATCTTTTAAAATGTGAAGGACAAGGGCCAGAATGAATTTTTTTTTAATGCTCTTCATCTTCATATTATTCAACATAATTATCTTCTGGCTTATCAGTCACAATAAAGTCTTCTAATATGTAGTGACCTTTTAAAAGAAGCGTTATCAAAAGTATATTGTAAATAAATACATTAATGCACATTCCATACATTAATTTGTTATTCTAGGTGCTTCTATGATTTAATCATTTTTCAGAAATTTGGATCTTCCACTGCCGTTGTCCAAGTGCCTATACTATATCATGTATTTGCTGCCTCTTTTTTTCAATTTTGCCGTCATCTACGATGTGTACAGCACCATCATGGACATCATCCATCCTCCACACATCACTAACATCCTTGTCAACATAAGCAAGCCATATTTTAACTCAAGCCAAGCATTTCCAGGAACTGAAGTGAAAACAACAGTTTCTTCTTTATTCCGTCGTTCTTTGTGATAAGTCCATTCCAATGGTACATTTGTTTTATTTTGATACATATAAGTAATATTCCATTTAGCGCATTGGTAAATACTGCTTACTGCCAAGTGATTCTTGACTTATACTCTCATTTTATCATTGTTGGGCTGTTGTTGTTTTTATTGCCACATGGATTTATTTATTTATTTATTTTTTTAACTGGCTGTGTCTTTGTTTTTAAATGACGCATAATTTAATTTTTTTACCTGACAGTTTTTTTTTTCTATTTTGATGTCAAGAAGACATGAGTTTACTCTCTTATGAAGAGTTTTAATTATTTTTTTTTACATCACTGAGTCCAGAAATCCGCCAGAATTAATGTGATGCAAAACACTTTGTACTAATGTCACTGTTATATGATTGGACATCCTGGTCAAAGGTATTAGGGTCGGCTCTCTGCATTGTAGATTCATGATCTCAGTTTTTTTAGCTAGGTTTCTGTTGTGTGTTTCTATTTTTTAGAGAGCAAGAGTTTTTAAATTCTTGGGTCTGGGGATTTTCCCTGAAGCCATTTTACCTTTTAGTGGGTTTCAGAAAATTTTGAGGAAAATTAATGTTGGTCACACATTTACAACTTTGAAGATAACATAAAAATCAGGTCTTTAAAAGGTTTTAGTCTTAAATCAAGAGTGGATCCTATTGTGAAAACCAAAATCCAGAGACCAGACTGATGGGAATGAGAGTGAATCATATAAAGGGAGAACCATTGCACATGTAATCTGCAAAATATTTGAATTCTTGGTGGGGGGGTACATTTCTTCATTGTGTAACATTATTTTATTCTCTTTGATTCTCTTTATGTCAAAATACTCAACACTTGATATTTATTTTAGTAGACATTTTTTTTCTCTTTTTTATTTAGTTAAAGTTTCTTTTTTTCTTCTAAAAGAATAATCAGTTTTTGTAATTTTAATCATTTATAAAAAGAACATATTCCTGTTATTAGTTATAACGAAGTCTTTGTAAAGCATTATAAACAGGGGAGTGTCTAAAAGGTTTAATTATAAACAGGGGAGTGTCTGAAAAGGTTTAATTAAAAATTGATTCAATAAGTACACATGTGTACTTCCTCTCTTTATGAGGTAAAATGATTGGCAAAATAAATGCAGAGTCACCTGTTATCTAATACTAGTCAAAAAACAATAAATCTGGAGTATTATACATGTGCTCAAAAATAAGTATTTCTATTAATTTATTAGTTTTTTTATTTAGTAAAGACGGCACATTATTGACTTTTTACAAAGTTTTTTTTAATTGTTAGATGTTCTATTTTGTGACTTTATAAATGTATATTTATTATGTATTGTGCATTCATCATTACAATATATTGTCTTTTAAAAAAATAGGATTCTCCATATGTCAACAAATAAGTGAGTACATGTGTACTTTTATTTAAAGTATTCATATTTTTTCCATCTTTGCGATGGCGTTTCATGTTTGTTTTCTGTTTTTGCGTTTTTGGTCATTTAAGACTTTTGTTTGACTAAGGCTGGCTAAGAAATATGGTTTCTTGTTTTGTTTTTTTTTTTAAATGTGATCAAAATGTTTCTAATGGTAACAAATCAATTTTTTTTTTCTTGAAACATAATTTGCATTAAAGAGTAAAGAAAAAAATTAATCAAATTTTAAAGAATAAGCTAGATAATGGCCGATGATTAGAATTATTTTACGATGAGTCCAGTCACCTAGGTATGCCATATTGGCTACATGTGTCCACGATAACGACTCCAGACACCTATGTCTACCATTATGACTCCGGTTACCTATGTCCACCATAACGACATCAGTCTTCTCTCGTTTCCTCCGTGGACAATGCATTCTTAACTTTGGTGATAATGTAGAAAGATAACTGCAAAAGCTATCCCAATAGTTGATCATATGATTCAGAGATAAACATTTAATCCTTCAGGTGATAATAGAATATGGCCACCTCTTATAAAGTTTTTAGGAAATGCTTTGTGATCTGATTAACTGAAAAGTCATTTTTATTAAATTGTACCATATGTTCTAATTACTGTATTTTTTCCCTTGAATGTTTGAAAGATGAACAAAGGACTGATTTTTTTTTTTATATTTGTTTCACAGAATATATGCTTACAGACAACGTATCACTTTTTTTTTAAATCCCTCTTATAATGACTTTTAAATATGGAGCCATTTAAGTTAGTTTCCTTTTTAATTGACTTAATACACAATGGCACAATAACACAAATTTGGTGGCTTTCAGAAATGTCTGTTTAAATAAACAAACAATGCACATTCTGTATAATTTATATTCTGTGGTTTAACTTTTGTGATGAATTTTATGCTGACTTTTAACTGTTTAACAAAGTTAATGTGTTGCATAGTAGGTTGTGGCCTTAATTTTCCATTTATTGAAAAAAAATGTTTGTTTTTTTGTCTGTTACTATTTTTAATCAGGCACTATTGATTATCATAAAATGCTTCAGTATTTGATTTTAATGATATATTTTAAATGTGGAGTCAGCCTATATTGACAATATGCTCATCACTTGCCATTGTATTTTAATTTTTTTTTTACATTTTGTTCAAATTTTAGCAAAGTGCTTTCTTGTATTATTATTACATTTTGGGTATTACATGCTCTGTAAGCTTATTTCCCCATAAACAATTTGAAAATTTGTGCTTGGGTTGCACCACAGCTGTGGAAATCCAGTCAAGATGAGAAGAAAAAAAAATAGCCACACAAAAGAGGAATAATTTAATGTTCAAGAAATGTTCGGTATTAAAGTGGGTAATTTTAATCTGTTTAAAAAGGTTTGAGTGATCGATAGATTTAAGCCTCCCTTTTTTTTTTTCTTTTTTTGATTTAAGACAGAAAGTTGTTATCATTTAAGTAAGATTTCTGTGCAAAAAAAACAACCTTAGTGGAGCCAATCATTATTCACCTTCTCCATACATCCTGGGCACAAATATTATATACGCAGTTCAGATATCTGCTAATGGGATATCTGTTTGAAATAAAAAGTTATTTTTTTGTAGTTTTTTTTTTTTCTTTTGCTAGATATGTTTTATGTGGCTAAATGGTTCTAAGAATTTTATTTGTTCGCTTCCCTCTCTAAATTTAGTTAGGTTACCAAAGTTAGCATGAGGTACTAACAGCACCCTGCACAGGAATCCTGCAGGTTTCGGGATATCCCTGCGGTTTGCCTGTCACAGGCTTGAAAAGAAGGACCCTTTGTAACTTGCATTATTTCCATGTGCTTATGTTTAAATTTTTAAGTAAATGATGATAAGGCTCTCTCTGTGGCTATGGTCACATGACTATGATGTGCTGCTGGTGTGCATGAAGTTTTTAATTCTTTAAGCTCAGTTGTTTTTTTTTAATCTGTAGAAATCACAGTCATTGAGGCTCAGCAATTGTATATTACTTACAATATTTTTTTTTCTTTTTGACATTTTATTTTGTACCTTTTAAATCAGTGTTTCTCAAAGCGTAGGTCAGAGGGTTCTCAGGTGTTTTTTGACAAAAAATTTAATTTGTATTAAAAGTATCAAGAATATATATATATATAAATGCATAATTGCATTAACTACGACTGTTTTTTTCTCTATAAGTTCTAAAACTAAAAGTGTATAAATCTACAAAGTAAAAATGGAAACCGTCTCATACAAATAATTAAGCATTTATTTTCTCTCATTACAGTTTTTCTTAGCGGTTGGGTCACACACACACAAAACAGTATTTTTTTATGGTGGGTCAAAAAACTTTAGACTGTTGTTATAGTAGGTCGTGAGGCCTAAAAGTTTGAGCACCTCAGTTTTAAATTATCCTAAATTGATATAATAGATATGTATATTTTAATTGGAATTTCTTAAGGATTATTAAGATGGTAAATGACACAATGAGAGATTTGTTTTAATCTTTTTGTTCTGCTGTTATGTTTTTTCCTTATGTAGAGGGGACCACATGAAATTAATCTAAATTTTTTTTTTGTGGCATTTGCCCATTACAAAAAAAAAAAAATATTTTTTTTATTTAAAACATAATTTTTAAAAAGCTTTATTAAATCAACAATTATAATAGTTGTTCTTATATATCTGTTATTTTGTATGAGGTAGACTTGAAAAAGATTAAAATAGACCAAGTGCCATAATCCTATCAATCTTTTCATATATAGTTTTTGTTTCATGGTTGTCTTCCTAATTTTAAAACAAAATTTCCTCAATGTGCTGTTTTTCCTTGTCTAGTTCATACATTATCCCTGTAAAAAATTGTATCGAGGCTTATCTTCAGCACTTCACACATAAACATTCTGTCATGTTCAGGAATCACACTAGTGACAGATTTATTCTAAGCAAAATTATAGTTTTTACACACACATATATTTATGCCTAGCCACAGGTGCAACACAATGTGCTATAACAATCCCTATCAGTGCGTTAGATCAGCTAAGGAATGTTTGCCCTAAAGATCAGGAAGTTTCACCATCTTAACTAAGACTGGATATTGGGGTAGGACTTGTTTTGTGCGAATATTGAAATTTCGGCGCAAGGACGAAATTCTATTTATTTTGTTTACTTTTAGTTATATCTTAGGAGAAATGTGGCAGTAATTGATGACATAAATTTTGTCAGACGTTATGTAATCGAAGTTCGAGCCTCCCACCCCCTCTCCCAAAGCTGTTACGTCACGTTTGCCTTCTTTAGGGCCTCCATGGCCACTGGCGCCCTCCGATCATGAGATGGGATCTCAGTGTAGCCCCCTCCCCGCTAACCCCTAACTTTCGCTATAATCTTTAAAAGCATTTTATATCTGAAACTGAAGTACACTGGAAAAACGAAGACGAACCGTTATAACTTTATCCTGTTCAATCATCCGCCCCCCCCCACACACACAGACACCCTCTCAAATCTCCTCATGTGATCTTTTGTCTTTCAAAATTATCTTTACATTACTGTCACATGTATTTTAATAAACAAGATTCTCGCTAATACTACAGTCAAAACAATGGTGTAATTAGAGAGGAGCGGTTCCCCCCACCCCCCCCCGGGTGGTACTAAATATTTTCTTAGCCGGCTAGGGACCCCACCTTTTCGGCCCGGTAATGGGGCGGCATTTTCAAAGTCCGCGCCTGCACCACAAATGCACACACACACACACACACATTGCCAAAGGTATACATTCCATTGATTTACCACGTTCCACATGGTCCCATCCACGGACGACTATAGCGATGCGCACCATAACTTGGGCCTAATGCGTGGCCGAGCGCCGTGATTGTAGGTCATATCGTACCAAAGCCTCCGATCCTGGGATTCCTCACCTTAGATACGGGACCTGGAGAGATCGCCCTAGTTGCCACCCCGAAAGGCCTCCACTAATCCCAGCGGTATAGTGTTAGCCGATACCTTCGGTAAAGCATTGTGAAGGCCATGGGTGTCTCTAAACTATTGCTATAAGCTTTCTTTATATATTGGCTGATTCGTTTTTCCGCAAACTATTTCTACCGATAGATTCGCATTCCCATATACTATCTTTACCAAGAAAATACCTTTTCCATGAGCTATCTTTACGGTAGATTTGCTTTTCTTTATTCGTTGGCTGATTGCTAGACGTACATGACCATAAGACGCCCCCCACCCCCTTCCTATTTGTATAGCAGGGAAAGCAAGAAAAAAATTATACAGCCTTGCTTAAAGCATTACATGTCGGTGGGCTGTTTCGCTTAAGTCGTCTGGTAGTTTTCCCGATTAATTCAACGCATGTCTGGGTTTGAGCCTCAAGGAATCAAATTGTTACGTGTCTTGCATTGAATATGTGTTACTGTGCCGTATAACAAATGGCAGCCCTCATACTGCATGGTCTGTTGTCGGGGAGATATTAAGGGGAAGTATGGCGAATTGCAAGACGACATTGTTTGAGACTTGAATATTTAGCGAAAGATCCTCTTGAACAAATATGATTGTTGTCATCAGTGGCGGACTTCTGTCGGTTGAGGCCCAAGGCGCAGAAGAAAATTTATGCACCTAAAATAAAAGAGAGCTATCAATATAAGGTATAATTCTTTTTTAATTTATAGCCCCCCCCCCCACTCCCCTTTCGTCGGAGCCAATGGCACGTGTCGTCTAATCCTCTCTTATGTTGTTTATTTTTTTAAACACAAAAAAGTTTAAATCACCCCCGACGGGACTCGAACCCGCAATCCCCGGCTTAGGAGGCCGGTGCCTTATCCATTAGGCCACGGGGGCGATACATTACATGAGGAAATATAATAGCATAATAACAATTTTATAGTATGCATAATCAGTGCTAGATGGTGCGTTATATTTTTCTGAGTCATTATTTTACACAAAAGCTTATTTCAAGGCAGTTTTTTTTGTACAACAGATCGCATCCTTTTTTCGAACTTATAAGAATCTTAGGAAAATGTCCCCGGCCACCCCCTCCCCCGCTTTTCCAACTATGAATTATGCCAATGGCTCCTGACCCCTGAAGCTGTTCAAATTCCCCTTTGAATAGGTACTTGTGGATCCCATTCTAGTTCTTGTCTTTTAACATTATCAGCTGCTTTCTAAGGGTATGACGTATACATCGCCATTTTTGGCTACTGAACAATAGTTTAGTCTTCTACCACAATGCGATGTTTGGAAACTTTTCAGGCCGCCTGAAGTACGTGATTTGGCGTAGGCATCTATCTCACGTGAAATAGATTAAGCTTTTTATATATTTTCTTTCAAACTCAATGAGCCCACGACGAATTATGTTTGTGCCTTCCCTAGACATTAAGGTAAAATTAATGCAACATATGGGCCCACCAATAGTGTGGTGCCTGAAACTCATGATAGACACATGAGATGGCCTTTACATATCCGTGTGACCGCAAATCAAACCACAATCCAGATAAACCAGTGATTTATAAAAAATGATAAATCTTTGAAACAAAATCCCCTTGGTTTCCGTCGCATTTCTTCTTTTCAATCAATTTTTTTAACCTTCCGAAAAGCTGAATGAAATAAATGTGAAGAAAAACAAAACAATTTAATATAGTTCAATATAAAGAGTTTCAGAGTTTCTAACACCCCTCACCCCAGCTCACACAACCATGTGAAACCCATTTATTGCCATTTTATTGGCAGAAGCGACGGAGCTAATAAAGTGACACATTTCCCGGTTATAGGAACAAGTTTGAACCGCTTGCAGACACACGTTGAAAAAAAAGGGGGGGGGGGGGGACGAAAGGAACAAAAAAAAAAATGTCGTAAAACTTTCTCCTTATTATCTGGGATTCTGTGCGGATAGCAAAACTTAAAAAAAAGAGCGGCAATAGAACGGTTTCCACCGCGTCATCCAACACCAGAAGTTGTTCCGGGAAAACCCACACCGCACATCGATTCCAGAACGTCTTGGAGAGAAAAAAAAAGTCTGGAAACCTTATTAATATTCATTTATGCGGCGTATCGGTTTCTACGGAAGAAAGAAGAAATAAAGACAAGAGGCTTGGGGCGAAGGGGTGGGATGTATGGAGGGGAAGATATGGATAACGGTTTAAAAAAACAAATAACGGGGAGATGGTAAAACGGAAAACAGTGAAAGAAAATAAGAGTGGTCGCACTTGGTGTGTGAGGGGAAACATTAGCCCTCGAGGGAGCGCTCGTCTGGTATAAATCGTGGAGCCTATAACGAATTACATAGATTCCGGCCTGGGGGGGTCCCCATGACAGGACCGATTGGCGCAGGTCACGTGATAAAGTGGGTGGAGGGGGGGGGGCACGCGGATGTGTAGGGGGTGGGTGGTATCTGTTCGGGGTCACAGAAATGTAAAAGAGGAGTGCCATCTCTTCCAGAGTACAAAGGGACAGAATGGGGAAAAATGTTAACCCAATCGAACCTCTGGACAGAGTTAAGTTAGAGATACTGGAAACCGGAAAGGGAAGAGAGAAAAAAAAATAGGATGTTAACAGAAATGTGCCGGTTTCTGGCCGTTTTGTTAGTTCAATGGGTCGCTATTAACTGGTGGGATAATTGAAAAAAGTGAGAAATGTATATGTATCAATCATCCCAGTTATTTAAAGCGAAAAACAAAATATGCATATGGACCTAGAATTCGAAATCGAGACCTTGTGCCTGTGTTATGGAAGCGCTAGGTGTAATTTAAAAAAAAGATCTAGATAAAATACAATCTCAATACATGTGAACCCGGAAAAGCCCACATATTGAGGAGGGCTCTCCCCATAAAATTAATTAAAACGAACTTCATTGTCTCCTTCTGTCTATGGCAGAGGTGGGCAAACTTTTTGAGTTTTTGGGTTTGTTTATTTGATCGGCGGGCCGGACCAAGAGTAAAAGAATGGCGTTTTGACATGAACTAATATAAATTAATGGTAAGAGTCCTTAAATACATAATCGTCCAACCCGTGTGTCTCCCTCGGGTAGTTTTCATATCGTGCGGTGTATGCGTTGTAGCACTGTGTCTCCCTCGCAGGTATTTTTCATATCGTGCGGTGAATGCGTTGTATTTCATACATTTCTTTTTTATTTCACATCGTACTCTGTTAATGGCAATAAAGGCCACTTGTTCTTTTCTATTGCAGTACATGTATTTCGTATATTTCTTTATTATTCCTTCTGTCGGATTTCGTTCAGCCAGGTTCAGCAGGTTTTTCTACTAGTTATATCATAAAAGGTTAATGCTGTGCTTAACTATGAAACGAGTGGCTGGGCGGATCGAACAGTCCGGTTGGACTTAGTTTGCTCATGTCTGGTCTACGGCATGGACACGGTGACAGTGCTTACCAATAGAAAATATGCTTTGCTCCCATACAAAAGATCAAAATATAATGTAATCTCAATAATGACTATACATGAAGTTTGTGTCAATATATGTTTATCGGTTACTTGTCAGTTGAGCGAACTTTCAGTGAACTAACTTTTTTCACCTGCTCAGTTATAGTAATGTCAGGTAGTGATTGGACGATTCACCTAAATCGGAAATATCTTTTTGGTTGATCGAACTCGTCACACTGATAATTTGTGTTTCCCGAACAAAAGAATGAAATTAATTATATTACAATTTTAAAAAGATTTAAAAATAAATCTATTTTAACTTTGCCTAATATTTTGTGATGATTAGATGAATATGATTTCATACAGTTAGATTTGTACACATTTTTTTTTTTACTCTTGATGTCCCTTTAACTTGTAGGGGGTGGGGGTGGGTGTGAGTTCTATGCAACGTTTCGTCTACCTACATATTCTGAAGGGTGTGTGCGTCACACATATAAAGCTGTGTGCAACATTTGTAAGAAATTGTACATGTTTTTACATGTTTCCACGCTACACTGCTGCATAAAGGGCTACCAAACAAAACGTGTGCGCTCTGTTGCATCGTGCGAACATGCTCACAGCTTAGATGGAACACTGGTCCTAAGGCAGTCAACTAGTTAGCCAATGCCTAAAGATGTCTCTGTTTGAAGCAGTATCGGATAGTACAATGCTATAAACAAAGTTATCAACACAGGCCAATTATACCACGAATTATCTCAGCAGGCACGTCACTAGTAAAGCCACTGTAACGTCACCAACCTAACCGACTAGACAGAGCCTCTCTTGGATTTTGAGTGTCCTAGAGAAGAGCTTTTACATATAGTTGGGGTCATTGGCAAAAGTTCATGCTGGGAGATTGATAGCCTCAAATTTAATAGGAATTTTAAGCGGAAATCAAATGGGCGTGGCTTTGACGGGTTTAGGGGGGGGCCCTAGACTGCTGCGTAGCTCTATTATCCTTAAAAAAAAAACGGGCTGCAATAAGACAGCCAACCCAATTCATCTGGTTACTCGAGAGTCTTAATGTGATATCACTAGCGTAGGAAGGCTACTGCGGGGTTGTGTGGCAGCACGGGGCGACAAACAAGCAAGTGGCTCCAAAAGTGAGATTTTAAATGTATTGCATTTTTTCGCACAGGGCGCCACAAAAGCTAGCTATGGCTATGTGTGATATCCATCCGTTTTCTTGAAAGTCACCATTTCTATCTGTCATTCCGAGCGTACAAACTGCTAGAATATTTTTTATTTCCCGTTTCTTAACTATGCCCATATTAGTCCTCTGTTGTAATGAATCATCTGTCAAATCATAAAGATGTCACTATATATGAATGTACGTTGTATCATTCTATGTGCTGCACACAGACACACGCACACACTCACATACATATATATATATATATACACAGACACCTAATTCTTTTTCTTCTCTTGTGCACTCACGTCTTGTCTGAAACGTTTCTTCATAACAACAACCAAGGGAATACACTCTGGGTAACTATACTAATGTAAGCAAGAGTTATCGACGTTTCAATGTCACAATTTATTTTTTGTTCATATTTTTTTTATCACATTCGTCTTTCCTATCAATTGCCTTCCCTCCCCCTTCCCCCAGTCAGCCTCCCCCATTCTTTTGTAGAGATATCCCCAGAAGACAGATAAGGGATCGAAAGCAGGAGCGAAACCAGGGGTCCCCGGTCGCCAGAGCACCGCAGATGTACGTCTCCTAGTTAGCTTACCCGATAGCTCACGAGTCGAGTGCGCATGCTCCCGACGCCTCGCGCTCGGGATGATCTCCCCAGCGGCCCCCACTATACGGGCATTACCTTCTATCCCAGAGGTCGTTTCACGGACGGGCAGATTGATATTGTGTCCAGGGCCACGGGTAAAATATGCCACACCCCCCTTCTCACTCCCTTTCCCGCGTGAGCGTATGGGGTGGTATTGTGGCGTCGCACGATTATTCCTGAAAAAAAAAATAAAATAAAGTGTGTGTCCGCCGGGATGCCAGCATCGGTGTCCAGCAAAACTTTAGACTGACACGCAAAGGCGTGGTAAACAAGACACCCTCCCTCCCTCCCTTCCTTCAACCACTGGCGTCCGGTCACCTTCTTTCACCTTGGGGGGCGTTAGAATTCGTGTTGGTTTACAAATTGACCTGGCGGGTTTGATAAAAAAAACAGTAGTATGAGAGGTAGGGAAAAGGTGTTTTAAAAAGGTGTTTTTATTTGGTTTTATTGTACCTGTTGAAATGGATGTTTACGGGGAGATAAATCTTGTGCTAAAGGGGGATAAATCACAGGGTAATTTATGTCAGGACAATGGTTAACGACAGTGGGGAGAAAAAAAAACTTCATTGGCAATCAAAAGGGGGAAAATACCTTACAAGTATTACAAGCAAACATAATAAAAACAAGTAAAGACTTATTATTGCCCTTTTGCGTGCAAACAAAAAATGGTAGAAATGAAAATTCCTACAGCTATATCTCCATTAATATGAATAAGGGAATAAGAGAAACTGATATTAAACTCAATCGATTAAACATATTTTAAAACTTTCATTAACTCGTTATCACTAGCGGCAAAGTTCAGTGAACTCGGGGTGGACCACACCCCCTACCGTGTTACGCCATTCGTGATAATTATCAACACCTGGTCTTCAGGTTACAGGACCTTATGCACCATCTGTACTGACAGGCACCTACTCTAGGACTCCACAAATATGTGTTTTAATACATTTTTTTCGAGCGCTTGTCGAGTGCACACTGGTTCACCATAAAGAGCAAGGTGTGTGTGTGGGGGGGCATTAATCTCGCTAAGACTACTCTGGCTTATATTATTATAATAATTACGTATGATACTATTTCCAATAGAGCTAATATCAACATTATTACATGAAAGAAAAGGAGAAAAAAGAGTGAATAAGCAATCGACTGGGTAGTGGATTCAGTTATGGGTATAGGATAATACCAATTTAAGATGTATGATAATACCAATTTAAGATAATACCAATGTAAGAAGTATGATAATACCTATGTAATGTGTATTATAAAATACTAATGTAATGTGTTTTGTAACACAAATGTAAGACGTATGCTAATACCAATGTCAGTTCAACACCAGAAGACTGAGGACGAGGTCTCAGAAGCTACGTCTGCTTATTAAGTATTCCTGATAAAGTTCAATACACCCTTTAATACAATCTACCCCCCTCCCCCCCCCCACCACCACCAATCCGTCTTTTTTTTTTCTTTTTAACCATCACGTGCGGTCACACGGCTTAAAGACGGAAACACGCCCTTTTTTTAAAGAGGCTGCGTCTATTTAACGTTGTCGGTAATTTTTGGACATGCAATTTTATCACAAGAAAATATCTGAATATTTTGGCTTTCTTCCTTCTATCAGACAATCTTTTATTCCTTTCTCGAAGTTTCCACACATCTTCCCCTACTCTCTCTCTCTCTCTCTCTCTCTCTCTCATTCTCTTTCCCCATCCCGCTCTTTTAAAAAGTTGATCTATGAGCGTGACTGGAAGACGCACGACGCCAGAGATCGTGCAAACGTTTTCCCTCCTAGCCTCGCCTTCCGCTATTAGTAGGCGACACATCCGATGCCTTTTGTACCCTGCCTTGTAAGGGATGATCCCGCGGTAAACGACGTGAAATCCCGCTAACATGCCGGGTGGTTTTCTTTTTTTTTTGAACGAAGGTGTCTGTGTGTGAAAGAGTCGGTGTAAAGTGAACATGTTGCGGGATTTATGCGCTTTGATCTTCTCAAACACTGCAGATGTAGCTTAGTGATAAAGTTGTTATATTTTTTTTAATATTTATATTTACATTAACCGACTGCACGAAACAAAATACACCATTCTGAGTATTCTTAAAACAATGCTTTTTGTCTGGCCCCCTCGGCTTATTTGTTCTACTTAGTAAAATGTAGTAACTGCCCCCCCACCCTGTTATTGGCCTGGCCCCTGCTGTAGAATGCCTGGCCCCTGCTGTAGAATGCCTGGCCCCTGCTGTAGAATTTTCACGCTACGGGGCTGATATAACCCCATATCTTTACCTAATGGTATGTTAGAAATGTTTCAAGTGTCACGTTTGAACTCCCGACTTACCGGGCACGCTGGATACACTGCTAGTATATATATATATATATATATATATATATATATATATATATTGTTATTATTATTATTAGCCACAACCGGATTTTAAGTCGAGCGGACCTGCCCCCCCCCCCCCCCCACTGGCCCACTGTTACGGAAAGGTCCCACAAAACACAATTTTTGCATTTGTATAGTTCTGTTTTTGTTTTTTGTTTTTTTTTTGTCAATGGATCCAAAACGTTCTTCTGTATGGCAGTTTGAAGTTCGGTGGGCCATATTTATGGCATCATAACTACAAAATAAATTTTTAGTTCCCTCAGTTCATAAAGCCTCTTGCAGATGAAGTGCGCTATTAATCTGTTTCTGTATCCTCGGCATGTTAAAGGATAGTGTGGTTATCACAACCCCAAGCCAACTCTACTTCCTCAATGTAACTCATTTAAAGCTAGGCGGACTCATGGGAGTTACAACCGACTTACTCAGTACGATCTGGGAAAATTCCATTGGCTTTCAACGATGATCGAACCCGGGAACCTATACACCACTCGATTTTCCATCCACCCCTGGGGCTGGGAGGTTGGGGGGTGGCTATAAGGCTTGCATTGTTGGCCAGACCATTATAAAGACTATCGTGTCACTGGCCCTCAACCAAGCTTCATTCACCACTGGCCCTCAACTAAGCTTCATTCACCACTTGGGCCTCGACCATAGCCGTCTATAGTATTTATTAAATAAACTATTATTTTCCTTATTTTATTTTTACCTCAATATGTACTTTTATCTTGTAGTTTATGAAAATAAAAATGGAAAATGGCTGAGACCAATTTTAAAGAAAAAAAAATTAAAGTATATGAACATAGGTAATTTATTAGATAATGATGTCTACGACATTGTATTAGCGTGACATGAAATAATTAAGCGGTAATTTATTTATTTTTTTTTTTTTGAAAAGACGATTAAGACATTCGTCGATCAACAATAACATTGTATGCACCATCAGAGTCATTTTTTCCCCTCTATTGATTGGAAGTTAATGAATGTAAATAGCGCGGTGTGCTCACCTTAATTTTGGGGAAAAAAATAGGTGGATTTTAATTTTTTATATTTTTGTATGCTATTGTTCATCGCTGTACAAAGCCTGTATCGCCTTCTTCTATTTATAGACTCGATTCTTTGCCAGGAAACGTTTACAATTTTGAATTCAGCATACGTGAGGATACAATTGATTATAGATAACATAAAACATAGAAATTGAATTTCAATGTTGTTTTTTTATATATATTATTATTATTACTTTGCATTGTATTTTCAAAAGTCTGTTTCATACCCAAGCCGGTAGCGTGTACATGTGGCATTCAATTGTGTACATTGTTGTGCATCTGTATTGTTCAATAAACATGCAAATTATCGGGTGATTGGTTCACAAGCTGTGTCAGTCTGCGCGTGGCGCGAGGCATCATTCTGTTTAATCCGGTCCTGTTATAAAGGTTTGTACTCTAAGTCTCCATGTGCGCCGGGCCTAGGACGAGTGCCGTTAGCGGGCTCCAAAAGCGCGTGTCATAAATGCGGGCACCAAAGACAGAATGTCATATGCGGCACCTGGAGCGAACGTTTAGTCTCGTTACAGTAAGGTAACAAACAAAAAAAAATACCTTAAGGCCGCCACCGTTGTAGGTAAAAGAAGATCCTGTAGCACGGCAATGACTCGGTGACTCAGTGACGATTAGAGAGTTTAAAAGAAAGGGCGGTCAATGTTGGGGTATCTTCCCCCCTCCCTTCCCCCAAAGATCTTGGGGTTTTGATGGTCATCCGGGATTTTTGTGTTTTCTTTTGAAAACTTGTTAAAAAATATTGTGTTTCACCACTTTTACTGCTTTTCCGCAATTTAAATATATATTACGATAGGTCTGTTCTTAGATTCCCTCAAACTTCATCTTTAAAGAAATTGCATTGAAAAAAGTGGGTAAAAAATCACAAGAGTTGCATTTCACTAATAATTATGAGAAACTGAATGTACTGCAAAGCTAATAGTTAAATGTACCAGTACTTTGTAGCATTACTAAGGACTACCAATTAATAGTAAAAAAGTCTCATAATATACATGTAGTCCAGCTGGCGTGAGCTATAGAGAAAAGAGGCGCTAAGAACTTACAGATTAATGTGCACTTTTCTGTGGAATAAAAGTGTTCGGATTCCAAGATTTCGATCTTTAAGGCGTTCAGAAATAAAAACATTGTGAAATTTTATAAGCTTGTGTTTGTCCCCTCAGTGCCTGCTATTTTTTTTTCGTGGCCTAATCTTGAGTTTAGAAAGGAAAAAAAGCTATTTTGGTAGCCCAGGCAGGCCCGTAGCGTGCGGGGAGACCAGGGGGCCTGCCCTCCCCCTGCTTGTTTGCTCTACTTAGTAACATTTATTTCCAACCCCCCCCCCCCCCGCTATTGGCCCGGCCCCTGCTGTAGAATTTTCACTCTACGGGGCTGAGCCCAGGTTAAAGTTGGAGGAAGGTTGGATTCGTTTTCATTGTATGGGTGAGCATTGCGGTGCTTGTCATGGGGAAAAAGGAACTCTCCATACTAGAAAGAAGAATAACTCGTTTAGTTGTAGCCAGGGATCGAACCGGCCCAGTAGAAATGGCTAGATATAACCACATTAGTTACATTAAGTATACTATTTTTTATATAAAGTAATAAGGGCTTTTTGATTGTATAAGTAGACTCCCCTGACTTAATTAAAAGGGCAATTAAAATTTAAATAAAACCAGATACAGTATATTTTTAATACATATATTGTGTGTGAAATATAACAAAATTCAACCCCTTTATTATTTGTTGAATCATTAATTTGACTAATTACATAAACTTTAATAATGGAAATCCCGTTCTATGGGAACCGTCTAAACTAGCGGGGAAACTGCCAATCTGGCTTCACCACTAACCACTAAAATACACTGTCGACGTTCAGTTTGGCGGTCAGATTTCATAATTCTCTGTGGCTAAAGTTAGTTTTATTGGGTCAACACTGACCATAATGTCTATCATAATGAACGTTCTATGCATGCTCCGAAATATACAAATAAAATCAAAACCCTTTAGAGAAAACAATTATTATAAATGTGTATTTACTTCGGGCTTTTTTTTTCTTCTTAAAATTAGAAAAGACACACATAAACAGAACACAGTGTACTTGTGTAAATGATCCATGTAAACAAAACGTATTTAGTGGGCCTCTACAATAAAACTCTTTGAATTGAGTGGGCCTCTACAATAAAACTCTTTGAATTGAGTGGGCCTCTACAATAGAACTCTTTGAATTGAGTGGGCCTCTGCAATAAAACTCTTTGAATTGAGTGGGCCTCTCCAATAAAACTCTTTGAATTGAGTGGGCCTCTACAATAAAACTCTTTGAATTGAGTGGGCCTCTACAATAGAACTCTTTGAATTGAGTGGGCCTCTACAATAAAACTCTTTGAATTGAGTGGGCCTCTACAATAAAACTCTTTGAATTGAGTGGGCCGATACAATAAAACTCTTTGAATTGAGTGGGCCGATACAATAAAACTCTTTGAATTGAGTGGGCCGATACAATAAAACTCTTTGAATTGAGTTGGCCGTGACTTCCGAAAGTTAGGCTGATCGACATATTTGTATAAGCTGTAATTTTTAGAGCATTTTCGAAAAAAAAAAAATGCTCTATTGTCCCCGTTTTGTCTGTCCGTCCGTCTGTCCGTGTACACCCTAGATCTCAACAACCATAAGTCCTAGACCCATGATGTATATATCATTTTGTAGGTCTTGGCCTGCCAAGAAATGAATTTTTTTCCATTTCGCGATCTGACCTCTCAGGGCCGTAAAAGGGGCCTTAGTACCGTTTTTTACTATATAAGCTATATTAATAAAGGAGCGCTATATCTCAGCAACTATAAGTCCTAGACCCATGATGTATATATCATTTTGTAGGTCTTGGCCTGCCATGTGTACATCAAAAGTTCATTTTGCGATAGAACATCTGATGGCCGGGCTTCAGGGCTCCTAAGGGAGTACCGTTTTTTACTATATAAGCTATATTAATAAAGGAGCGCTATATCTCAGCAACTATAAGTCCTAGACCCATGATGTATATATCATTTTGTAGGTCTTGGCCTGCCATGTGTACATCAAAAGTTCATTTCGCGATAGGACCTCTGAGGGCCGGGCTTCACGGGTCCTAAAGGGCTTATATATTATATATACACCTTGTACGTTCAATAACCCATTCATTTGGTGCGAAATACTGCAGCACGTAGTTTCACCAAGATTTATTAAGAAATTCATCAAATGAAATAGTAAGCTTATGTTCTGAGTTTTATTGAAAGTATCAGAGCTATGCAACAATTGACGGAGTTTTCGGACGATTAAATGACTATAATTTAGAATGTTTTCAATTATGAGTCCTATTTCAGTAACCACAAACCACTTGTAGTTAGATTTAAGAGACAATAATTTTTTTTCAAATATAAAGAAATGTCTTTATAATTTTTTTTACAGATATATGCATTACACAATTGAATTTATAAACATTTCCAAAATTTACAAATATTTACTGAAAGCTAACAAACGTACTGATACATAACACGAAAATGCGCTAACACGTCCTGTGTCCAGAATGGAACAGGCTTAATTGCATGTTTTTTTTACAAAATGGAAGCTCATAATATCTTTAAGTCCGTGTTGACCTTGCACACAACAGGAAGTATGGCCCCCATTACTGATAACAAAAATAGCTGTAAACAACAGCCCCAGTGTGTGACAGGGCTGTATGTAACTTCCATTGCCCTGTTGCATGCATGGGATCATTATTACATATTTTTGACATTCTAACCTTTATAGATCTCTTTCTTCCCCTCCCCTACCCCATCTCTTTCTCTCTCTCTCTCTTTCTCTCTCTCTCTCTCTGTGTCTATTTAATTTTTTTTATATATAATGTATGTTAATAATCACTGGCGTGTTCCTCGTGATAGACTTGATATTCTGTTTATGGTCATCCCTCCCTCCGATGATGGACCTGATATTCTCTTTATAATCATCCTCTCGCCGGTAATCCGCCCAAACTTTTCATGTCATTTACATTAGGTGCGGATGAAGTGGACGCACCCACAAAAAAAAAAAGAAAACGACTGCCTACCTAAATGGCTTTAAGCATCACCATCGTCACGAACATAGAGGTAGGGGGGGGAGGGGGTTAAGAAACTTGGCATCTCAACTCCCTTCCCCAATCCTCCAAAAGGTTAAAACTAAACATTGTCCACCCCTACCATATTTTCATTATTAGGTTAAACAATCAAGTTAAGACTCTGCACACACACACACACACACACACGCACACACACACACACACACACACACACACACACCGGTGTGCAAGTTATTTGCTTTTATGGGTGGATGGCGAAGTGAACAACAAGATGTGGCGCTGTTACATTCATTAATAATGTTCACGGTGAAAAGGTTGAAGAAGAAAAAAAAAAGTTCCCATCCATAAAGTGATCATTACCTCATCAAAAAAAAATAGAAGATATTTCTTCGGGAAGAGGAAGAAAGGGGGGGGGGGGGGCAGGCGACGGACGTACCGCAAGCCACCGTACGTACGTTTCATTCATTGTAGAGGGGGGGGCCGCCGCCTTGTCTTTTAAACGACGATAAATGGTAAATGAAAAAAAGAACTTTGTCACGGGGATGAACAGAGAAAATGTATTTAGCACGCCAACACGGGGGAGTCGTCTCGTTGAGGAGGGCGCCTGCCGGAAGTTGTAACCCACCTTAGTGACGTCAGAGTCAACCCGTGCATTTCGGGCCGTGTCGGATAATCCTCCCCCCCCCCTCTTTTTTTTTACACATTTCCACGGTTCCCAATTTCTTTTATGTTTTCCCGGCACCCCTTACCTTTAAAACCCCTTCAACCCCCAATCACAATCTCTGGGGGCGTGCCTGGCCCAATTACACGCCGCGGTTTACAAAAGACGGCCACGTTTCTGTGATCGTCTGCTAAAGGTCTGGGCAGGTATGAGCCGCGACGGGGCGATTTGGAAGGACTTAAGCCCTCGGTCTTGTGACCGACGCGATAGGCAGACGATGCTTAGGATTGATCGTCTGATTAACGGTGGAGTTCTCTCCCCCCTACAGCCGCCTTGCGCTCCATTTTAACGCTACGCTTGGCACGATTTTGGCTTCTTTCTAAAAAAAAATATTCAAATATTAGTTCGCGAAAAAATTGTTATATAGAAGGAAAAAAAGTCGAAACCAAAGGAAGAAGTATCGGACAAGTTTGTTTCCTTGAACAATTAAACAAATTAAATTTGAGATAATTGTCTTTGATGCGAATGCCTTGAAAACTGACGATCGTTTTTACCTTTTATTAAGGTTGGATGGGGTCCCGGGCGCAGCAGAAAGTTTAGGGACCTTTTAAAAGTGGCAAAGGCAATAATAAATCTGTTTTTTTTCTGCTGGCCTTTCCGGGGCCCATGGCGCGAGCTCTGTGTGCCCTCGTTAAATCCCTCTCAGGTTATGTGATCTTTAGTTTTCTTTCTATCCTCATTTTCTTTAACTATTTTTCTCATGCTCACATATCAGAAGCTGAGGATAGTGAACCCTTCCCCCACCCCCCCACCGTTCTTATGGATAAGCTGTCTGGAATGAAAAGAAGACACACGCCCCTTCTCACCCCGCCTGCATGGTGATTTTTTATTTTTCCAGCTACTAGGAAATGGGGCAATCTGGACACTTCCATAGGCTATATATGGTTGTCTTTTTTCTAGTTTTTGAAGTATTAAAGCATATGCCAAATATTTTACATAATTAATTTATAAACTTACCTGTTGGTACCGAGTAGAAAAATCGAACTTAAATAATGCAGATTTTGAAATAACATTAATTTTCATAAAGGTCTAACTTTTCATGATTTAAATTAATTATTGACACATTTATTGGGGATAAGCAACAGACACAATCTAGATCGGGATATTGCACTCACTTTCGGCCGCTTAAATCACGGTCACAATTTTTGAGGTTATTTCCGGCAATTGCAAAACACATCGGAAATGGGTTTATCAAAGTACCTACATTAGTGGTTTACAGGATCTAAGAGATTTCATCTCAACCTTACAGGGGCTTCACACACACACATTTGAACAATCGTAAAGTATTTAATCAGTAGGCTAAAGTGTGAAATGCTGAAAGAACATAATACAAGTACGTAAATGAAAACTGTTTTATTTTTTTTAAATTCCATTCCATACTGTCAGTTGACATCCATAACATTCAAAAAATACTTACAGATGACGTTTTATTATACCATCTTTAGGTGACGTTTGTATTTGATATTTTTCGTATAATTTCAGAAGACATTTTCGGATCATTTCTTAAGATGACATTATCTGATGACGTTATTGCTTGACATTTATGGGTAAGATTTTCAGACGATATTTATGCATTTTTTTAGGTGACAATTCTGACTAACACATTAAGAAAAAATCAAAATTTAAATGACAAATTTCAAAGTCGTTCTTAGGTTTTTATGTGAACCATAAGTAGATGCTTTTATAGATATTTTAGAACCCTTGGCAAAGTACAGCGTCATAAAGGCCTTTCAAAAGAACGTCTGTGGATTGCGGACTTCATGTCTTGCAACACAGGGTCGTCTAGGGTCAGGTCACCATGACAGGCAAGCTCATTTCTGAGCATCTTCTTAGATCTCCCGTACAGAAATAGGCAGAACAAATCACCTGCCCCCTTACCAAAGAGAGGTTGGCTAACATATGTTCCTTATTGGCTAACACATGTTCCTTATTGGCTAACACATGTTCCTTATGGCTAACACATGTTCCTTATTATAAGAATGAAAAGAGATACTAATATTGTCAGTGAGGTCAGCACTGATAGTGGCCAAAATGCCGTTGCAGCCAATGATATCTGAAAAAGAAAAGTTGAAACACCAACTGTCATCTAATCTTTTCATCTTTTTTTTTTATATAAAGGTGCTGAAGTTAAATACATGAAGATTTATATGAGTGCTCTTTTCTCGCTTGGATGATTCCAAGATATGGGTAAAACTTAGCAAAATGGTACGGGAAGGGAGGAGGGGGGGGGGGGTCATCAGAGGGTTTAAATGGGGTAAAAAAAGTGGAAAGGGGGGGGGGGTCCGATTTCCTTGCCCGAAACCGAGGCCAAATTACTAGAGAACAGCTTTATTTTTTAAAGACAGGGTGGTCCTAGATCGCTACTACCTTCCATTATTTCTGCATTCCTTATTCTTTCAGCTATTAAAACCACGCGCCCACTCCGCGGAGGGGGTAAGAAGATCCTACTCAGGACCGTATCATTAGACGCCCTTAAAAAAAAATTGTAATACGGAAGGTCATTAAAATGCCGAAGCCAATTTTCGTTCCGCTCAAAAATTGTACGTGTGTTCAGCGTTATTGGGGGCTAGTGTCAGGGCTGAGGGATATTATCTGTACTTTGGGAACTACTGCGAATATTTTTTTAGTGCACCTTGTCCCTGAGACAACCGATCACCTTTCCCCGAGATATCATTTTTTTTTATTGTTATAATATGGCAAAGGGGCATAACCGCAGATCTGGAGGTTAGGCTCGGAGCTGGGAGCTGATATTTATGGGGTTGAGTTAAGTCCCCTTTCTGATTACCGTCTTGCGAGCCGCTTCAGTTTTTTTTTTGGGTCGGTGCTATTGGGTTACCTAGATGTCGTGATTGCAGGACATGAAATAGATGAGACCTTCCCCTGTCCGCGAGGTTTTAAACGCGAGTATGTCTTTTATTAGTTCGAGCGGTCAAATCGGTGAGGTCTACCCGCGGGTTTAATATTTTTTTTAAAAAAAAAAAAGGTGTGGGGGAAAGGTTGGGGGAGGGGCGTTTAGTTGCAACCTTCTACCCTACTGGCGACCCCCCCCCCAACCGCACACCTCCCCGCCACTTCCCTTTCTTCTTATCACAAAGTGTCTTATCAGCACATATGTTTTACTTTTCAGCATCACCCCCCCCCCTCCATCGTCTTCCTACTCGAAACACTTTTCCCAGTCCCTTCACATATGTAAGGGACTCACACATTTGTACGGATGTATGTTAATTAACTGGAGGACATTGCTATTTTCATTACTACGACTATACATGTAGGAATCTGAGAAACGAGTGAAACCATAAATTTGATTGTAGAAAAATTTAAGAAATTGAATAATTAATCTTTATTAAGATACGTTAAAACATAAAAAAAATTGATATTAACTCCTCAGATCATACAAATATTTATATAATTTATCATGCAGATTCTACAGTTGTGTGAAATTTGAGGCTTCTCGACTTAAATGGAACAGGCCTTGACAGGATTTACAGACAAACCGACAGTAAGTGAAATTAATTAAAAGCTTATAAAAATGCTTCTTATCATTGCTGACCTCCAAGATAAGTATGATACACACACACCCCCATTACTGACCTCCAAGATAAGTATGATAGACACCCACCCCTATTACTGACCTCCAAGATAAGTATGATGCACACCCACCCCCATTACTGACCTCCAAGATAAGTATGATACACACACACCCCCATTACTGACCTCCAAGATAAATGATAGACACCCACCCCTATTACTGACCTCCAAGATAAGTATGATGCACACCCACCCCTATTACTGACCTCCAAGATAAGTATGATACACACCCACCCCCATTACTGACCTCCAAGATAAGTATGATGCACACCCACCCCCATTACTGACCTCCAAGATAAGTATGATACACACCCACCCCCATTACTGACCAACAAGATAAGTATGATGCACACCCACCCCTATTACTGACCTTCAAGATAAGTATGATACACACCCACCCCCATTACTGACCTCCCAGATAAGTATGATGCACACCCACCCCCATTACTGACCTCCAAGATTAGTATGATACACACCCACCCCCATTACTGACCAACAAGATAAGTATGATACACACCCACCCCCATTACTGACCTCCAAGATAAGTATGATGCACACCCACCCCCATTACTGACCTCCAAGATAAGTATGATACACACCCACCCCCATTACTGACCAACAAGATAAGTATGATGCACACCCACCCCTATTACTGACCTTCAAGATAAGTATGATACACACCCACCCCCATTACTGACCTCCAAGATAAGTATGATGCACACCCACCCCTATTACTGACCTCCAAAATAACTGCGACACCCCCTCTCCCCGCAAGTTCCCTCTAATTTTCCGAAGGCTGTGTGCGTTAACTTATAGTGGCTGAACGCAACCTATTAGTATAAGGCGTACTGTATTAGGTTGCAATTAGTGTGCGCTCACTTGGTGAATTGTGTCTCGCCCACACGTGCATAGCTTAGAGAAAACGCTGATACCCCTTCTACCTACACACACACACTCACAATAAAGACACACATTATACGATTTAGGCATTATTCACACACACACTCTCCTTTCTATACTGAACAATGAATGCGAATGAACTGTGTTGTTGACATTTTTAATTAACCGGACACATGTGAACAGGAAAAAGTAAACTGGGACGCTAATGAAATTGTCTCAAGTGAACGGGGTACAAGTAAACTAGACAGAAATGAACTTGGCACAAGTGATCAAAAATAAACTGGACACAGGTTAACGGTGCACACATAAACTGGACACAAGTTAACGGGACTTCATTGACACATCTGATCTGGGTACAACCAATATGTACAAAAGTGAACTGGACACGAGTAAACTGGACGCAAAAGAACTAGTGACAAGCATTACACATGTGAACCAGGTACCGCCAATTAGGACACCAAGTTAACAAGACCACTGCCTGCTTGAACTCCAGTACGATTAAAAAAATTGTACCTCATGAAAGGATATTACTAATGATCAGAAGCCACTACATATATACCTCCAATATTGTTTACAACCATCTTGATGGATCTTTTTCATCAGAATACATCCTCGCCTATGTCCAAAGTTATTGAACAACTGGCGATGACAGCTGTTCCGATGTTATCAGGGCTAGAATAACCATTAGGCAAAAAAGGCTGTAGCCTAAACGTATCGGTCGAAAATCGGCCTTCATTTATGTTTTTTCTCAATTTTGTGAAATGTTTTGTCATTTTGTTTGCAATATTATGCCTTATCAGACCGCCGGCCTTAAGCCCTTAGTAACCTTAATCCGGCATTGGATGTTATGGAAGATGTGGCAGGGCGGGAGCCAGAAATTGTGAGCCCCATGACAAATTCTGACAATGGATTTTGACAATGATTGTACATGCTCCCCCTCCTTCCTATTTCTAATTTCGCAGAAAAATAAATAAAGAAAATAGGTTTGGGGGCCACTGACAAGTGTTCGGGACGCATCCCACTCGCTGCGGCTCTGATGGGAGAGGCTATTAACTAGTGGCTGGCACGGATCTACTAGACAGCACAGGAATAGGAGTTTAGTAACCTGCACAAAACACGGGACAGGTCATACGACCCATCACGAAGGTCATCGGCGTCGAACCACCGGCCTCCGCCACAACGAAAGCGATTCCACGCAACTCGACCACCCACCTTACGTTTCCCTCGTCCTACTGCCACAAACAAACACGTCATATATATATATATATATATATATATATATATATATATATATATATATATATATATATATATATATATATATATAAAGGCTCCACGAGTTTCGACATCTATTCGGTAATCACCAAAACTCGGCAAAACTTATGGCTGGTCTTTTGTTGTTTGCAGAGGTAATAAAAGAGAAAAAAAAACCCCGTCCAGTATAAAGATAAGTCTGGCGGTGTTTTATTAATCTGTTAAAACCCTAAGCCCGGGGCGTCTCCTGCGAGATACATCGAATTATTCAAAGGACATTCTTAACCGGCAAGGGGGAACACACACTATCGTTTCATATCTCATCTTTCTTGTCTTTTTTTTTAATACCTTCCCAACTCATAAATATTAACCCTCTTACCACCCAGAGGTCTTTCCCTACTAACCCCCCCCCCCCACCACCTATCAAACAACATAACACGCACGCACATACACAGCTATCTTGTACCCCCCCCACGAGGTCTGTCCTGGTAGAAGGCGCCCTCCACCCCCCCCTTCCTCACAACATATATCATTTTCATGCATGACTTATTTAATTGACATCATATTTTTCTCTCCTTTGTTTGGAAAGGGTGGGGGAGGGGTGGGGGTGGGTGGATCAGGTCCGTCGGTTCATCACCACCCAAGCAGCTAAAATGAAAAAAAAATTCCCCCCAACCCCATCCCATCCTAAAACATTATCTACAAATTCCCTGTACCCTAAAAATACCGTTTTGAAAATAAAGAAGAAAAAAAAACAAACTTATAACCCTTCTTACCTTTAAAAAAAAACTACCATTGATATTGTTTGGCTTTAAAAAAAAAAAAAGGATAATTCTATTCTGACTCTCGTGGAGGAGTAGATACTAAAGACGGATAAGCCAAGCGACGGACAAAACGTAAGATAATCCTTGTGTTGACATATTATCATGAGGCTTTTTGGGCCGAGGTAGAGGGGGACGTGGGAAGTAACAGAATGACGAGAACGAGAAAAAATATGGGAGCAGGGGGAGGGAAGGGGGGATAATTGGTATGTCAAAGTTGTAACAATAGGCGCGGGCTGTTACTGTGATATTATTTACGCTAGATGGGGGAGGGGGAGAGAGAGAGATTCAATTACTTTTTTATTTTAATGCACCAACCCCTCTTGTGTCGGTATCATATACAACTTCTTATTTTATTTAACAGACGACCATGAAGACAACCACACAGACAACCCTTGCAGGTAACCCATGCAGATATACCATTTAGACAAACCATGCAAACAGCCCATGAAACATACTATCTAGACTCTAGACAAACTATACAGCCAACCCCGTGCAGGCTACACATACAATTTAGACAAACCATGCAGACAACCATTCCATATACGTTAAGCCTAAGCAACCCTACACAGTTACCTCTTCTATTACAGCGTCCTATTTTGTTCTAAAATGGTATAATATATCCCACTTAAGGAATTTCCATATGTAATATAATGCAAACATAAAAAAAACATACTTTTAAAAATACCATTCTCCATCCCAAAGAGATATTTTTGTTTTTTATAAAGATCATGGCGTTTCTTGTAAAAATTCAAAAGTTATTGATAAGAGTTTTACCGAAAACGATTGATAAAGATAAATTCCCTTTTATGACACATGAGTTTCAATGTAGCTTTTCCAAACAAGCCTTCAAAAAAAAAAATTCCTTACCCCCATCAGGGCAGATGAAGTGTAGAATTCACCCGTTTCTGTAGTCACGGCATGGTGTGGCTTGCAGAACGCCAAGCCGCCTTTACTTTCCCAACTACCTCGCCGCTGGAATAGTCAGGTGCGCATTTCCATGCAACGAATTTAGTATCTTTTTTTTTAAAACTACTGGCTATTGACGTTAAACTGATGGATTACATATCGTACAAGTATAAAGAAAGAATTATAGAAAAAGAAGGGACTCATTACATTGAATGTTATCGACAATATCGTGTGTAAAGTGGGTCTGCTCAGTCTGCTGCAATTCTACGACGCATAAGCTTAGCAACTCCAATAATACTTAAAAACTTCTTCTAAATTCAATATCTGACCCACGGATATTGGGGGGGAGGGAAAGGGGGGGGGGAAGTGAGAAGTCATCTGTCTTAATTTGGACCGATCTACGTCATCACTCAAGTCATTACTCTCAGACCCCCTGACAGGGCGGCCTTGTCTGACATGAGCCCAGACACAGAGAAAGACAATCGAAACTTAAGTGACATTAGCCGAGACTTGTCATCGTTAGCTCCTTCCTCTAAAGTAACATTAGTAAAAAAAAAGATGTACCGCCAAGTATAGGATTCATTCACGGCGAATGACCCCCCCCCCTTTTTTTCCCCCCACATCCTTCTCTTTTTTTCCGCGAAATCCGACTTTGTAGTATAAGCGGCCTCATGTTTGACGGGGCCCCGAAGTATAGCGGCTCTGTGTCGATTCTTTTGAACCGGCTCCAGGATGTATGTCAGTGCAACAAGTAATGGGCTGGAGAACTCTGCTCGCTTCTAGGATTGATTGCCAACTAACTGATCGGATTGGTTCCCCTACATTAAAACAAAAAAAAATATGTTCATGTCAGGGCCTTTCTTGTGGATAGCCAAACTAGAAAGGCTGCCTAGGACCCCCCCGCCCCCCCCCCCTTAACTGCTAAGGGGCTAGCTGTCGGGACTTTTATTTTTTGTCATCTAAAATGTCTTATTCGACTTCAGAAATTAGGGAAGAGTTCGGAAAAGGCTCTATCGTCAATGATAACTAGGGGGGGGGGGGCAAAATTTGAAAGCGGGAGGGATTTTGACATCATTTTTGCCTTGATCTGAAAATGAACCTTTGCCGCGGACCCCAAATGCATGGGTGATGGGGGGGGGGAGAGTTCTCAAATCTTCATTCGCCCAAATTTTCATTTGGTTTAAGGGAACCCAAATGCTCATTTGCCCAGGGAGCCAAAGTTCTTTTTGCCTTGTGCCTTCAGTAACGTAAGAGTATTTCTGCTAATTTGAACAAGAATTACAAGATTAAAGTGTGTATTGGAATAGCAGGTAGATTAGCGTTTTTTCTAAAAAGGTCATGCATAGAACAATTAATTATTATTACTCCGAGAAACATTTTCTGTATTACTTTTAGCTACAATAAGCTTAATTATTGCCAACTTTTAAATGTGATCAATAATCTTCACTGGTAGGGTCAGAGTGTGGTTATGAAATTATTCTATTTTATTTCGTTTTCATTTAGACAGGTTCATTTTTGTGGCCTATAGAATTGTGGCGGTACGTATCTGAAGAAGCTCAAACCCAAACCGAGCTCAGACTGAATGAATTTCGCTAGATTTGGTTTGTTTATGTCCATGTGAAACAGAAAGAGAGATCAAATTGTATGAAGCCCACCCCACACCCCCCCCTCTCTCCTCTGTTGTTGTTTTTTTTTTTCCCACTCTAGCAGGGTGACATTTTTTTACGACAATAAAAAAATGGGGGTGGGTCTTCTTTCAGCAAAAAGGACTTTACCCATACGTTGAAGAACAGCGGCCTCCACCAAAGCCACGCCCATGACACCGTGTCGCCCGTCGCTGTTTTATTGCCGGCAGGCGACCTGGGGTGGAAATCGAACATCCCGATTGGCTGACGAGTCCCTTCACTTCCATCTGAACGGTCGGGGTGACATTAATGAGCCCATGGACAGGTTTGCGAGCGAGGGGCGGTTAACTCGTGAGCGGGCCCTCCCACTACTTCCCTAATGCCCATTCCCTCCCCCCTCTTCCCCGTTTCAGCTAAGTTAGAACAGAGTTGGTCCTAAATCCCCTCCCTACCCCCCCTTCCGTCCCGCCCCCAGAGTAACAAAACAAAAAAAAACAACCACAACATCAATAGACGGCCATTGTCAGTGACTTTGACTTAACAGTTCTAGATTTAGTTGAGTATTTTTAGGGGCCCGGGTTGTGTTTTTATTTATTTCCAGTTTTATCTTCGCGGGACGTTCTAACGGTACATACGTAATACAGACTTGGGTTAACATTTTTTTGTGTGCTTGTTAACAACTTGACGGTTTCACAGTTAGCGCTGCATTTCGCCCGAATCATTCAATAACCGAAATAGCTTGCTCGATCATTAACAATTCCAGGACAAGTGACTATAACATTATAATTCTATTCAGTTTTCTTTGTATTTCTGCGATCAAGTTTAGACCAAATAAAAAAAAATGACGGTCAATTGGTGCCGACTAATGTGTTAAATTCTAAATAAGTATTTATAAGTATCTGTTGTTTCTCTTTATTTCGCTGAATGTCTGAAGCTGTGTATTTCACACTAGAAAAAAAAAATGTTTAGAATGACATAAAGAACCAGGCCAAGTAATGCACTTCTAATTTAAAAACAAATACGTGCTTATGTTGTCGTTTTTTGTAAATATTTTTTTCAATAAAAGTTTTAAAAATTATGTATAAACTGTAAAACAAAGGAAAAAAAACCACTTTATAAATATATCGGAGATGGAAAATTGTAAGATATCATGAATACGTCGAACTGTATGCACATTTCTATTTAACGTTTTTCTCAAGGATTCTTCAAATACAGCTGACCAGTTGTGCCGTTTTATTTTATTTGCGTTTAACTGTGACCTGTGATATTTAGCTGTTTATTGTTTGTTTTATTTGCCATTTCAAAAAGATTTCGCGAAAAACTGTTTTTAGTTCGTGTCCCCATCGACATCATTTAGGTTTTCTGTGTCGAAGGAAAATGTTGTTTGTTTACATGGATGTATTGGATGTCTGACTGCATACGGCTCAGAATTTACGTGGAGGAGGAGAAAACCCCAGCAAAAAAATAAAAAATAAAATTTCACATGTCAGTTGCTGATGTCTTGCTGTCGCATCTAAACATCAAGCTGCTGTCTAACATCAGAGGCGACTCCTCAACATGATGATGTCAGTCATGGAAGGACATATTTCTGCCTGCAATCAGGGACCTCTCAGGTATTCCAACGTTTCTTTTTTTTTTATTTTTATTATTAAGTTAAATATTACACAAATAATCTACGGGCTGATACGATTTATGTTTTTGAAAGAGAGTAAATCCAGCCCAAACCACCCTTATAACACCAATAATTATACATAGAAAAAAAATTCTATTATTATTCAATAAACAGTCATCAATTTGAATATAAATACACATATCTTAATAAAACAAATGTTACAGCAAAAAAGTAATTAATTTTTTGATGAGTCAAAGAAAATAAATTAATAGCAAGAGCGAATTGATAATTTGTGATTTAATTGTAAATCTGTTATCAGAAAGATATTCTTACACACTTCAATCTTTTCACAATAACAATCATTATCAACAATTAATTTACTCTCAAATAAATCATATTTATTTAAAAAAAACAACTTTTCAATACATATACACAAATATAAACAATGTCACTTAATATAAATCAATAATTTTTCAACTTAGCTTAAAACACAGACATGTTTATTATTATGATCATTTAATTAGTTATAAATAATTTATTCTCGACCTAATTTATCCTTCAATATGTTGATATTGTTAATAATTTGTTGATGTAATTCAAACATTTCTATTTCATTAAATTTAAATAAAAAAAAAAGTCAGCTCTATTTTCAAATTCTCAAAAATATAATATTTTAAATGTACATTTTGCTTGCGGGAAAAAAACAAACATTAGTTCTCTATAAATAATACATTTACATTGAATTACAAAAAAATTTTTCTGGAAGTGATAAAATGATATTTATAATTTTTACCATACACTTTACATCAATAATGAATACACCCAAATCATAATGTATACACCAAACGCACAATGACCACGTTAAATTTAAACACACACAATTATAGTATTCACAAATATAATATCAACATTATTGGCTATTACTAATGACAAAATGTTCTCGTTCAAAAATGTATCAGACACTTGTCATAGCGACTTTCGGGCAAAATTTTCTTTTCCCGTACACATTCTATTTTAAAACACAAAACTTTTTTTTTCATAATCTAAATAAACTTTTTTTTCATGTTTAAAAAACATTTTTTGTCTTTAATAAATTATAATTTAAAAAAATATATGAAAAGATCCGTTTCTTTCAAAATATAGAACAAAAATCACAATTCACTTGACACAAAAGTAGTTTATTTTTACCTCCCGGCCCCATGTCAGGCCACCCATCCAATCTCCTGGTCAGTTTATAGTAAAAATTGACAGTCCGCTGGACAACATCACTGTATAGATGTTAAAGAATGGTCGCTGGTTCGCAGCTCATCCCCCCCGTCCAGCTTGATTGGTTTCAGATTTTGTGAAAACTTCTAAATTTACATTTAAAAATGTATTATTTTTCTTATTTAGTTATATGTTCATTGCATTCTTTATATTGCATTTTTTTAATAGTTTGTTCAATCATACCCTAAATGGTAGTTTCTGTATGTAAGAAACTAGCCTTAAAGTAGGCATAGTATTATTATTATTTTATTTTGGAAATATCATGAGAATGAAAGTCACCCATTGGTTATATTGTTATTTTATTTTGGGAATAACATGAGAATGAAAGTCACCCATTGGTTATATTGTTATTTTATTTTGGGAATAACATGAGAATGAAAGTCACCCATTGGTTATATTGTTATTTTATTTTGGGAATAACATGAGAATGAAAGTCACCCATTGGTTATATTGTTATTTTATTTTGGGAATAACATGAGAATGAAAGTCACCCATTGGTTATATTGTTATTTTATTTTGGGAATAACATGAGAATGAAAGTAACCCATTGGTTATATTGTTATTTTATTTTGGGAATAACATGAGAATGAAAGTCACCTATTGGTTATATTGTTATCATATTTTGGGAATTTCATGAGAATGAAAGTCATTTATTTGGTTGTATTTTGCAGGTATTGATTTGTTGTATTTCGTAGTCATTTTTTTTTATCGAGGCTTTCATGGAATTAGTTTTTTTTTTGTCTATTATTTCATTTCCGAATCCTGTTTAAATTGACTAATGTTGCTACTCTCTATAAGAATTTTTTTTTTACTACTAAAACAAACAAACCAGAATGTGGCTCCAGAGTCTGACTTTGGTCTGTTGAGGTCCTGGGCGCAAACGAAAATAGTAGGCCCCTTAATATATATATATATATATATATATATATATATATATATATATAACATGGGCTATAAGGTCGGGGCTCTAATTAAATCCAACTCTGTGTGGCTCTCGTCGGCCTCACGCTTGGGCCACCCATGGTTTATATTCATACCGAACTGATAATCGGATCTAAAGGAATAATTGCAACAATAATAGAATAACGATGACAGATACATAACACAGAGATAATCAAGTGAAACGTGAACCATTCACTCATCACAATCAATGAGATGAAATACATTTTTTTTTTAAATTTATTATGGCTGAACAAACCTTGATGATAAAAACAACTTTCTAAATCCCAAAATGGTTTATTTATTTTGTATCTTTTATTAGCTGCACAGATTTTTTTTTGTAAATTCTTAGATTTTTATTCATTTAACTATCATCAGCTGAAACCAATACCCCTTTTTATTTAATCTTTCCTTTTACTGCAATTACATTTTGTCTTAGTATCTTTCATAAGTCGAATAAGATTTTGTAAACAATAAGAAATTATATAACTAGACATTAAATTTAAGCGCTTATTGTTTCTAAATCCATGCGAAATTACGAGACAAAGTTGAGGGGTAAGGAGGCGGCGTATCACGCTGTATGTCAGACTTTGACAAAATTATCTGAAATATAACAAAGTTCAGCTCATATTTTAATCACGCGTGTCACTTGATAAGTGCATAACAGTTATCATTTTTTTTTTTTACTTATCCACCCCCCCCCCATTACTCCATGCTGCCACCAGTCTATCCAGACCTCAATGTCCCATGGTACTATCTCCCCCCCCCCATCCCCCTCTCCATTGTTGATTTTGCTGGTCTGTTTACTTACTTCATCTCATTATGTTGTATCTGAGCTACACCCCTGCCGGCACTCTTCCATTCACTGAATGGAACATGTACTCAAGTGGCGTCAAATATCCGGACCAGTTGTTGTTGTTGTTGTTTGTTTGTTTTTGTCAACTGCATGTAGCCTACTGTATGAGAATACTTTTTCGAATAATAAGTTTTCAACAATAAGTGATATTTTCCACAGTAAAGGTAAAACTGCGACATCATTTTGCACCTATTTTGCCTTTTCTTCAATCACGTCTCCCGCATGTGATGATTTCTAATATTCGTATAGTGTCCGTTTTCATATACTGCATGGATCGCATTCGGTTTTCGGTTATCCGAATAATCGCGTATCCGAACGGTGTCCGGTCCCAATTGATTCGGATAAACGACGTTCTACTGAATATATGTATATAAATTATCTCCTATTAGACCTGCTTATGTTGTGCTGCGCCTCAAAACCTTGTAGGTGGGTTAGATCGTCTACCACCCTACGCTGAAGACCCCCCCTCACCGCCCCCCCCTCCCAGCCCCATAGACTTGTTGTTGAAGGTATCAGTGATCAAGGTAGCCCTCGGGATGGCCTAGAAGTTGCGAGTCCGATACTTTTAATAAAGGTTTTAAGGGATTGAATTCCAACTAGACACTCCCTCTCTCCCCCACCTCCACTCCAACAACTTTGTGCCTCAGTAGTGCATCAACAGCCCCTGGTCTGGAATGTAGAAAAAGCCTGCTAATGTGTTTATTGTCTGCCCCCCTACTGTTTCGCTATGGATACATTATTGTTAACAAAAAATAAACATATCATCTTCACCAGAGCATCGTCTCTCTGGCGTTAGATTTGTGTGTGTGTAGCAGTTTCGGGCTAGAGATTATTAGTCTCTTTATACGTGTATGTTTTCATTTGACGTCATTGTTGTTCGTACAGGTCGCTTTTAGGACAAAAAATTGCGACTTGATCGCCGGCATATTTAATATTTGATAGTGTAATTTCGATTATAACTTTCTGAAGCATCAGTTTATTATATTTTTTAATCAAGAGATGAACTTTCCTTTCTCGCTGTTCAATATCTGTGAATATAATGATAATGTAGCATCGCTACTAGATACTAGCAGTTACGTCTTAGGCAAACTTGGCCGGCAGACTTTCTCTTCTCGCTAAAGCCAATATTAAATGAAGCATTACACAAAAAGTCGAATTTAGAATAAATCACATTTATTTTGACCTCAATTTATCCTTGTTTAATTTACTACGGCAAAGGTGACCGAATGTAGCTCCCAATGAACCAGTGTTTCTGTTAATTAAATTCTTCTGTCACTAATAATTTGCAATAAATCGAATGATGCAGCTCTTAAAAGTATAAAATAAGAGGGTGGCTCTTATCGGCCTTAGGCGTGGCTACCCCCCCCCCTTTGCATCCTTTCCATCACGTTATACTTACATAGATGGCGGGCAGGCCCACCGACAGAAATTTCGGGCCCCTGGGCAGGGCTGTCATGGGCCCTCCCGTGCTGATAATAATATTTTCAAAAGTTGATTGGCCAACTCAGTCCGGGCCCCTAAAACTCGCCGGGCCCCTGGGCATTTGCCTCCCCCTGCCCCCCCCTCTCGGCGGCACTGATGGCGGGTTTAAAAAAATGACCCATTGTATTAATTAATGTTTATCATTTGTAAAGAAATTTAATTTTTCAATAAAGATTAACTGTAATTTTACAGATGACAATTACAGGAAGTAAACAAGATAAAAGAAATTATTATGCTTAGATTTTTAATAAATGATGAAAGACTTTCAAAACTGGCGTGTAAGGAGGGGGGGTCGTCCAATAATTATGTTGACAATTTTTAGCACTTTTCGACCCCTTCCCACCTCCCGGTAAAATTACGTCGATTCCCCCCCCCCCCCCCCAAAAAAAAAGCCAGCCTTAAAATACAAATTATAAAAGAGAAAAAAAAATATATATGATACAAAATCCCCCCTATCAAATATAACATTAAATGACAAACTTCAAACTCCGCCCCCCCCCTAATTTGTAATAATCGAAATCTAATTTGCATTATTTAACGAATATCAAAAAGTCTCCTTCCATTAGACAACGGGTTATAACAAAAACTAAAAGCCCATCTCACACCCTGCAATATTAAACAACAGTATTGCGGCTATTCAATGAGTTTTGCTGGCTCCCAACGAGCCAGGTCTTTAGATTATGTATTACTTTTCTTTTTACCAAATCTTGATGAAATCACTTCTGTACGGCTTTTACTATATACAAAAATACCTCTTGTGAATCCAATTAACATAGCATATATATGTATATGTATATATAACATTCATATTTGATGCAGCTGGCTTTATTGTTAAAACAAAAACAAACAAAAACAAAAGCAACAGAAAAACAAGTTATTAACTTGTACCAGAGTACTAGTAACTTTAAAAAGATATTATTGTCCAGAGGCTCGGTAACCTGGACAGGACTTCCATGTGGGAGGTGTTGAAAGTTGAGACCCGTATTCGAGCACAATAACGATAAATCCATAAATCTTGAATAAAAATGCGGAATTCTAAACACAACAAGGATTTCTTATTAATGAATTAAGATTTTTAAATGATATTGAGTAGTGTGCGCAAATTATGTTTAATAGTTGGGGGTTGTTTTTGTTAAGCTTCTGTACCCATAATGAGGATTATTTTCTTTGGGATGAATTATATAAAAAGCTATTTTTTGTATATAGACTGATTGTTAACGCGCTCAAATATATATTACCGAGTTGGTTGGGATAGGGGTGGGAATAAACCAAATGGTTGCAGAAAAGGGAAAAGGGGGGGGGGGGGTCAAGCAGACGATTCAAGTTGCAACACCGCTAATTTTTTAACCTCACGTCTCTCTTTTTTTTTAAATACGTCATGTTAAACATGATAAATTATAAAATTATAAAAAAAAAAGAACTGTTGGAATGAGGGTGTAGGGTTGGGAAAGGAGTGCTTAACGGGGCGGGGGGAGAGGTAGGGAGAAGTGTCACGTGGTATCGTTAACAGGGTGAACATGCAGTTATAATAAATGCCACTTTTTGTAATTTTGTACATTGAGACCCACTGCTATTCGGGCATGTCTTGAGTGGAAGGGGGGTGGCGGGCGGGGGAGGGAGGGAGTGAAGGATGGGTGTGGGACTAAGTGAAAGAGAATTGATACATTATTAAAAAAATAACTATTGAGAAAGAGTCCTTTAAAATATTATGAATGAATTAAGAAACATTTAAGAATAGTTAATGATATGGTGTTGTGAGCGCATCACCATTTTCCACTCCAACTGCTTGCCAAATAGCCGGTCCGGGTACCGGGCCTGTTCAGCTAGTATTATATAAAAATCTAATATATTACTTTATATGGCTGCAGGGAGGAAATCTGGCCCTTGGAGCAAATAAGGCGATTGGGTCACCATGCAAAGTTCTTCAAAGGTATGTGTGCAAATTATGCTTGTGCAGTAGACATGTAATATTCGGTTCGTAATAATCCGTCCATCACACTATCCGGCATAATAAAAAAAAATTTTATCCGAAAAAAAAAAAATGAATCATTATAGATAGTTCTAATAATAATGAAATATCTATTTATAAAAAGACTAGAATAGAGTTACGGTAATAAGAAAGGTTCATTATATTAGTATATGTTACACATTCAATTGTTACGAATAGATCTACGGCCTATCCGGCTTAGTCAGTATCGGGGAATGCCATTGCGCAACATTACGTCGGATAGTCGACAGTCTACTGTATCTTCCCAATAAAACAATATCATACTGTTAGATTTGTTTTAGCTCAAAAGGCATTAATAAAATAAATTTAGGCAATGTGTTGTCTAGGGTGATCAAAATGAATCATTTAGCTAGATCATAGAAGCAGAGGCGTACCTAGGGTGGGGGGATGGTGGTCAAAATTTGAAAGTCCCCCCGGACCCCAGCTTGAAGGGGGCCCCAAAACATTTTTTACATTAAATATTAAGTACATTATCTTATGTCATGGTGAATGTAAAAATGCAGGGGCCCCCAAAGAGGCCAAGCCCCCCGGGCCCCCAAGACCCTATGTTCGGCACTGCATATAAGCATCGCCAAGTCCACAATAAACGGTAGTGACATTGTACATCTTACAAACGTATTGCACCAATATTATATTGCTGAATGAGCGCTCAGCCGACATGAAATAGCTGACAGAATGCTCAGACTGAAACACACATTAGAGAATTCTCAAAATTTAATTTGTCCTCGTTTTAAAATCGTGATGATGTAAGATAATTTTAAGGGAGTTCATTCATATATACAGTACGCTTTATTCTAAAATTCATCATTGACCCGAGAATGGCATTTGCTTTAAGTTTTGTAATATAGTTTATTAAATCGTCGTAGTATGCCCTAAAACAAAATGTATAGAATTCATTTTCTAAAATAGTGACAATGTGGGATACAATATATCTTTTTTCAACCTCCCTCCCCGATGTCAACAACTGTCAAACTATTTAGATCCCCCTTCCCCATAGTTGTTTACGTAACAATGGACGACCCCCCCCACCCCTACAAATGGTAAATGTTTTAGGCGCGACAGCAATCTATAATAACGAAAATGAAGTTAAATTAAAGATAAAGAGGTCGTTTTGAAAAGTTTCAATAACTCTTGTTAAAAATGTGTCTTCATCTATGAATGAATTCAATTTGAATTGAAATGTTAGCACGAGCACCACGGCATGTGCGGAACGAGCAAAATTAAAACGGATAAAACAAACTGATTTCCACGTTGGATTTCCATGTGACTAATACAGGCGTAGCATCGCACTAACAAACGCGAAAAGCAAAAATACAATTAGAAATCACTCACACACACAATAAAACAAACCTATTTACCAACAAATACATATAAAATACAACAAAATACAACAAGTCCGGCAGATAGATACAAATCTTGAAAGTGCGGGTACCAAAATAACCAGTGGAAACCTGTTTGTTTTTATTAAATGTTACTTTCCGTTGTATTTACCTTAATTCTATGCAAGGAGTCCCCCGTAGGTATAAACTGTTTCTTTGGTCTCATTGTTTAGTTGTTAGGAGTTCAAATGTTCTTGGTATACATTTATTTATTCAAATATACAAATATAAATAAAATGAAATAGGTTGATCGGTTTAAAAGATGAACGATAAATGATTAGTAGATTGATGAAAAACTGAGGGTAGATGATTGAAGGACGATAAATTATAGAGGATTGATAGATACATTCTACAGATAGATAGATAGATAGATAGATAGATAGATAGATAGATAGATAGATAGATGATTGATTAGATTAGATAGATAGATAGATAGATTGATTAGATTAGATAGATAGATGATTGATTAGATTAGATAGATAGATAGATAGATTGATTAGATTAGATAGATAGATAGATAGATAGATAGATAGATAGATAGATAGATAGATAGATAGATAGATAGATAGATAGATAGATAGATAGATAGATAGATAGATAGATAGATAGATAGATAGATAGATAGATAGATAGATAGATAGATAGATAGATAGATAGATAGATAGATAGATAGATAGATAGATAGATAGATAGATAGATAGATAGATAGATAGATAGATAGATAGATAGATAGATAGATAGATAGATAGATAGATAGATAGATAGATAGATAGATAGATAGATAGATAGATAGATAGATAGATAGATAGATAGATAGATAGATAGATAGATAGATAGATAGATAGATAGATAGATAGATAGATAGATAGATAGATAGATAGATAGATAGATAGATAGATAGATAGATAGATAGATAGATAGATAGATAGATAGATAGATAGATAGATAGATAGATAGATAGATAGATAGATAGATAGATAGATAGATAGATAGATAGATAGATAGATAGATAGATAGATAGATAGATAGATAGATAGATAGATAGATAGATAGATAGATAGATAGATAGATAGATAGATAGATAGATAGATAGATAGATAGATAGATAGATAGATAGATAGATAGATAGATAGATAGATAGATAGATAGATAGATAGATAGATAGATAGATAGATAGATAGATAGATAGATAGATAGATAGATAGATAGATAGATAGATATACGTACTCATAAAAAGGTAGACAATTTCAACTTAAAATGCCCATCTACAGCTCGTGTTACGAATTTGTACCTCTTAGCATCCAACATTTTAATTCAGTTCTCGTGTCCACTGATTCAGTTCTTTTCTTTCCCTTAGTTCGGTTCATTTCTCTCAAATTGGTTTTATACCTGCATCCATTCGGCATTAATTTTTTTTTTCCTTGAAAGTAACGGTGTTATTTTTTAGACTTATGACGGCGTTCAAATATCCCGCTGATTTTCCATTAGCAAGTACATGTTGGATTGTAAAATGTGTACATTTTAATTGTACAGAGCAGTATGTTTACATTTTTCTAGCTATTTTTAATGTAACAACACAAAAAAAAATATGTTTTCAATGTCTATTAAAGTGCACGAATAATGATGACGTAATGTGATGAATATAAAATATAGCAAATCAAAATAAGTTATTAAGAAACTGAAAGTATATATAACAAATTTTTTTTTTTAAAAATACGAAAAGAAAGATAGTCCACGTTATTATTATATTAAAAGACGATCTTAGTCTATAAAAATTGTTACAAGAGATTATGTAGCCTTAATATTTCACCATATTTTAGTTACCTTGTGTAAACTAAACAAAAAAAATTTCATCTTCTAATTATTTATTAATTAATTTACCGAGAGGTTTTTTTTTACTATCAAAGAAGCTCAGTCACCGTGTCCAATCTACGGACCTAAGTTAGCCATCTCATGGAGGACGGGACCACCCCCTCTCCTTTTTTCCCGCATATCTACACCAATACAGAAACCCCATCCTACCTTTCCCCTAATTGAATTGTTTTCTGTTGTTTTTTTTTTTTTACAATTTGAAATGTAAAAATGCACCACTATGATACATAATCAATGTGGGAGTTGGGGGGGGGGAATAAAAAATACTTTTCACACCCGGGCTACAGATATACAAGGCTCGGCTCTGCTGCTCTGTATAGGGGAACAAATAATCTGAACCAGAATAAAAAAAAAGCTGTTCACATAATGACATGAACGACAGGCGATACAAAACGAAACAAAAGATCTGATAATGAACAGCTGATGTTCGGTGGTTCTTAAACTGTTTGCCCCGACTCTCTGACTAAAATATAATTAGTGTAAAATGTTTTTAAGCTGATGATTTTTGTTTTTGAATCTTATTGATGCTGTCAACGCTTCTGTCCAACGAAATTAGAGTGAACTTATAATTTTATTGTCTAAATGAGATAAAGAAAAAGGTAACTTGATTAAAAGATAGATACTCAGAACGAGATGATAGATGACCTATAGATGATACACAGAATGGATAAGCAGACAGATAAATAAATAAATCGATGGATAAATCGTTATAGATTGATATACATACTTAAATAGATCGTGATATATACATAAATAGATTTATAGGTTTATTGATGATATAGAGATAGATTGATGATAGATTAACATGTGGAGGGATGCTAGATAGATTAGAGATAGATAAAAGACAGATAGACAGACAGATAGATGGATGGATAGATAGATAGATAGGTAGATAGATAGATAGATAGATAGATAGATAGATAGATAGATAGATAGATAGATAGATAGATAGATAGATAGATAGATAGATAGATAGATAGATAGATGGATGGATGGATGGATGGATGGATGGATGGATGGATGGATGGATGGATGGATGGATGGACGGACGGACGGATGGACAGACAGACAGACAGACAGACAGCGAAATGGAACACATGTTCAATGTATGCACTTATTTTGAGAACCGTTGGTCTGTTACAGTATAATGGACCAACTGTTAGTATGAAAAAAAAGTCTTTTATTCACGGAACAACAGTAAGTGCTTGTGGTAATGTGATACCTGTCACAGGTGTCTTACCCCAACCCCCCCCCCCCTTCCCTGAGGGTAGACAATGAAACCTTTCGTCGTCCTAGTTAATGTTGTTCGGCCTCAGCCACTTATTTGTCGGTATTGCTTTTAAACTCTCGGTCTGAGGGGAGAGAGGGGATGAAACCCTAGAGATAAAGTAAGAGGTTTATTTGGTTCTGAATTTCATAGACATGGGATGCTGGAGACGTCCGAAGAGATTTATAACAGCAAAAAGGTAGTTTAGTGCTCTTTTGGAGAATTTAGATAGATTGTGTTGCTAGAAGGGAAGGTGGGAGATTTTTTTTAAAACCAGGGCCCCTTCTTCAGGATAGGCAAACTAGGCAACTGCCTAGGGCTCTCCTACTGCTAATGGATCCATTGTTAGGGCTTTGCCAGCCACAACAAGGAAGGGCAGTCGGAAGCTTTGATATGAAATGACTTCACAGTTGAAGGGAAGGGCAGGATTCAATATTAGCAAGTGGCAACCTAAAGAATGTTGTTTTTTTGACCGGGGCCTCCAAATATACCTTTGCCTATAGACACCCCCCCCATACATATTAACCTATACCTAGTGGTCCATAATATATTTTAGCCTAGGCAGTGGCGTAGTGAGAGGGCCATATGGCATCATGCCCCGGGCGATACTAAATGGTATATTTTACTAATAATATCATTTGGTTTTCAAATGGGAGAGGGCGCTAAACAGGTATTGTGCCCCGGGCGCGAGTTAAGCTCGCTGCGCCTCTGAGCCTAAGTCACGTGACTGTTCAGTAATCTGCTATAAAATCGTGGTCAGAGAGGGACCCCAGTTTCAGAGATTGCCAGCGCCGGTCCTGTTCTTGTTTCCTAGTCATAGACCCATTGGATGCGAGTATATTACTTTAAAAAAAGAAACAGCTTTAAATAATATTCAAGTAATATAAGCAAAGCTGTTTGCTCAAATATTTTTGTTAACTGAGTAAACAATCGATTTTTAGGTCGACTATCGGTCACTGAATCGCTTAGAGTTGTTCTTTTTATTTATATTTTTTTTCCCCTGCTGTTTATTTGAGTTCCTGTAGGCTCAATTCATTCAACTCTAGACATATTGTGCCAACAATTGTTATAAGGGTAAGATCGATGGAGCAGGAAATGTTGGCACTGATGTCGGTGTCGGTGGTGCTGGCGGGAGCTGAAACAAGGCGAGGTTAATGGGCATAAGTGTATCTTTTTGTGGAGGGAGGTGGGTACTGTGAGTAGCGATTCGCGGTGTGAGTGATTTTTATGTGTGTGTGTGTGTGTTAGTGTGTGCGTTTTGGGGATTGTTATTTTAATATTCGTCGCGCGTGTGCGATTTTTTTCTTCATAATACTAACAGCTGGCCTTTGCGTCGAGCGTTCGCGCAACCTGTTCTTGATGTAATGTGTTGATGAGTGAATGTGTGTGTGTGAGCTTGCGATACAAAACATGCACCGTACAACGAAACTTTGTAATCAACGGCGTAACTGCACGAGCGTGCCGTGTGAGTGTAGCCATGAACGTTGAATGTGTTCTTAATTTCAGTCGCTCTTACTTTTTCGTTGATGTTGTTGTTGTTGTAATTTTTTCTTTCTAAGAAATCATAAGATGCGGTCATTTAATTCAACTTCTTTTTTTCTCGATCACTTTTGTCCCTATATACATACATGGACCACTATGAGAACCACTGTAGTTAACAATCAATTTCCTTAAATCGCAAAGTAAATAACGACAAACTTCTCGGTTTCCGGTAAAGTTTTTTTCCAATATAGATTTCGATGTAAGTAAATACGGTCATCTGTGCTGATTTAAATAATACAGGTGTTTCCTGTAATGATTATAGGACACTTGGCGGGGTCTTCTGGGGTTATCTTTAAAAATGTAGAGCAATTTTTACACCATCGTGGCGATGTGTTCTAGTCATCGTCGGGATTTGGTACTCTTCAATCAGTTCTATTCTTTTGATAAGATGCTAAAATATACACTCTATGAAATAGTCAATCATTTTTTTTTTACAAATTTGATTTTATTTCAACACATTATGCTATATATATATATATATATATATATATATATATATATATATATATATATATATACAGTGGATTCCGCTTAATTGGGACACCGCTTAACTGGGACAGCCGCTTATTTGGGACAAATCTCAAAGAAACCAAACCAAGAAGCCAATAGTAAATTTCTATGTTTAATTGGGACAGCCGCTTAATTGGGACAAAAAGCCTCGGTCCCGATGTGTCCCAATTAAGCGGAATCCACTGTATATATATATTAGGGTGATAACAAAAAAAATATTTTTATGAAACCACTTGCAATCGAGGAACTTTTATGTGTAATTTAAGAATATCAATTGCATTTTTGATTTTTTTAAAAAAAGTTCCCCCTCCTCCCCCTTTTTCGGAAGAAAAAAGTGGAAAAATATTTCTTTTTTCAAAAAAAAGGACATTATTTTTTTTAGCTTAACTCAAAAGAGTAATAATAATAACTAATCAACTTTTATTAACAAATAAGATACAGATCAGTTAGTAATATGTACAGAATGTACAAGAAATGTTTAAAACATATTTTTTCCTATGAACTTCAGATTCAAAAATTGAAATTTTCTCGATTTTGCATGAAGTTCCTCCATCAGTTTCACAGCACGTTCAGCAATTTGGTTAGATCTGGGAATGTCAATTAATGACTTTTCGACTGACCAATGGGTCTTTAAACACTTAATTGCCTTCTTGCATTTTATCCTGATGAGTGAGGTAAACAGTTCATTGAAGGACGCTTCATTATAGTGTTGAGAATGGAACCAAGCATTTGCCCATTCGTAGCAGATGAAGTTGCAGGCAGGAGTGAGGATGTTGCGCCACTCTGGTATCAGAAAAAATGATATAACAGTATATATCGCACGTGAGTTCCATCTTGCCTGGTGTAAATTTGGTAGTTTCTTCCAGTTGATGCGAGGCCAACGTGAAGTTGTTTTGTAATGACGATATGCCTGACATAATTCATATAAGAACTTGAAATCATCTCGCCATCCAGGGTTCTCGTCTGTGCTAACATCATCTGTCGCAACGAGGCGGTCATCAGCCTGAAGAGTGACATAGTTTTGTGTTAATTGGTCAATGAAGGAATAGTTGAGTTTTGGTTTGCTCGTTGGCTCTTGGATAAAAAAATTCATGACATGTTTCAAAAGGAGGTCGAGTACATGGTGCTGACACCCAATATATTGTGGCTTCTGAAGGCCCTTGCTCAAGACATCATCCTGTATGAGCTTTACAATCCCATGCAAACGACCAGTATTTACTGCGGTCGTGTCGCATATTATCATGCCAATATTTTTCCAAGCATCATATTCATCAAGTAGCTGATGTAGTTCCTTGTGAATGGCCGCGGCAGAACCACTCTCACATTTAATAATACCAAGTTTGATTTCGGTTGTCATATTTTTCAGCAGAACTACTTGATACTCTTCCCCTTGAACTCTTTTACCATCAAACTGGAGACAATAGAGTTCTTTGCTTTGAAGTTTTTGAACAATTTTGGTTTTCATTTTACGTCCTACAGAGATTACTCGTTTCCAGACACCCGCCTGACTTGGAACTGGCACATCGTGACCCTGTTCAGCAATGGTTGCAAGAACATCATATGCTTTATGTGTAGAAATGTTGTTTTGCAGTACTAGCAAACCCGCTGTTGTAGTGCTTGCTCTTTGGTATTTCGGTTTGCATTCAGGAGAAGATGACGTGGAAGAATAGGTTGGCAAGTCGGGTGAAGAAGCAGAGGTTTCAGAATCCGAAGATTCTGAGACAGTTGTATGTGTTTGTATAGGTTGCGATTGAGAAGGGCTGGCTTGTGATTGGGTTTTTGATAGTCGGATTCGTTTTCTTGGGTGGATTGATTCCAAAGGGGCTTGTTTGACCATTGAATAACCAATCTTTCCTCCACTCTTAACTTGCCTCTGGTAGAGTTCTTTATCCTCCGTGCTTTTCCATTCTCCATTAACGTTGGTGACATCAAATAACTGAGAAAGTGTTGTAGTAAATTTATCAGACGGATTCTTTTTGTTTTTGTCATATAAATCAATCAGGCAATTGAGTTTCTTTCTGATGAGTGCGCTGGATAATAGTGGAAAGTCTAGAATTTCCCTCCAAAGCAATTCTATATCCGTAATCATAATTTTGATTCGATCCAGTCGCCGTTTCTGGCTATTGAACAGAAAAGTGAAGTTTCCAAGAATTTGACGGTTTGTAGGCATCCGTGTGAGATTGTTTAGCCTATCTGTCTATCTGTCTAACAATATGTCTTTCTATCTATCCATGTCTATCTACTTTCACTATCCTGACAGTAAGACTTGCAATCTTGCACTGAAAACGAGATAGTTTATCCAAAATATTCAAAAATATTCCACAATGTTCTAAAATATTCCAGAATATATATTATATATTTGCACCTGAAACAGAAAATAAAAGAAGTTATAACAATAATGAAATAGTTATATATTGTGAACTCACCCCAAGCTGGGGCGAGTTCAAACTGCGCAATATGTGAACGAAAAATTAAAAATAGGGGGAACTTTTTTTCAATTTAAAAAAAATTAATGTTGCTACTGTCATCTACATATAATTGTTCCTCGAATGTGACGGGTTTCAGTTTCGTTACGAAAAATAATGAAAATAGTTATCACCCTAATATATATATATATATATATATATATATATATATATATATATTTATATATATATATATATATATATATATATATATATATATATATATATATATATATATATATATATATATCGTATAATGTATATATATATATTTGTACCTGTAAGTGAAAAACAGCGAAAAAACAAAACAATAAACATATCTGAAATAAGTCGCCTGTCAAAAGTGCTTGCATATAAATTCACACACTCCCAATAAATCAACTTTCAAAAAAAATTCTAAACAAAGAAACTATCGCCAGTGGAAGAAACGAACGATGGCTGCATGCAAGCCAAATGAAACATACAAACCAAATAAAAATACAAACAAATGAAGATACAAACAAATGAAGATACAAACAAATGAAGATACAAACAAATGAAGATACAAACAAATGAAGGTACAAACAAATGAAGGTACAAACAAATGAAGGTACAAACAAATGAAGGTACAAACAAATGAAGATACAAACAAATGAAGATACAAACAAATGAAGGTACTAACAAATGAAGGTATAAACAAATGAAGATACAAACAAATGAAGGTACAAACAAATGAAGGTACAAACAAATGAAGGTACAAACAAATGAAGATACAAACAAATGAAGATATAAACAAATGAAGGTACAAACAAATGAAGGTACAAACAAATGAAGGTACAAACAAATGAAGGTACAAACAAATGAAGATACAAACAAATGAAGGCACAAACAAATGAAGGCACAAACAAATGAAGGTACAAACAAATGAAGATACAAGCAAATGAAGATACAAGCAAATGAAGGTACAAACAAATGAAGGTACAAACAAATGAAGGTACAAACAAATGAAGATACAAACAAATGAAGATACAAACAAAATTCACACACACCCAATAAATCAACTTTCAAAAAAAATTCTAAACAAAGAAACTATCACCAGTGGAAGAAACGAACGATGGCTGCATTCAAGCCAAATGAAACATACAAACCAAATAAAAATACAAACAAATGAAGATACAAACAAATGAAAATACAAACAAATGAAGATACAAACAAATGAAGGTACAAACAAATGAAGGTACAAACAAATGAAGGTACAAACAAATGAAGGTACAAACAAATGAAGGTACAAACAAATGAAGGTACAAACAAATGAAGATACAAACAAATGAAGGTACTAACAAATGAAGGTATAAACAAATGAAGATACAAACAAATGAAGGTACAAACAAATGAAGGTACAAACAAATGAAGGTACAAACAAATGAAGATACAAACAAATGAAGATATAAACAAATGAAGGTACAAACAAATGAAGGTACAAACAAATGAAGGTACAAACAAATGAAGGTACAAACAAATGAAGATACAAACAAATGAAGGCACAAACAAATGAAGGCACAAACAAATGAAGGTACAAACAAATGAAGATACAAGCAAATGAAGATACAAGCAAATGAAGGTACAAACAAATGAAGGTACAAACAAATGAAGGTACAAACAAATGAAGATACAAACAAATGAAGATACAAACAAAATTCACACACACCCAATAAATCAACTTTCAAAAAAAATTCTAAACAAAGAAACTATCACCAGTTGAAGAAACGAACGATGGCTGCATTCAAGCCAAATGAAACATACAAACCAAATAAAAATACAAACAAATGAAGATACAAACAAATGAAAATACAAACAAATGAAGATACAAACAAATGAAGATACAAACAAATGAAGGTACAAACAAATGAAGGTACAAACAAATGAAGATACAAACAAATGAAGGTACAAACAAATGAAGATACAAACAAATGAAGGTACTAACAAATGAAGGTACAAACAAATGAAGATACAAACAAATGAAGGTACAAACAAATGAAGATACAAACAAATGAAGATACAAACAAATGAAGGTACAAACAAATGAAGGTACAAACAAATGAAGATACAAACAAATGAAGGTACTAACAAATGAAGGTACAAACAAATGAAGATACAAACAAATGAAGGTACAAACAAATGAAGATATAAACAAATGAAGGTACAAACAAATGAAGATACAAACAAATGAAGATACAAACAAATGAAGGTACAAACAAATGAAGGTACAAACAAATGAAGATACAAACAAATGAAGGTACAAACAAATGAAGGTACAAACAAATGAAGGTACAAACAAATGAAGGTACAAACAAATGAAGGTACAAACAAATGAAGATACAAGCAAATGAAGATACAAACAAATGAAGATACAAGCAAATGAAGGTACAAGCAAATGAAGATACAAACAAATGAAGGTACAAACAAATGAAGATACAAACAAATGAAGGTACAAACAAATGAAGGTACAAACAAATGAAGATACAAACAAATGAAGATACAAACAAATGAAGGTACAAACAAATGAAGATACACACTAATTGAAAATTACATTCAATAAAAGTATCAAGCTTTTTTTTATATTCAAACAAACGTATCCCTCCTCCCCCCCTCCTCAAATATGCAACACGCGTTGTTCAAAAGTTATCATATTCCTACTATATAAAAAAAAACGAATTAAGTTAATGATAAAATAAAAAAAAATATTGCAGTCTATTCATTTGATATTTAAAAGAGGAGCTTTTTTTTTTTCAGAATTTAATATAGATCTGAAAAAACAATTACTGATTAAAAGCTTGTCATTTTACACAGAACAATTTTATAATACAGTGGTTCTCAAACTTATGCGATTCGCGACCCCCCCCCTTTTTCACAGCCCAACTTTAAAGAAAGAACAAAGGATGGAAGAAACGAAATCTAGTATGTATGTATACGTATATATTCTCAATAATGAGAACTGCAACATTTTTTTGGCGAACCACTTGAAATGAACCCGCGACACACTTTGGGAACCAGTGTAATAAGCAATACGTTTCATAACATTGCAAAGGACAAAAATGACAAGCTTCTTAATTTCCAGTGAATTTATTTTCACTACATTTTAACTAAACCTGGAGGTCCGTAATAATTATGGGAATCTGTGCTTATATAAATAATACAAGAGTTTCCTTTATCGATTATAGAAATAAGTGACTTTTATAGTATGTCTATACTAATCTATCGCTTTATCATAATAAATATAGGTCTAGTTATAAAAAAAAGTAGAGCACGCATAAGTAATCAGCAGCCCATGTAATGTCTTTCAGATGGCCCGTGAAATATAAATAGTTGTTTTGATAGAAGAAGGGGCACATTTGCCCAAATAGGACCATTTCAAAATTTTCCAAACTCTACTACCGACCTACCCCCTTTGCTCAATGCATTTAATCCACTCTGTAAATCTCTCCCTCCGTCAGCATCTTTGTAACCAACGACTCCCTCACTCCCCTCAGACCCCGGAGCCCATCATCCCTCGCCCCGCTTCCCCAACCTTTCGACCTCACTGATGACGATGCTACATCCAGCAATATGAATGTGCGTTGGGGTCATGGGTCACCGTTGCCCACTGATGAAACACTTGAGCCCTTGTTAAAAAAAAATATCAGAATATGGCACTCTGTCCATCAGCAAGGGAGAAGGATAACAGCGTAACTGATAGAGTGAGAGAGAGAAATAGAGAGAGAGGAGGGGGGGGGAGACGAGACGGAATCAGGAAAAAAAAAAAAGAATTTCCTATTAATAGTTGCCCAGTAATTTTGTTTTGTCGTCCATCGATTCGCTGCATGAATCATTAATTTTTACCCAACCTACCGCCGGAATCGATCTCAGGCGAACGGTTACGTCACTACTGTGGACGCGTAGCCTCTCACTCCCCCCCCTCCCCTTCTCTCCGTGTTTAAGGCTTCAGGATCTTCCAGAGTCGATCAGATTTATTCCCCAACATCTGGGCACAAATTATAATTAGCTCTTTGTATTTATTTATAAAACCAATATAACTTTTACTGTTAAATTTGTATTTAAAATCTCGTTTCACATTAATAAACCTTTTGTGGTGTTTAAAAAAAACAAAAAAAAAAAAAACAGCCAATGTGACATTACCGAAATGTAGAGATTGATTTCTAAACTGCATATTCGATTACAGATACTGATATACATAACACAAAGAAACTTTTAGTAATTCTGGAATAATAGGATAGAGTCCCTTAAAATAGGACGAGAAGTCGGATATTGGATAATAGTTCTTCGACTTCGATACCCCCCAAAAAAATAAATAAAAGTTCCTAATATTTTCGATTCCTGGTGAATCGTCTCATCAGTATTAGCAATACATTTCACAGCATCGACCAATGAGCATATATTCTTTAACGCAAAAAGAAACAAAAAAAAATCCCATGCGCACTGATACCATCTTCGTCCGCATAGAAAACCTGGATGTTATCAAAAGTATCGTAGCCACTAAATAATTCATTCTGACCATGGCTCGTTCAGTGTGCAAAGCTCGTCTCAGAAAAACGAGAAACAGAGCCCACTGTGGTTCAGGAGCGTAGAAAGAGGAGTGTAAAGCTAAAAAAAAAAAACCTGGACCCGCTCATCACCACTTTTTACCTTGTTTAATAAATTCAGAACGGGCATAGTTACGAAATAATATACTGGAGATAAATATAATTTTACCATAATGCAATGCTCTATTTTCCATTTTTTTTCCATTTTCTAAAATTCTTACAGCATGTTCCCAATTTTTAAGTTTGTTATTTTCCAAAGCGAGATTCTAATTCACTGACCTTAAATATGGTGAGTGTGCTCCCCAACATAAATGTACACATGTACAGAGTGCCGTTGTTCTGGATAGAAAAACTAGGTGACTGCATGGGGGCTAAGGGGGCAGGGGGCTCCCCATCGGAATATTTAGTTACAAGGAAGGACAATATAAGCACTATCTAGTGCCCCTGGCTAAAATGAAAAAAAAAACTGGGTGTGGAGGGTGGGGAGAAAGGGGGGGGGTGCTAAGCTTTGAAAGATTATTAGGGACGGGGGGGATGTGTTCGCAAGCGGTGACGTCAACCGCGTTTTGCATTGGGCCCGCGAGACTTTCTTAGGATCCCAACATTTATCCCTTACCTACGGCAACTGTACATTTGAATATGCTTCCCCCCTCCCATCCCTCACCAACGTATTGGCTCTGCATACAAACAACCAAAGATTGTGTCACAGACTTTATAGAAAATCCCTTGAAATATTTCACGTGAGTGTTCGCCGTGATTTAAATTTAATGGGGGGGGGGGGAAGAAAGTTGGGATGTGGGAGGGATGGCGCATTCATTGTGACTGTGAATGTGACTGCCGTAGATCACAACATCGCCCCACCCTCTTCTCCCATTTAAGTCACTGGCATTAATTAAAAAAACATAAAAAAGTCACAGTTTCAGAAGTGATTTTAAAAAGTAGAATTTGGATCCAAATCTTTCTCTCCGACTGGGAATTCCCAGAGTTGTGTATGAAGAGGTCAAAAGATGGGGTGGGGGGGGCTGGGTGACACTTAAATGTGACACATTCCTCAATTAAAAAACTGAGACCCACCTGATTACAAACAAAAAGCCAGAAGGCGGGGAAATGTGTGTTCTGTGAGTTGAGGTGAATGGAAGGTTGGCAGTTTATATTTGTGTCATCGTTTCAATGCTTTGCTCTGCATTATTCTACTACTTTTTTTACCACCTGACCACGCTGTCATTTCCGCAAAGTTAAACATATCTGCATTGCTGTATATGTGTTATTCGTTGGCCCTAGCCTTTTTGCATCTAAAGTACTAAAGGTGTTGGGAAAAGAGGGGGGGGGGGAATCCCGCACTACATATTAACTACGGTATATTTGCGATTTAATTTTTCATTACAGACATAAGTGCCCCCCCCCCACCATAGTTTTGAGGAGGCTCGTCGCCACCCTCCCTTCTTCCCGGTTCCTTCTCCAGGGAGTTTCCAATACAGATGGGAACATTATCTTTGGGTCCAATAACGTATCCTAATCGACCACGGTAAACCAAAAATTTCTTTATCGTTTGCTAAAGGTCTCTTTCTTCACCTCTGTAAATGATGCAGTGGTCCAGTATAGGGACGACATTAATCAAAACAGGATCAATGTGCAGAATAATAATTTAATGTAGATTATGACACGTGCATATAGCTTTTATATTCTATCATTCACTAATTACATCAAATATGTAGTTATGCAAGATTTATTTAAAGAAAAGCTACTCAAGAGAGCATCACATTCATTTCACAAGAATTAGCTAAATATAATTTATATGCTAGCCAGCTAGATATGCTATAATTTCATAAATTCATAATAATCAATAAACATTAGTTTTACAACATTAAAATGAATTAGCCTTTGGGTAGTGAGGTGTGGGGGGATGCTTACGGTATCATAATATATACTAGTGTTAGCCATAGCTGTGGATTAATTGTAAAAAAAATGTTGTTAGAATTGAACAGTTTCCTGTGCAGCGTCTTTAAGACAGGGTTGGCCTTTCACCCAAGTAAGACCTACGGATCTCAATTAAGCCACGACAAAGTATGGGAAGAGGCACGATTATTGTAATCTGCTCTTGACCTGGCAGGTATTATTCAAAATAACGTACTCAAGCCATGGGCTGAAAATACAACGTTCCCGATCGGTCCCTGCATCCCCTAAAACCGGCTTCGCTTAATAAGCGTGTTCGAATTTAGTGCAAATTAATAACAATACGTTTTAATAAATAACACATTATATTAATTAATACACGTGTCCTAGCCAATCAGTAGAATTTCCCAAAATCGGCAAAATAGTTCAAAGTATATGACATATTTCTCAGAATGTGTTTTGTGTCCAGTATTCACTGTGAGCATATATATATACAGGCAAACACACACGGCGTTGAAAAAAATACCTGCCCCCCCCTCCCTCCCCCAACACACTGAACATTTGATCTGATCCTTTGTCTGCCTTAACGTTTGGCATCATGATCTTTCCCCACACCATTCTCTCTCCCACACCACCGGTCAGTTTTTGGATAGGGGGGAGAGAGGAAGTCCAGTTCATTTCACGGGTCATCAATCTTATCCGTCGTCCCTCATTCCGCCGCTTCGGAATTTGTCTTTTTGAAAATTGACCGCCACTCAGTGTCACATAATGGTCTCCGCTTCTGTCGGTCACTACTGGACCGGTCATCGGGTGACTCGGTTACGTGTAAGTTGTTCTCCCCAGTGGTCTTGTGCAGAATTAAGGGTTCGAGCATCAACGGCGCCAGTAGACTAACTCTACCTTGTGCTTCTGTTGTGACTACACAGTCAGCTATGAAGGTCAGTGAGGAAATTCATCTAAAAAAAAAGTGACCAGTAGTGAGCTCGTGTTGGATACAAATCAAGAGACTAACACATCACCCTTAATGGGCAAACATAGAAAACTGTCATTTTTGGATATTTCCGATTAACTCACCCAATGCTAAAAAAAATAATTAAAGTTCCCCGCCTTTATGGTTATTTGGAGATGGAGAAGTGAAGAAATTCATCGGTTTCAGTAGCCACGGCAGTTTAATAACGGGTTGTGTAGCTAACACAATACCCTATCGCCTCAACCTCCCCAACTTACGTTATTTTATTTATTTAAGTCAACAAATGAGGTCGCTGGGGGGAACGGATGGACACATCAGGAGATGTGCTTTCATCTGTTCTTTCTGTGGGCTTCGAGACTCGGTGGCGCCGTTCTCCTCTGCAAGTCATCGGCGAATATTATTGGCTTTACCAGGGATCGAACCCTGTATCTTTTGCATGTTAGTCAAGTTCACTACCGTTTCACTGTCCAGTCAGGTACCCATTTAAAGCTGAGTAAACTTCCACCATGACGTTAACAAAATAATGAGATTCTCACATAGAACCGTGACCCAGTGGGTCGACAGTTAAGCGCTCCCCATTGCAAGACCACCCGTCCCCGTCCGGCACTAAGTAAGTTTTTTTTTGTTTCCTCTTTTAAAATAAAGAACTGCGGACCATTACTGTCGGTGATCTAAGTTTTCTCACAAGATCTTGGGTTTTAATAAACTTCTTGGGCTCTGAGTTGTTTTTTTTTTTAAATAAATATTCTTATGGCTATGAGTTAAATGTAATTAGTAACAACATTTTATAATTATTTCAACGAGAATAATATTTATTTATCCATTTTTACTTGGTAGAAAAAAAATCAATAACAATACAACAGGGTAGGTGATAAAACCAGTTCTTTATGTAATAGCACACGTAGAGAAAATAAACTTTCAACAATGGTAAACTTTTCGGCTCGATTCCACCTCCGACTAGCAATATGTTAACTGTATGTCCTTTACAACTTCTTTGTGGTAGAAAGTTCATTGCATCAAAAGCCGAAATAAAAGGGAAAAAAATGACGTCATATTTCCCCATAGGCGGAATTAATGGCGGGTGCACCGGGCGCGCGTGCATGGGGAACCAAATTGCGAGGGGCCCCACGAAGCCTGAATTTATACCCTCAAAACCCAACTTTATACCCTTCTGGATAACTCCTTTCATTTCAATGGCCCATTATTTTCTTCTGCGCCCGAGCTGACCTTAGTCCATCTCTGCCCATCGTGTCTGCAGCTAACATTTCTTTCATAACGCTGTAAAAGCATTTACGAAGTAAGCGTTTTTTTATATCCTCGATATGAATTTAATAGATGTTCTTTTATCCCTTCCTCCCTCTATCCAATCCTCTCTCTCTTTTATGTGATCCTCTCTTAACATTAATAGAGTTACCATCAATAATTTCTATACCATGACTTCACTATCCCCCCTTCCCTCCTCCCGCCTCCCCCCTCCCCACACGGATATTTTTATTAAAAAATACCCACAGCCCTTTGCGAGTCATTTTAAAAAAAAAGTATTAAATTTATCATTTGTTGTTTTTTTTCAAATCCCATTTGTGATGGCGAGAAGGTTAAAGCTCAGTTTGACGCTCCGGTGATTCGCTCACTCGCACATGAAATACACACTCGCGAATACACGTCCACACAATAGCTCGAAGCCAATATCTCTCTCTCTCTCTCTCACTGTCTCTCTCCCTCTCTCTCTCTCTCTCTCTCTCTCTCTCTCTCTCTCTCTCTCTCTGTCCCTAAAACTTTCAACGTGTGACAAATTTAATCGTTACAAAACACGCTCCAGCTTGTATCCGCTAATGACCCATTTCTAGATTAAAAAAAAATAAAGTGAATGGGTTGATTGAACGATGGGAGCTGTTTAAATGAATGGAAGATTTTAAGCTCCCTTTTACCCCCCGCCTATACGCCCCTGGCATCTCTCCCAGGGGTCCCCCACCCTCTACCTCCCCAGCACTAACTACACCTACTGTATCATTTAAGGTGCCCAATAGTGCATCCACTCCTCCAATACACAACAAACACCCATTACTCATTCCAGCTTGGCATCTAATCGAACAAAAAAAAACCCGTTTTCCCAACAGTTAATTTCAGTGTCCAGTTGATGTCCACTTGACGGTCAGTTGAAACTGAATGAATCTGTCAGAGCGTGTGCTCGGCGCTGGGGCGTTTCCGACACATTTTGTTTGTGTGTGTTGTTTGCGAAGACATACATGAACGGTCAGTCAATGGTCAGCTATTAGTCTGGTCAACCTTTCGGGTCACCGCAACCACCCGACTGATCCGTTATCAGTGTCAGTGGACAGAGCAGTGGGCGGAATGACCAGTCAGAGTAGGCAGCCTCATCTTTTTTGTCTCTTAATTGTTTGTTTGTTTCCATGTTCTATTTCCGTGTCTTTCTTCGCCGCGACAGACACATGAATTGTTTCGTACATTGTCAAATTGATGATTTTTTAAAAATTCTTTTACAACAATATAGAAGTTTTATTTCTAGCTGATTGATCAATAACAAAGTAAAGGCTCAATCTCTAGTCATCAATCATCAATTTTTCTATCCATCGGTCGATCTTTTTATTTAGACAGATGGATATGCAGATAAATAGATGCGATAACAGACAGACAGAGAAATAGATAGAGAGATAGATAGACAGACAGACAGACAGACAGATAGATAGATAGATAGATAGATAGATAGATAGATAGATAGATAGATAGATAGATAGATAGATAGATAGATAGATAGATAGATAGATAGATAGATAGATAGATAGATAGATAGATAGACAGACAGATAGATAGATAGATAGATAGGCAGACATATCATATTACTGCGTATTACAACAGAAATTAAATCCAATTATCTTTTTTTCCCACACACTGCTAACAACACAGATATCTTCTCCTGATTGCTCGAAGCTTTATGGGGGTGGGGAGGGGGGTGCGATGGGATCCACCTTGACTGTCGTCTGCTTTGAGAATGTCATCCTGTCATTCTGTCCCCTCATCACCAGCCCTGTCTCTCCCTAACCCGTAGCACCCCATCTCCTACACACACACAGACGAACACTCACGTAAACACATACCCAGAAACGGCATCCCCTTTGGTGCCCCCTTTTTGAAAAAAAAAAACATCAGCCTGGGTGTATGCTATGCTCAGCCGGTTTTAATCCTAACTGACAGTGGGTGTGTCCCACTGGTGTTTACGTTCCTGTCTGGCATGGCGGGAAGGGCACCCCCACGTGACATTCAGAACCGGACATGTTTGGAATGCAAGTTTTTTTTTGACGAATAATTTAATTCGTTTCATTATCCGATAACTTTTTTTTGAAATATGTATCAAAAGGAGGATGTCACAGACATCTGAAATTGAGGTTGGTTAGTAGGTTGGTTAGTGGTTTTTCGCGGGTGGTGGTGCTGCTTTTGTGCGTAGGTGGGCGCCTCGGTTGTAATCTAAGGAGGGTGGAACAAATTGTCACGTCACAGGAAACAACGGGAAGACTACACTGCCAAATGCATGGATCATAATAGGGAAGCAATGCTGCGGAAGTCCCGCTGTCTATGAAGAGTTGTCTAACGTAACGACCGTTTTATTGTTTGTTTCAGCGGTAGCCATTTCGAGATCCATTGTTAAAAATGATATTATATCTCTTGGTTTATATCTGTAGCGTTTTAAACCACATTATCCTAATTCACTTACTTAGTTCGGCTGTTAAGGCTCTAAACGCTTCATATATTAAAGTAAAGTAAGTAAAGTTCGCTTATCCCTTGGGCATAAAGAGTGGTTGTGTGGCTAGCACAACCAAAGCGCCACTGAGCCACTCTGCTTGCTTGTACTTACTTTCAGAGGCGGATTCAACGACAGACACTACGTGTGAGCTCCTGGGGCCAAGACTTTTATGAAGGCCCCCAAACTGATAAAGAATTAATAGCCTCATTGTTATGTCCTTTTTTTTTTTATTAAGGACCCAATATTTTCTACTGCGCCAACCTAAGTCCGTCTCTCGTGACTTCATACTATACATTAGCGTGGTCTTTATTTTGCTGTCTATCTTTTAATTAAAAAAAAAAATCATCCATTAGGACTTTAATTCTAAAATGGTTTTTGTTTAATCACATGATTACTTTTGTTTAAAAAAATAATAATTCTGGTGACCGGTAAAATTTTCTCGAGAATCACTGTTTGCCGACCGCTGCTCTAATGCACTTAAAACAGTTCATATGTGTACTATCGTTCTCTATATTACGCATGTATTATTGGCCTTTTCAAATATGTAACTTCATTCAAGTGATTGGAGCTACATATAACTAAGTACTAGTACGTTTAGCAACAAACTACTTACAATACTTTTGATTTAAAAAAATAATAAAATTACCTAACCATTAGACTGACATTTCCTCTTCAATAAAAACCATCTTTCCTTGTTTCTGCCTGTAACCTTCCCGCCATTGCCTTCCCACGCATTGGTTTGCTTTTTTTTTATTTGTTTTTATTAACCGTCCATTTCATGGCGTCTGCTGATGCAAGAAATCACTGAAAGCATTTTAACACTCCGTAATGGTGGTTAAACTCTTTAAACTTTCATGGCCCGCGAGAGATGCCGTAGTTTAGTGGAACGTTGGCCCCCACAGATCTAAACCCACCCGGGCAGCAGGACCTCGCACTTTTCAGCTCAATCCCAGAGTTCAATGTAACACCCACGTGCGGGTTAAAAAAAATTAAACGCGATTTTCTTCACTTTTTTTTTTCTCTCTCCTTGTATCTGGACAGTCGCTGAATTAAAAGAACACACTCGAGATTTTAAGTTTCAAAGGGGAAGGGGGGGGGGAGGATTTGAGTATGGATTAAGACATTTAAAATTTACAAAAATTGAGGTAAATAAACTGTCTGCACGACATTGTTTATATTGATCAACGTAAAAAGAGAGAGAAAAAAAAGGTACTGAATGAAGTGGGCGAAATAAATAGACCTCTTCACGGAAACGGCCGATCGTATCTATTTTTAATTGTGTTTTTACCAGCTCGACTGGGAACCTCACTTTCAATAAACGCTCGTTCACGTCTGCTAAATTATTTGTAATGCCAAGGGACCGAGCGAGGCCGCACTACAAACTCGGTAATAAATTAAATTGCTTTGTTGTTGTTAAATTAATCCCCTCCAACTCCTGTCGTTTACTCTGGACCTTTGGACTTGCTGGAAGCGTCCATTAGACAAAAGAAACTAACAGAAAAATACACACACACACACACACACACACACACATATATATATACATATATATATATTTTTATATATAGGGCCTCTGCGAGTCAATAGAATGCGACGGTGTACTAGTGATAGTGATCAAAACATGAAAAAATTTATATCTAATAGTACGAAATATCTTTTTATAAGTCATAATTATAAATATCCTATGAAATTCACATTTTTTTTATTATTATGTCAGTTGTTTTCCTTTATCGTATTTAAGTATTCTTCTATGTGATTTATTTTCGTGTATATACAATGATGTTTAAAGTGCTTTTGAACTTATGATTTTCGTACACATTTAAAAAAGAGTGCATTCCTGTAGCTATATATATATATATATACTAGTTGCCAGTACCCGGCTTTGCCCGGGTTTAAAATAAGGTTTTCTGTTTACCTTCTGTTTTCTCCCTACCCCCCTCTCTCCCTTCCTCTCTCCCTCCCTCCCCCTTTCCCTCCCTCCCTTTCTCCCTCCCTCCCTCTCCCCCCGTCCATCCTCCTCCCTTCTCCTTCCCTCTCTCTCCCTCCCTGTCCCCTCTTTCTCTTTATCTCTTCCTCAGATTTCTCCCATCCTCTCCCTCTCTCCTTCCCTCCCCTCTCTCTCCCTCCCTAACCCCTCTCTCCCTCCTTTCTCCCTCCCTCCCCTTTCCACCTCTCTCTCTCCCTCCCCCCTCTCCCCCTTTTTCCCTCCCTCATTCCCTCTCTCTCCCTCCCTGCCCTTCTCACTTTTTATCTCTCTCCCTCCCTCTCTCCCACCCTCTCTCTCTCCCTCCCCTCTCTCTCCCTCCCTACCCCCTCTCCCACCCTTTCTTTCTCTCTCCCTCTCCCCCTGCTCCCTCTCCCCCTACTCCCTCTCCCATCTCCCTCTCTCCCCCTCTTTTTCTCCCCCATGTCCATTCCCCCTTCCTCCTCTCTCCCCCTCCCTCCCTCCCTCCATACCCTCCTTTCCTCTCTCTCCCCCCCCCCCCCCCTCTCTCTCTCTTTATCTCTCTCTCTTTATCTCTCTCTCCCTCCCCCCCTTTCTCTCTCTCTCTCTCTCTCTCTCTCTCTCTCTCTCTATATATATATATATATATATATATATATATATATATATACTTATTACACAGCTCAACAAAAAATTTTTTTTTGCGAATTGCCAAGAATGTTTGAATGAATTTATAACAATTCATGGGTGCTGATTTCAAAACTGCCACTGCTTTTGCTAAATTGGCTCTAGTTTCTGAGATATTGGACATCCTTCAAAATATGATTATACCTTTTGTGTAAAACAAATGCAATAAGGCTTTTTTTTAATTTAACTATACCAAGTTATAACTTGGTTTATTTTTTTCTCTTTTATACTGCTTTCTAAAGACATCATGAGTTCATCACGAAGATGCTGCAAAAATAATCCGAATGTATTCTGTTACATCTGTGGAGAATACATGATTGAAAAGCAAAGAAGAAATATAACCGACTTTGTGCAGCAGGCATATTTGGCTTATTTCGGTGTGAAGCTGGGAGACCAAGACAAGTCTTGGGCTCCCCATAAGGTCTGCAAAAACTGTGTGGAGATCCTACGGCAGTGAACAAATGGTGAGAAGAAAAGTCTAAGTTTCGGTGTACCAATGGTATGGCGAGAGCCGAAAGACCATTTTGGCTTCAATCGCCACAAGAAATCTAAGTGGGATTATCCTGATCTTGAATCTGCAAGGAGACCAATTCCACATAGCAGTGAAGTTCCTATACCAGTGTTTACTGGATTATTAGAGTTTTCACCATCAGACTCCGACGGGGGGCAAGATCTGGAGTTTTTGGCAGGTGAAAACAGTGGAAGCTATTATGAAGGAAGTTCTTCAACACCTCAACCATTCAGCCAAGAAGAACTCAATGACCTAATACGAGACCGAAATCTGTCCAAGCAAGCATCTGAGCTTTAAAGCGTCCAGGCTCAATGAAAGAAATTTTCTCAAACCAGAAGTTAAAATAACATTTTATCGGAAAAGAGAAGAGTTTTTCTTCCATAATTCAGCCAAGAGGAAGATCTTGTTTACTGTAATGAAATCCCTGGACGTCTGCTCCAAATGGGACTACAAGCTTGAAATGTGTTCTGTTACACAATGGTAACCGTTATGCATCTCTTCCCATTGCTCACTCAACAACACTTAAAGAAGAGTATGAGAATATCAAAATACTATAGCAGAAAGTCCGTTATTATGAGCATCAGTGGTCAATTTGTGTTGATCTAAAAATGGTAAACTTCTTGCTTGGGTAGCAGTCAGGATACACTAAATACCCATGCTGCATGTGCCTTTGGGATAGCAGGGCAAGGCAAGATCATTGGACAAGAGTGACATAGCCTGCAAGGGAAACCATGACTGTAGGTAAAAAAAATATCAACAAGGCACTGGTTGACAAAAATAAGATAAATCTCGGACCGCTTCATATCAAATTATGTTTAATGAAACAATTTGTTAAGGCTTTGGACAAATATGGCTATTGGTTCAAGTATATTTGCAGATCATTTCCCGGATTTAGCCTGGAGAAGCTGAAAGCTGGGATTTTTTACGGTCCTCAGATTCGGAAACTCATCAATGATCGAAATTTTACTAATTTCAAACACGATGCATACATTATTTCATTAATTTTAATTATCTCGTAAAATAGAGCCAATCTAGCAAAAGCACTTACATATTCTAAATCAGCATAGTGAATTCATTGCCAGTGATATTTGAATCATTTTATACAAAGTCAACTATGCTGATTTAGAATATGTATATGTATTATGGCTTCACACTTCTTTACTGACGTCATTAAAGTTTGCTGGTCGTGTCTCGAAAAAAAAAATACGAAACACACCCAGTCGTATTCGAAGCCACTGCGTTACTTTAATATAGTAAAATACTTAAATAAAAAAAAAATTAATTACAATTAAACTACCCATCGAGATGAAACGAAACCTGTCCTATAACCTTCGCCATATAATTGTGTGTATGTGTAACAAATTTCACGTTATTTGTTTGTCTGGATCTTGAGTTATAATGGAACAGACAGACAGACAGACAACAAATGCGTCTTATAAGTATAGAGATAGCTAAAGATAAATATTTATATAGTGGATACTGAATGGTACGACAAATGGAAGCACGGGTAGATATAGCTATGTTATTTAAACATAAACAAATTTAATTGATTGAAAGATAGCATCGTGCTGAACACCCCTTCAAGAAATAAATAAGACATGCCAAAAAAAAAACAAAGCTAAAATAGATAGGTAGAGAATATAAACAGACCGAAAATATTGTTCGTCAACTTTGGAGTTCCGGGATTAAATAACTGAAATATCTGCAAGCCCGGTTTTACATTTACCATCTTAGGTTTTTATTGTAGGAAATACTGTAACGAGCATAACAATCGTTCATATCTTTTTAGTTACACTTTATATATATATATATATATATATATATATATATATATATATATATATATATATATATATATGCGCACTATGTTCTTCTCCAGCATAGTTGTTATTAGCCTGAATTATAAATAAGCAGTATCGACTAACAAAGTAATCGATAGCATGTTTTAAGACTTACGCCACTTTATAAAAGTGAGAAACTGAATACATAAATTGAAGCGTTTTAACCCAGACTAGCCTTACCCCCCTTATGACGTCTAGGTTGCTTTGGGTAAACGCTTTATATAGTTAAAAGTAAGTGAAATACCATTAGCCCAAGAAGTGGGTTATGCTAGTCTGGCTTAAAGCGGTTCAATTATTGTCAATTATAATCAGGCGACTGACCGTTAAGCTATAAATGTATAATGTTTAAAGTACACAGTTAGTGATTAAAAATAAAACTTGGGGTAGAAAAAAAGTGTATAAAGTGAAGGTTTATGAAAACATGCCGTATGGGTAGGTTTTGAAGTACGTGATCAAACGCTATATCTTTACGTAGATACAGGGGTGTAACTAGAATCTGGCGCATTGGGGGAGGTGGGAAGGGTATCAACTTTATCACCAACAATATTCACTACACTGTTTTTCTGGCTTGGGTAAGGGAACTGTATTTTTAAGAGATTGCCCAGGGCGTTATAATACTGGTTCGGTGTGGGGTTTGATTCTGACTGTTTCACGAGAGAATACGATCGTGACCGTTTCACAGTAGTATACGAGTGTGACCGTTTCACAGTAGTATACGAGAGTGACTGTTTCACGGTAGAATACGATTGTGACTGTGTGGCAGTAGAATAATGCAAAGAAAAGACGTCTATATATTTGGGTGTATTTTATCAATTTGTTGAAACTAATTGTTCATCAAAATGTTTGCTAAGATACATATGTCATATTTGGGACTTTCGAGGTTAGTAATTGGAAACATAATGACTTTACGATTTGTGTGTGCGTGTGTGTGTGTGGAAGTTGATAGGGGCCGAAGTTGATTGAGGTTGTGAAGGGCCCAAAATGAGCTAGCTGCAAACCTGGATTAAAATTAAGAAAATTTTGATTATTGTGGTTGTGTGCGCATGTATAGGCCTACACCTATTTGTGCGCGCATGTGTGGTCATATATATATATATACAAACACATCTGTATGATGTCAGTCTCTCTATCAATCTATCTATCTATCTATACTTCTATTTCTCTTTGGAAGTAATCGCGTATTGTACATTAGGTTTAAACACAAGTGATACAAGTTTCTACATCTGATGTAAATTATTTAACTCTTTTCTCACCCCAGGCCTATACCGATTCACCTGTCTCGACCACACGACCTTGACTGCAAGTTGACCTTTCAACCCCAGCCTGAGAAAATCGAGAAGCCAAAACCGGTCCTGTGGAACCCCGCCCTAGATCTGAGCCCGTCATCCAAGAGCTCGTCAAGGAAAGAAGAGCCCGAGCCTATAAGGAAGCGACGACATGAAACATCAGCGGGGCCCAAGACGTCCCTCAGGCCCTCAACGTCACCCCCACACCAAGAGCGCTCCCCGCTTATTATGAATCTCACGGCGCCCTTGGCGGTGGGAGCATCACCAGCGTTGAGGCAGACGCAGAGCAGTACGGCTTCGAAAAACATGGTGGTTCCAGTGCCAAACAAGGAGTTGGTAATGAATGCCAGCTCACCACTGTACGATCAGATTCACAGACAAATGCTACCAAATATGGAAAACCCTCTAGCGCTGCTGGCATCCAAAGGCGTCTTCTTTTCCAGTGTCTTCGGGCCCGCTGGAGCTCTGCATCATCATCAGCATCATCATCACGTGCAGCTCAACAGCCCGCCACACCCGGGTTCGCCGATGAGCATCGCGGAGAGACACATGTCAATTCAGAACGCTATAGCCATCGCGCAATCTCGGTCGGTCTTGGAGCGCCTGTCCACCTCTAGTCACCCACATCTGCCGAACGGGCAGCCTCTTGACCACCACCACCAGCAGGCGAATCGACACCAGCCCCCTCCTCCTCCTCCTCCTCCCCCACCACCACCAAGACCTCCAGCGCCGGCCGTGCAACAGCAACAACAGCAACCGCAACATCATCAACAGCAGCCTCATATTCACCAATCGGTCATCCCGGACCGGCCGCTGGCCCTGCAGAGCGCCATGGTCATCGCACAGTCGCGAGCCGCACTGATGGATCGGGTGGGCACTAGTCAGGTCATGTCGCCTCTGATCAACATGGACCCCTCTGCGAACCACGGGTACGGCCGCAAGCTGTTTCCATGCCCGCAGTGCCGCTATACGACTGACCGCCGCAACAACCTCAAGCGCCACATGCTGACCATGCACCAGACCAGCTCCAAGATGCTGGAGTGTTGCGGCATCCTCTTCAACACTAAGGCATCGCTGCGGGAGCACGCGATGATCTTCCACTACCACGGATACACCTGCTACTTTTGCGGTCGTCGCTTCTGCCGTAAGGCGCTTCTGAAGCGGCACCTGTCCGTGCACAACGGGCAGAAGGACTTCGTTTGCAACGTCTGCGACTACGCAACATCGCACAAGAGCAACCTGGAGCGCCACCGGAAAGTTCATTCCAGGCAGGATGACGGCAAAGATGGCGATGAGCGTTACCATGACGACGAGGTGCACCACTACCACGACGACATGAAGTCGAACGCGAGCGAGGCCGTGAGCCACGATGACGTCAGCAGTGATGAGCTGTCCGTGTGCTCAGATTATGATGATGACATCGATGTTGAAATAAACGTTCATAGTGACTGAAAAAAAAAATAATAATAAGGAATTTTTTTCTTTATAAAGGATTTTTTTTGTCAGTTGGCAAAATTCTGTCTTTCACAATCAAGCACTGTTACACGCAATATATGTCTTAAATATAAATAATGAAGAAAGCATTGCAATGCATCGCCATTGGTATACGAATAGTGAATAGACCAGCTCACGATATGTTTATTATACGCAGACAAAGAAAGGCTTTTTTTTCTCAACATGGAAGAAGAGCCATTCATATGGATAGGCAAACTTGGCGACCACCTAGGGCTCCCACTGCAAAAGGGGCCCTTTTTAAGTTTCAGTTTAAGGAGCCCCAAGACATCTATGGACATTTATACCTGGGACCCTGGACCAACTAAGAACGGCTTTGCGTAGAGATAAATTGATCTTTTGACAGCTTGTTAAAAGGGAATACCTTAAGAAAAGAAAAAAAAAACATATAATTGCAGATACGTAATGATATCAATCGTTTTGGTTTATTTTTCCCACTGGACATTATAAAAAAAAAGTAGATACTTATGACCAAAGTAAGCGTTTATATTGCAATGAGTAGCTGCGACCAGATGACCTTTTTTTCAGTGAAGTATGGTGTTGCTCAGCACACGGCGTTGTCGTAGTGAGATGTAATCATTCTACGTCAGTCTGTTTCACTGTACATTCAACATCAGTCTGTTTCATTGTACATGTACATTCAACGTTTCATATAACACAGCTAAGTATGACTTAGAACAAAGTTGATAAGACTATATATTGTATTATATGGAAGAAACAAGGGGGATCGTGCAAAGTGTAAATTTTTTTCTATTCTTCGCTTTTTTTAATATGTATATGTTATTTGAAATAATGCTTATAGTTAAATTACAATAAATTTAATTGAATGTAATACCAGGTATTTTACGTAATAGAGGTTAATAAACATGTATCCCAAATTTTTGGTTGTAAATTCCAGGTGTTTTATTTTTTTTACGCTATGTGATGTCATAGTTTTTAAGGATGGGCAAACCAGGCGAAACCACTATGGTACCCCCAGCAAAAGAACCCACACCTAGAACCGATTCCTATCAAATCGGACACAAGAGACACCACAACAGGCACTGTTGCATATAGACCCCCCCCCACCTCCCTTCTCCCTAATATCTCAACGTCTCTATCTATAACAGCCATGGGCAAGCTGCGACCCACGGGCCAAATCCTACACGTCTTACCGTTTAAAAAAATCAGCCCATTTCACAATGAGCACTATCCTTTTATGCAATGATGCCTAAATGTAATTCATATCAGTTCTTGTCAACTTTCTATCCATATACACTTGGTCTGGCCCGCCGGTCTAATTTACGAACCCAATGTGGCCCTCGTCGCTGAAACGACCATAACTGCCTGTGAATTGAAGCGTGACTGAGCGAGCTGTCTTTCACGTGTAGGCGGACAACACATGTGCTCATTGAAGTCTCCTTTTTGCTATTAATTGTGTGTCATGTCGGATTCAGTTTCTGTCACATCATTTCTAATAGTTTAATGATTATTCATTCTATTTATGTTATGCGTTTAGACATTAGAGTATCTGTTACAGTTGTTTTAATATAAAAACTTGTAAAATGAGACGTCTTATTCTTGGTGTTTAAAACAAACATCAAATAAAACTTTTTTTTTTTTTGCTCTACAGCTTTGTAGTTGTATGCGTGAAACTAAATTATCAGTAAATACAGTAAACCCTCAACTGTTCGGCTCAAAATTATTTGGCCAACGTTGTTTACAAAAATATGTACCCGTAATAATTTAAAGTAGAAATGAGAGATTGTGGTATAGAAAAGGAAATTTCGATATATGCCAGGGGTCAGTGTTCGCTCTAAGTTGTACGCGCGCGCACACAACAGATCGTTTGGTTTAGTTGGCCTTACAATTGTTTGGTTTAGTTAGCCTTAAAATTGTTTGGTTTAGTTGGCTTTACAATTGTTTGGAATATTTGGCTTTTTACTTGTTAGGTTTAATGGGCCCTACAATTGTTTGGTTAAGTTGGCCTTACAATTGTTTAGTTTAGTTGGCCTTAAAATTGTTTTGTTTAGTTGGCCATGAGACCATTATGTTCCGCCCAAAACATTTATCTATTCTTACAAAGTTGTGCACAACCAATATGTTTTGCCGCACACAGTCTTTGGAAAATTAGACGATACAACACCCTTGGGTGGCCACGCATGGGCAGTCCCACCGACAGAAATTTCGGCCCCCTGGGCAGGGCTGTCACGCCCCCCCCCCCGTGCTGATAATAATATTTTCAAAAGTTGATTGGCCAGCTCAGTCCGGGCCCCTAAAACTCGCCGGGCCCCTGGGCATTTGCCCCCTACCCCGCACCTCTCATGGGGCCAGTAAGAGTTGAGTTTTGGTTTTATGAGTGTTGTGTTACTAGTATATAGAGCCACATCTAATTCGATTTCAAACTAAAGTTAGTTCATAAATAATGAGATAAAGACACACACACAAAACAACAACTGATTTGACGGAGTTTGAAAAAAAAAAACTGAACTTAAAACCACATGTGGCACTGACAGCCAACCTAACATGGAACCACATGTGGCACTAATAGCCAAAAAATAATATATCTTGGGATTCGAACCAAGGACTCGAAGTTTCGCTGAGTTGGTGGTTTTTTTTTTTTTTTCGTCATTTTAAAAAAAAAAAGTTTTACGCTATATTGTGAGCGACTGTACTGGTGTACATGTACATCAGAGGGTATCCCTCGTGAATATTTCTCTTTCCGATTCCCCACCCCTCAACAGTATTCTAGGGGGGAGGGGGGCATGAGTGCTATTTAATTATTTATATTTATTAATGCTATTATTTTTTTTTGGTTATCGTAGGGCAGGACTTAAAATGTTTGTTACTTCGGGGGCCCTTAACACTATTAGTGCGTACTTGGTTTTTGCTACTGTATTACTACTTGGTATTACTACTTGGTATTACTACTGTATTACTACTTGGTATTACTACTGTATTACTACTTGGTATTACTACTGTATTACTACTGTACTATTAGTATTTTCTTTATCGTACGCAGCCTATATGTTTTACTGATGTTCGTGAACATGTTTATGTATGTGTGTGTGTAAGTGTGTGCGTATTGTGCTATTATATTTATTAACTCTTGAAACGGATTTATTTATTGTCTATCATTACAATCGCACATATTTATTGCCCTAAAAAATAAAAAAAATCAATCAGATTGAAAGTTAATTGTCTGGTGGGACTGTGTTTGTTCATGTTATTGTCTGTGTCAAATTATTCAATAAAGCAATTTTTTTAAATTGTAATTACAAATAAATTTTCATGGCAAAAAATATTTCTATGTTGTTTTTTTTTTAAATATTTCTATGTCAGTTTTTTTTTTCTATCTATCGTATTGTGTGAATTGGATGGAATTCTTAGTTCAAGTATAATGTCTCGTGATTTTTATTTATTACTATTCTGTTATTTATTCATTATTATTTTATTATTATTATTATTTTACTTTAAAATTTGATATAAATGAATTCGATCCTAGCGATTCAGCTTAATATATTTACAATCCAAACGTATGTCTATTGGCAACACAAGCATATGTCTTTTTACAATACAAACGTATGTCTATTTACAATACAAACATATGTCTATCTACAATACAAACATATCTCTATTTGCAATGCAAACATATGTCTATTTACAATACAAACATATGTCTATTTACAATACAAACATATATCTATTTGCAATACTAACATATGTCTATTTACAATACAAATATATCTCTATTTGCAATGCAAACATATGTCTATTTACAATACAAACATATGTCTATTTACAATACAAACACATGTCTATTTACAAAACAAACATACGTATATTTGCAATACAAACATATGTCTGCTTAAAAAGAACACGATATATACCAAAGTGGAACGTGGAGTGAAATATTTTAACTTTAAGCACAGCACTTAGAGCAATATGTACAGCTATTGATAAGCGTAAAACATTAACCACGTCTGAGCTATCCTATGTAACAAGTACACCAAGTATGTCTACATTTTAATTCACTTGTCAATCAAACCCCATAGTAATCTCACCGAAGTCGAGTTCTATTACTGAACGTGTATACATATACATATACTATTAAACAATTATGGAGAAATATGTCGGCTCTTGTGTCCATTCGTTCACCCAACGGCCACATCGGATGAGTAAGATGATTTTATTTTGAATGAAAAAGAGGGAGAATGCGGAGGGAACCTAAATCTGGTTAGTAAATACAATCACCATCCTATTGTCATCATTGGATTGGATGAGTATGACGATACAGATTCAGACATCCTCTCAACTAAACCAAACAATTTAAGGCCAACTAAACCAAACAATTGTAAGGCCAACTAAATCAAACGATCTGTTGTGTGCGCGCGCGCACAACTTAGAGCGAACACTGACCCCTGGCATATATCGAAATGAGAATTCGGTCTACAATAATTGTACTAACGATTTGCATAAAGGTATAATGTTCATTCATTTATTTCGTCAAGAGAATGCACTACATATTAAGATAAAACTACTTTAGATGTTATTTAGAATATAAATTAATAAATTTAAGGAACTGTTACAATTTTTAACGACTATTAGATTTTTATTATAAAGATTATTTTTAGTATAATGAAAAGATAAAAAAAATAATATCAACAGAACAAGTTCAAACACAATAATCTATGAGAAAAGAATAAATGTGTTTCCTTTTTATAGTTCTTTTTGTACTAAGTTTAAATTTAAAATTATTCTTTTAAAAAATGGGGTAAAATTCGCGGGAAAAGTGGAGGGTTGGGGGGGGGGAGGGGAGAGAAGGTGATGTTGATGCTAGATGTAAAAACTGGATGCTTTGTTGCATAGAGCACATAAGCCCAAATTGTATGGTGTATGGGTTAATTGCTAATTGACGTCTGCAAGTTCACTATCACTGTAAGTTGTGTTGGATGGTAAAGTTTCTGTGAAATTTGTTTGTTTGTGTGATTGTGTGTGTGTGATAGACAAAAAAAAAGGACAAAGTAGTGGGGGGGGGGAATCTTGTTTTCTTGGAAATGTTTTCCATAATGTTTCCTTTTGATTCATGCGTGTTCTGGCTATTATAGTTAGACTGTGGCTATACATAAGGGATTCGCAGCACTTTGCCCGCGAGCAGCGATGGGCCCTCGTCGACCAGTTTGTACAAGCCAGCCACTGCGCTACAACGAACCGAAAGCCCACACCCAAGTGTGCTAAGTTATTTGTGTGCTCACAATAACATTCAGACATTTATGTGTTGTGATATTTTTTTAGACTTTGAGAAATATACAAAATAAATTATTGTATTATAGTTAACAACATAAATTTCAACACTTTAAAGCTATTAAAAGTTAAAAGGACAAGTTAGGAAAGTAAAATGCGCTAGTGCACACGCACACGCAAATATATAGGCTATATCAAGGGTGGGCAAACTTTCTAGAGTCGCTGGTCACACTTGGGTTCCTGTATTTGGCAGGCGGGCCGAACAGAGAGTAGACGTATGCTGCTTTAGCATGTTCTAAAAGTAAACTAAATTTAAACGTCATAAGTCTCATACAGGGCCGTAGCCAGGGGGGGCCAGGGGGGGTTTCGCCCCCCCCCCCCAAGTGAAAAAGTTTGCCCCCCCTGAGAATTTTTAAAAATATTGTTTATTTCCAAGAAAATGTTGAAACTTTTTTAATTAAATAAAAATGATTTTTAAATTTTCTTGTAAGTCTAAAATTCCCTAACAATTTTCGATTTAAATAAATTAAGTTTTTAAAATAATTAAATTTTTTTTTTTACAAAATCAAGCGGAACATCATTGCGCGAACTAAATTTGCTTTTTTCAGAACCAAATAACATGAACGCTTTCAATGAGAATTTGCGTAACCGCCATTTTGGTTAAAACATGACATAAATAATATTAAAAATGCGGTTTAGTTTTATTACTTTTTATATTTTATACATTATTTTGTATTCATGAAAAATATATAGTTTTAAATACATTTAAAACGACAAATTTAATTGATATTTTAAATATTAAAAAGCTTGAGCAATTGCATTGAACCAATTACTTGCATATCCTCCTTTTTATTCATTCATTGGCTATTCATATTTTGACTCCATTTTTGTTTTAGAGTGTTTTTTTCATTTTCGTTTTTTGTTTTAAAATGGATCGTTTTGTAATAAGAAAAAATCAAGAGATAAAATTAATTTCTATTAACAAACATAACGATGGCCAATCGTGTAGTCATAGTTGTGACGAAGAAGAAGATGCTGCTTCTACTTCTGCTACATCTGCCTCTACCAGACAACATCAAAAACGGCTCTTTTCAGAGCCACTCTCAACAACTAAGCAAAAACAAATTAATGATCTAGCAAAAAAGGATGAACCTATCAAACAAATTATATTACCTACCTATCCTAAAAATAATCAGAATCGGTCTTTCAGGTCAGAATGGTTTCAATATTTCAAGTGGTTGGAATATTCTCCGTCCTTGGGCGCTGCATTTTGTTACCCATGTCGCTTGTTTGCTGCATTTTGTAAAGAGGATACCTATACGAAAACCGGTTTTAAAAACTGGAAAAGTGCATTGGATAAAACTAAAACTGGATTTTACAAGCATGCTTTGTCTGAAACTCATGTACAGTCTATGTTATTATGGTCCGAAAGAAATATCAGAGTTGAATGTAATAGGTCTGTTTCAACACTAGTCAATGACAGTGTGCTTGAAAAACATAGATATTACATTTCAAGTATTTTTGAAATTATTCAGTTTCTTTTCATTAATGAGCTTCCTATCAGGGGATCATATAACATAGAAGAGCATTTAGAAGAAAGCTTATTCAAAAACTTATTTGAATTTACATTGAGAAAAGACCCAAAATTAGCTGATTCTTACCAAATTATTCCAAAAAATGCCACATACCAATCCCCAGAAATTCAGAATGAAATAATTCAAATAATGACTGACCTGGTTAAAGAAGAGATTTCTAATGACATAAATAATTCAGATGTTCCATTTTTTACTCTATTGGACGATGGAACAAAAGACAAAAATCATAGGGAAAACATTGCAATTGCTGTCAGATACGTTAAAAATGGTGAAATTTTTGAATCTCTGCTGTCAATAGAAACAACAGTTCTTTTGGATGCTAAAACATTTACACAAAAAACATTAGAAACACTGGAAAAGTATGGTATAAATCCAAAAAACATGCTGAGCCCATGTTATGATGGTGCCTCAGTGATGAGTGGTAAAAAGAGTGGAGTTCAGGCACTAATTCAAGAAAAACTAGTGAAAGAGATTCCTTATTTACATTGCTATAATCATAAGCTTCATTTGGTTATAACAAAAGCTGTTTCTGTTTTGGTAATTGTTAATGAATTCTTTAGTCAGTGTGGGCAGTTATATAATTTTTTGTCTCGTGGTATTGTGGCTCCTATGTATAAAGGCAAAGCTCTATCGCGCTTATTGGAACAACGATGGTCAGGTCATCTTCATGCTTGTAATATAATTTATGAAAATTACGACCATATATCAGAAACCCTAGAAATAATATCTTTAAACCAAGGAAAACATTTTAACGGAGATGATGTAGCTCTATGTACCGGTCTCTCAATTGTGATAAAGAAACAAGAGTTTGTATTTTGTCTGTTAGTAATGAAACACATTTTAGAAATTCTCTCACCAGTTGACAAGGGATTACAAAGCCATGATATTTCTTTGGAGCAGGGTTGTAATTTGGTTTTTGCTGCAACATCTGCAATAGAAGAACTAAGAAATGAAGAGAGTCTAAAATCTATACTACAAGAAATGTCAAATTGATGCAAAGTACAAGAAGTTGAAACGAAAAGAAAAAGGAAGTTCAACTCTTTACTGGACAATTACATAACAAGTGAAACGACAGGCAACAAAGCTTCATTCAGCAGTGACAGTAATGAAAGCAATGAGTTAGGTAGAATATTTTATGAAATTTTAGATGTAATACTGAGTGAAATAAAGAAAAGGTTTCAGAATAATGATGACATTTATATGGCAATATGTGCAGCAGAAAATTTGGATTATGAAAACGATAAGTTAAATTATCTCAAAAGATACAATATCATTATTCCGACCAAAGAAGAAATGAAAGTGGCCAAAAACTTTTTTGAGAGAAATAAAATTGAAAAACATAATGTCTTCAGTGAAGTGTACAAACATAAAAGTGCTTTTGAAGACTGCTATAGTTTGCTAGCAGCAGTAAAAACTTTTGCTTGCAGCACAGCTATGTGTGAATCAACTTTCTCAGTTCTAACACGTATTAACAGTCATCAAAGACTTTTTATGTCCCACCAAAGAATGTCTAACCTAGTATATATGGCCTTTGAACAGAAGAGAACGAAACAACTAGAAGTAGAAAAGGTCCTGAGAAGATTCAACTCACTGAAAAATAGAAAAATACAACTCTACTAGATAAAGGTTGAAAAGTCTTCTGACCAATTAAATTACATACTTTTCTTTTCATATGTTATATGGATAGTCATTAAATCTGAAAAACATTTAACAAAAAGTTGTGTAATATTTTTTTATCTGAAAAATTATATCAAATTGTGTAAAACTTGCATATACATTATATATATATATATATATATATATATATATATATATATATATATATATATATATACTATTATATATATATATATATATATATTCGTTAATAATATTGCCTCTCCAAAAAAAAATCTTGCCCCTCCATTCTAGAAGTCCTGGCTACGGGCCTGGTCTCAAAACATGTGATGCCAATGATGTGATTCTCTTTGAAACAAGTGGCGAGCCCGTGGACCGGATTATACGTTTCGGCGGGCCGCAATTAGTCGGCGGGCCATAGTTTTCCCGTGGCTGGTCTATGCAGTGGTTCTCATTTTTAGCGATTCGCAACCCACTAAATCAGTGGTCCCCGACCCAGGGTCCGCGGACCGGTGTCGGTCCCTGGATTAAAGGGTACTGGGCCGCCCTAGAAGCATTATTTTTTTCCCTTTTTACTTATGTGTGGTGTATTTCTCTCGGGCTAGTGCGACTTTCCACGGACGAGAGGTTAGCATGGAGCTGAGAGGCTGTGAGAGTCAGTGGCATTGTAAATCAAAACAATCTAAAATATTAATAATCATTGTCACTCCCCCCCCCACCCACCTCAGCGGGCCGCGGAGAAATTATTAAACGTCGACGGGTCCGCGGGGAGAAAAAAGATTGGGGACCACTACACTAAAAATACCTATCCGTTTTTCAAGACCCCCCCCCCCCGGAAAGAAATTTTACGAAAGAAAAGCTAAAAATAATTCTGTATACTCTGAAATTAGTTATTATTAAAAAAAAAAAATCTTTAATGACTTCCTTCAAGTCAGCTCGCGACACGCTGTTGGGCCACGCCCTATACTTTGATAATCACTAGACTGTTTATATAAAAAAAAATTATGACTAATCACATGATCCTGATTTCAATTATAGTATTGCCACAATGGGGACTTTCCAAAAAAAAAAAAAAAAAACTCAACCTCTTAGGCAGTGCCGAACCTAGGGATTTGGTGAACCCGGGGGGCTTGGCCTCTTTGGGGGCCCCTGGATTTTGACATTCGACATCATGCCATGAAATAATGTACTCAATATTTAATGTAAAAAAAAATTTGGAGCCGCCCTCAAAATGGGGCCCGGGGAACTTTCAAATTTGGACCCCCTTCCCTTTCCCACAACCTAGGTACGCCTCTGCTCTTAGGCACACTACAAAAAGTGTCCGAAACAAATTTAAAAATAAAAGAGAAGCCGGCGGCTTGGGGAATCTTTTGATGATGCTCCGATTCCAATTAACTTTTTCTCCCATGGTGTCGACGAGAACATCCCCACCCACGAAGCAATAACCCCCACCCCCTCCCTCTGGCGCTAACAACACAAGGAGACGCTTTAGGGTTCGAGACTGGGCCCGCCGTAAATCAATTTGAAGAATGGACACAGCGGTCCATTGCCCAAAGAGAATTAGGCCGTATCACATGTAAATGGTAGAGGCAGATTACACTGGGCTGGTTGGTTGGGGGGGGGGTGATTGTTTTTGTGAATTGGGGCGGAGGAGATGAGATCAATCAACGGATGATCCTTCAGACTTGAAAAAAAAAAGTCGTACCTGTAATATTAAAATAAAAAATGGTTATGGGCGTGGCTTGACGGAGGTGCGTTATGGGAAAGCTGATGGGGGTCTAGGGTGTATAAAGAAACAAGTTACGGAGGCACAATGGCATTTCTCAACATGTTAGGCGGCGGTGGTTTTTTTTCCCTCTTTTTAATGTCGAGTCCCTCTCATGGCTACCAACAGTTTTATGGCCGTAAGGGCGTATCTCGATACGCCTTAACCCCCCTCCCCCAATCCCTTTTTTGTAGTTCTATTACCACCGAACATAAAAAATTGAGTAAAACAGAGAGGGGGGGGGAGAGAGAAATCAGCGCTTAGCATTGATCAATTTTATTTCCAGACCCTTCCCCATCCCTATACACACACACACACACACGCAGCCTGTTGAGCCATTAATCAAGTTAATCTAATTATTGCATTGACCCCACAGTGGTTTCCCCAGGCCCGACGTTAATCCCATGGCTGGAGACGAGAATAGAAATACAGAAAGGAAATAAAACCAAAATAGATGCATGATTTGAGTCAGTACAGTTGGTAGATCAATGACTTCTGCCTCCCTTCATTGAGAAAAAACGAAGCTCTTACAGTCTGTGTTATTTCTTTTTTTTCAAAAACAAATATCCTCATGCTGACTGTCTGTATAGTTCCTACTAATTGTTATACCGAAATGACTGATGTCAGTAGTCTTGTATAAGCTAGAAAGAAAATGTATTAATTATAATGGAAGTTTCTGACACACTGCCTGCGTGTTGTTATTTTTTTTTTAACGCCGCCATTGCCAGCATGGTAGGGTGTAGTGTGCCTACCACACCATCATTGTTGGCGGCGCTGATGCACGTCTGCCATGCCTACAGAGCGGCGGGGTGAGTGTGCCCGCTATCATCTGCAGGGATGGCAGAAAGATGGGTTTTACTCCTTGCCAAACCGGCCAGACCAGCAGGGTGTGTGTACTGCCGGTCGGCCAGAATGGCAAGGAAAGGGGTTTTTCCTGCCACTCGGACAGAGGGGAGGGTGTAGTGTGCCTGTACCCTCAGCCGGAAATGGCAAGCTGCGCAGGTGTGCTTGAGTGGGACGGAGTGGAAGGGTGTTGTGTGCCGACCACATCCGTCACCACCGCCAGCTGTGAATACTGCGGTCTCGGATAGTCCTCATTGACCACAGTACCACCACCCTCGCAAGTAATGGTTTTTTTTTCCTGACTAGAGAACCCCTATGATCCATCCCCCGTGGATCATGGTATGTCTCTCAGACCAGGAAGGAGAGATCACAAAATATCATGCCAAAATATTCTGTGATACTCTCCGAATCTGCGTGTTGTTATAATAATTTAGTATATGTATTTCTGTGTTTATATCTGTATATATATATATATATTGAAATGGTCTTAATACTTGTTGATGGAAGGGGAAAATTTGCATACCCCGATGGATAAAAATGGTAGTAACACACAGAACCGTAGCTAGGTGGCGCCCTGTGCGAGTTACATTTTTTTGGCGCCCACCTCCGAATCTGAAAAGTGCAAGAACATTTAACATCGCTCTTTCAGCACCCCTTCGTAGTTGGGCACCATTTGCGGCCACACAACCCGATTTACCCTTCCTAAGCTACTGGTAGTACATAATAGCGTTAAATAAAGACACATGTCACATAATATGTAATGCACATTTTTTTTTTTACAAAAAAAAAAATATAATCGTCATCATAATATTGTATATAATAACAGACAGACAGAAAATAACAAGGTTCAGATACACAGACGGATAGAAAGATAGAAAGATGGATAAATAGAAATCTAGCGGAAAAGACGTAATGCAAATAAAGAAATCACCTTGAACTAAGTTAACATTTCTCTGTCCGGCCCACAAACCACAAATCTGTGGGCATCGTTTCGTTTTTTTTTTAAAAAGACAACAATTACACATTGGCCCATTTAAGTGGTCAGTTTATTCTTCTAAGTGTCCACTACGACAATATCGAGCTGGGAAATGAAGATGTGAAAACACTGGACGACAAAAAAACCCAGAGTAAAACGGCACTTGGCCTGTTAACCAAGTAAAAAAAATACGATGGCCATTCTGTTTTTGATCTCATTGTCTGTGGTCATCTTTATTACGTCGAACAATTGGTCGGCGAAGAAGACGTTACACTTAAAAAAAGAGAGAAAGCCGCTGACCACCGCCTGAACTTAAAAAGAACGGGGATGACCCCCGCCCCTGGATAACAATAATCAGAGAAAAATAAAGTGATTGAGACCTTTTGTGGTGCCTTGAAAGAAGGAGGCAGTAGTGGGGTGGAGAATCGGCCAGATAAGGAAGGAATTTTTATTGTTTAAAAAAAACTAACAACAATTTGTAGAAAATTGATTTGGTGTATGTGTGTGTGTGTGTAAAGGGGGGGGGGAGGGGGGGCTATAAATAATGGTGCCGTGAAACAGCCGCTAGCTGCCAATGTAGTTGTTTTAATGTCTCTTTGATCTGTGGTGGATGCTAATGATTTTACCCAGTGAAACCAAAAGTTGGCGTTAGATTCTAAAAAAAAAAAATTATTGTTGGTCGAAGTTCTCCTCACTTTTTATTTTAAAATTTCAGATGAGATTTCAAAGGTTGGTGAAGGCATCGCATTCAAAGTTTACTTTCACTACTTATCTTGCTGTAAAATAGGGGTCTCAATGGGAGTCAAAGGCGAGTCACCTTTGGACCTGTTATAATTCTAGTCAGAAGGCTTGGCAAACGTGAAGACTCTACAACATGACAATACACGCGATTTTGATAATTTGATTCAAATAATCAGCAAAAGCTCGTTACTTTTCTAAGTAATGCTTATTTATGGTAAAAAAAAAATTCGCTTTAAAATTATCATGCCAAAAAATAAAACATACATAAAAAAAACGAAGTTTAGAAATAGTTCTCAAGTGTGCAAAAACAAATGAAGGCTTTTTAAAAAATCTTATATATACTACTAGCTGTACCCTGCAAAACCTTTGCATAGAGTTATATTCCCTTAAGTTTGATCAGCAGACTGGGTTATGTTAGGTTTCGGACAGATCCGATTTGTTCATGATTTTATTACAATTTAAAGATGCAATATGTTGTAGAAATACTAAAAAAATTAAACCAACAAATATTTTAATGGAATTATTTCACATTTGTCCTTTGGGTATCAAGTTTTAAAAACCGCGGAAACTATTCAAATTGTAGATTTAAAAAAAAAAATATTTATCGAATCGAGACGCGAGCAAGAAGCCATTCTGAATTCTTGTTTTCCGCTTGCGATTTAACGCAGAACCCAGACCGCTATTATTATATTAAATGCTCATTAAATGATATTAAAGTGTGCAAAAAACAATATAGTGTACTATTCTTTTAAAACTAAAAAGTATTAAAAAAAAGCTTTTATAAAAAAAAAGATGCCTTTAAAAGTATATTTAAAAAACTGAACTCATTATTTCATACAAATATGTGTATAATTTATCATTACTAAAATCAAAAGCGTGGGTAATTACAATGTACTGAGCTACCGTATATATGTTTTTACATTAGATGATAAGTAGCCATGAATTACCTATCTATAATATCTAGATGGGCACACACACACACACACACTTATATTTTTGAGATTCCATCTATCTGCTCTTGCTTCGGTCCGCCTGTCAAATTTACTAGACCAATGCGGCCCGCGACGCAGTATGATAACCCACCCCTTAGCAAACTTAGTAATGAGATCATATATTTATTACATCTGAAAAATAAATAAATAAAATGTATAACTTGCCCCCCCCCCCCATTTGACCAACTGATCTGACGCTAGCATACCACCACCTTCCAGAACAAATGTTCTTTCTAATTCATCGAGGGCTGCGTGCGTCAGAGCCGTAGCTAGCTATTGCGGTGCCCTGTCCGGGTTACATTTTCCGCGCCCTCTTTCCAATCTGAAAAGTGCAAACACATTTAACAGCACTCTTTCGGCGTTCCTTCCTAGTTTGGCACCCGGTGGGGGCCGTTCAACTCGCAGCACCATTCCTACGCTGCTGGTGTGTGGCAATTGATTTGGGCTAATGGTGTCACTTTTGAATAACTTTTATATTTTTGTGCGCCAAATAACGAAGTATAAGCCAACTAAACAAAATTGAAAAAAATAATAATAAAAAAATACTCGCTTGGTTGTAATGTCTGTGCGCGCGCTCGGCAAGTGATTTGCGCGCGCACAGCTTAAAGGGAACAGTAGGCTAAACCCATCCGTTTATTTTTGTGACGTCAATGTCTTTTAAACCTGTTGTTCGGTAACAGGTTCATCCGTTGGTCGGCGACGCCTTTGGAAATTTGTTGTTGTTTTTTTTTTAAATTCTGATGAACATTTTTAGCTCAAATCTGCCTAATTCATTATCAAAGACCGGAAAAAAAATTAATCACACCCGGGGCCACACTTCACAATGACCAATGACTAAAGTAAACTGTTTAAACGAATCAAATCACCAGCATGAAAAGGGGAATGGGGACAGGGGAGTGGGGGGGGGGATTGATGTCCAAAGTCAACAACAAAAAGTCGATCTTCGTCTCATACACTCAAGAAAGAAGAGAAAAAGATGAACTGAAAAGCAAACAGCAATTGAATAGAAAAACAAACGATTCACTTTCAGGTCGAGGAGAATTCAGCTAACTGGACAGCGGTCAATTTAAAAGAGATTAGTGTTGACCCCCTCTTGACTGGTCGTTATCACCTGGCTTTGTGTGTGTCCACCCTTGTCGTACAGGGGACACAAAAGATTCCAAGGGGGAGAAATTTTGAATAAACGAGCCAAGAATCGGAAAAAAATCCACACAGTTATCCCGCCTTGATTACGTGCCTCTGAATAGAGATCCGGTCGGTGGGCGTGGTCTTACAAGATGGAGAATTGAAGCGCGGGAATAAGAAATAACGACGTATATTTCCTGTTATTGCAGACACGATCGGCGAGCTATAATTGTCTTAATTTTTTTTTTCAATGGTCTGTTTAAATGTGTCGCGTGGCAGAACCGAAAGACATCGTAATGATACCATACGTCATTGTGTCTTTTTGGAATATGGGTGACAAGCAACAATAACAGAAACCTGTTTCCGGTTTCTTCTCGTACAAAAATAGTTAAACATGTAATTATTATCACTGTGGGGATTTCTTAGAATTGCACAAAACATAAACAAATAGAAGGAATCGAGAATTAAAGCAACGAAATACTTCCTGCTCATTCTCTTCAGTAACCTATCCATAGAGTGGGTGTATTGTTGTTACCCTTTAAGGGGGGAGGGGGGAGAGAGGAGTAGGAAAGAAATAAAGAAAAAATGAATTGACGCAGTAACAAACAAACAAATGAATGAAATATAGCTTTTAAAAAAAAAGATGTATATAAACCGGTAATAAAAAAAAAGTTCCCTTAGCTCTTATTGGCCATCAGGGCAGATTAAGTGTAGAATTAATCTGTTTCTGGAACCACGGCTTATGAAGTGGCTGTGTGGCTAGAGCAATGCCCTTTTCTTTATCAACTAAAATCAGGACTTTTATCAGAACCTGGAAAAATTACCATGGTTCTCACCGAGGATCGAACCCGGGGCTGTCAAGTCGACAGTTCTTCACCTCTCGGCCACCAGTCCCTCTGATTTATATATACATAAAATCTAAAACATGGGACGGATGGCCGAGTGGTTTAGATAATCGTCTGTCGACCTGAGAGTCCTGGGTTCGATCCTCGTTGAGGCCCATGGAATTTTTCCAGGTGAAATTTGGTGCAAAGTCGTCCCACAAGTCCTCCCAGCTTTAAATGGGTGCCTGACTTAAGTTGGGGAAGTAAAGGCGACTGGGCGTTGTGCTAACCACACAATCCCTTCATATTCCGAGGTTATAGAAACATGAATTATACACTTCATCTGCCCCGATGGCCCGTTAGGGCTAAGGGAACTTTATTTTAATAAAATCTAAAACAGACATTTAGACATAGTAAGTAGCACAGTAAAACTACTCCATTATATTAACAGTACACTGGTGTTGAGAATATAGCTAATTTGGCACCATTTTTGAACAAACCAATCATTCTCTCAGACGCTGTCCCTAAATTCGGAAGGAACTTAGCCATTTTTAGTTTGAAATTTCCGTGGGCTTGAATTTTGTTTTAAATATTTGCTTTTTTGGTGGGGTAGGTGTGGAGGCAGAGTTGGCCTTAGGCCATTTGACCGATTTTTCCAAATGGGGCACCGCGCCTGACAGGGGCCTCGCAATTTAAATTTATATTCATAGTAATAGTTGTTATTATAAAAAAAAAATTAGAAGAGGGGACTCGCAAGCATCCTTTAAATTGGGCTCCGCAATTCGTAAGGCCGGTCCTGTGTGGGGGTGGGACCAATCATTATTTTTTTCTTCTTTTTGACTTCACAGCTATCTCTATCCGATGATAAATTCCTTTCGTAGTATTCTCCGCTACGTGTGGAAATATAGCGGGAAGGGGGGCAAAGTTACTAATGGGTGCCCTAGGCAACGTTACTAATGGGTGCCCTAGGCAACGTTACAAATGGGTGCCCTAGGCAACGTTACTAATGGGTGCCGTAGGCAAAGTCACTAATGGGTGCCGTAGGCAAAGTTACTAATGGGTGCCTAGGAAAAGTTACTAATGGGTGCCTAGGAAAAGTCACTAATGGGTGTCCTAGGCAAAGTCACTAATGGGTGCCGAAGGCAAAGTTACTAAAGGGTGCCGTAGGCAACGTCACTAATGGGTGCCGTAGGCAAAGTTACTAATGGGTGCCTAGGAAAAGTTACTAATGGGTGCCTAGGAAAAGTCACTAATGGGTGTCCTAGGCAAAGTCACTAATGGGTGCCGAAGGCAAAGTTACTAATGGGTGCCGTAGGCAAAGTTACTAATGGGTGCCTAGGAAAAGTTACTTCTGGGTGCCTTGGAAAAGTCACTAATGGGTGTCCTAGGCAAAGTCACTAATGGGTGCCGTAGGCAAAGTTACTAATGGGTGCCTAGGAAAAGTTACTAATGGGTGCCTAGGAAAAGTCACTAATGGGTGTCCTAGGCAAAGTCACTAATGGGTGCCGAAGGCAAAGTTACTAATGGGTGCCGTAGGCAAAGTTACTAATGGGTGCCTAGGAAAAGTTACTTCTGGGTGCCTTGGAAAAGTCACTAATGGGTGCCGAAGGCAAAGTTACTAATGGGTGCCGTAGGCAAAGTTACTAATGGGTGCCTAGGAAAAGTTACTTCTGGGTGCCTAGGAAAAGTCACTAATGGGTGTCCTAGGCAAAGTCACTAATGGGTGCCGTAGGCAAAGTTACTAATGGGTGCCTAGGAAAAGTTACTAATGGGTGCCTAGGAAAAGTCACTAATGGGTGTCCTAGGCAAAGTCACTAATGGGTGCCGTAGGCAAAGTTACTAATGGGTGCCTAGGAAAAGTTACTTCTGGGTGCCTTGGAAAAGTCACTAATGGGTGTCCTAGGCAAAGTCACTAATGGGTGCCGTAGGCAAAGTTACTAATGGGTGCCTAGGAAAAGTTACTAATGGGTGCCTAGGAAAAGTCACTAATGGGTGTCCTAGGCAAAGTCACTAATGGGTGCCGAAGGCAAAGTTACTAATGGGTGCCGTAGGCAAAGTTACTAATGGGTGCCTAGGAAAAGTTACTTCTGGGTGCCTTGGAAAAGTCACTAATGGGTGCCGAAGGCAAAGTTACTAATGGGTGCCGTAGGCAAAGTTACTAATGGGTGCCTAGGAAAAGTTACTTCTGGGTGCCTAGGAAAAGTCACTAATGGGTGTCCTAGGCAAAGTCACTAATGGGTGCCGTAGGCAAAGTTACTAATGGGTGCCTAGGAAAAGTTACTAATGGGTGCCTAGGAAAAGTCACTAATGGGTGTCCTAGGCAAAGTCACTAATGGGTGCCGAAGGCAAAGTTACTAATGGGTGCCGTAGGCAAAGTTACTAATGGGTGCCTAGGAAAAGTTACTTCTGGGTGCCTTGGAAAAGTCACTAATGGGTGCCGAAGGCAAAGTTCCTAATGGGTGCCGTAGGCAAAGTTACTAATGGGTGCCTAGGAAAAGTTACTTCTGGGTGCCTAGGAAAAGTCACTAATGGGTGTCCTAGGAAAAGTCACTAATGGGTGCCGTAGGCAAAGTTACTAATGGGTGCCTAGGAAAAGTTACTAATGGGTGCCTAGGAAAAGTCACTAATGGGTGTCCTAGGCAAAGTCACTAATGGGTGCCGTAGGCAAAGTTACTAATGGGTGCCTAGGAAAAGTTACTTCTGGGTGCCTTGGAAAAGTCACTAATGGGTGTCCTAGGCAAAGTCACTAATGGGTGCCGTAGGCAAAGTTACTAATGGGTGCCTAGGAAAAGTCACTAATGGGTGCCGTAGGCAAAGTCACTAATGGGTGCCGTAGGCAAAGTTACTAATGGGTGCCCTAGACAAAGTTACTAATGGGTGCCCTAGACAAAGTTACTAATGGGTGCCTAGGAAAAGTTACTAATGGGTGCCGTAGGAAAAGTTACTAATGGGTGCCCTAGGCAACGTTACTAATGGGTGTCCTAGGAAAAGTTACTAATGGGTGCCCTATGAAAAAAAGCTGCTTCAAAAATTGGGGGGGGGGGGGAAGCAAGGAGCTTTAACAGTCGTGACCTATCCGATACCCACCTAGTTTTCCTGTCTATAAGAATTGGAACTCCTCCATCCACAATCTGTTCACATTCGTTGGTGTATCACTCCACCCCACCCCCGCCATTAGACAGTGGCCTAAATTAACTAAAATAAATAAAACATTATCCAAATATTTCTAACCAAACAAAAAAATAAATGTATGTAGAATTGTACTAATAATTGCTACAGTAATTTAGTCTGTACTGATGGGTTGGTGAAAAGGACTTCTCGTGTTACTACAAATGACGAGCCTTTTGATGATGAGCCCGGAGTTGGTTTTATCTGTAATAAGTTTCACTCATGCAAATGTGTGTGTTGATATCGATCCAAAAAAAAAGCCGTAGCGCAAATGGAACGCAAGGTTGGGGGGGGGGGGGGAGGAGAAGGGTTAAGGCAACAAAAAATGTGTGTGGGGAGGGGAGAGGAGGGATAAAACAATATTGGTTGTAGGAGTGATGGTTGATTTGATGATTTGGGGGTGGGGAGGCGGTGAGGAAACAGGGGCGGATCACGTCACATGACGCGAGAAGAGATTAAGAGCTAAACCACACGAGCCCGCCTTGCGGATCTATATGTGTCATGTATGTAACCTGTGCGACATTTCGTTGTTGCTTTTAATGATGTTGTTTTAGCTGTTGCCGTTGATATGATCTTTGTGAGTGTGTTCGAGAGAGACAGAGAGGGACGGAGACACACACACACACACAGAAAGAGAGAGAGAGAGAGAGACAGAGAGAGAGAGAGAGACAGAGGATGAGAAAGTAAAGTCAATGATGATACCCAATGACAATGTTTCTATCCCCCGCCTTGCAAGTCATTACCTAACTGACATTGACCCGCATGAAGAGATTGCTCACTTTGACCCGATTCTTGACATCTCTAAACAGTTGTTATACTTGATATCTCTAAACTGATGTTATACTTGATATCTCTAAACTCTAAACTGTTGTTATATTTCTCCATCCTAATACACTGGGACGTTATTATAATAGACAAGCAAACAAAAGGCGTTTGCCTAAAGACCCCATGCTAAAGAGAACTCCATAGGGACTTTAATTTTGCCAACCACAGCGAAGGGCCAGTGGATTACTTGTCAAGGGCACAGACCTTATAGAATATAACAGTTGCGTGTTACGAGAGGGCCTCTTTTCAAAACTGCTTTGGGCAAATAAGCGTTTTTGCCTTGGGCCCTACCAAATTACCTTTGCCTGGGGCCTGCAAATGAACCTTAGCCTAGGGCCCCCAAAAGCTAAAGTACGGATCTACTCTTAAGTCTGTTAAGGATTATTTTATCTAAAAATGCGGCAGGGGTCTGTGTCAGGACTTCATTGTTACACCTCTCTCCGCACCCCCCCCCCTTGAAGTGGACGCTACAAAATTGCCTCCCCTTTGTGAATAGCGAAATTCATATCTCTGTATATGATGAACTGATAACCCCAATGATCTTCCATGGGTCTGGTACTTGCATTGTTTAGAAGAAGAGCAATGAATATCAGTACTTGCAATCTGAAGCAACAACGGGTCAACAAGTTTTTACATTTCGGTTCTGACCACTTAGCCATTAGACCCAAAACTCGGACCTATATTTCAATATGCAGATAGATGACTTATTTACATTTTTTTTTTTCACAGCTTTTTTTTTTATCGACTTTTCATTCGATTGTCGACCAGACACTAAAAAAAAAACACTAACCAAATTTATTTGGTTCATTTTTTTTTTTTGGCCCGACGTCTTTGTCAAAGTCTAAACCGGCATGTTACCCCGAAGAGACGGCAAACCGCTGCAACAAGAGATCATTACCATTCCATTTAAGTTTGGGGGGATGGGGGGATTTGTTGAGGAAGGGGGTGGGAGCTTCGCGGTCCCCATTTTGTTTCATCCGCCAGATGACACCACCCATTCTTACGGACGGTTATATCCACCGCCACTTTATGGTCACGTGACCAAATCATTATTATTTAAAACAAACACATCATACAAAAAAGTACATTCTTTTAAACTTAATAAAACATCTATCCATCTTTTTTTCCCTTTTTTTTTCCCCTCCATCGTTCTTGACCTTCTGAGCTCAAAAGAACGAACAATAACTCGCCCACATCTGCTCATTTTATGTTCGGGCGAACGTTAAAAAAAAAACAACCGCGAGCGCACGTGGAAAGGACTAAAAGACTCGCTTCAACGATAAAAACCATCGAATATTACATATTCATAAACCTGTAGCCGTCTCAATTATCAGGGGCTTAAGGTGCATTTGTACCTGACTATTAGGGAAAGGTGTCTGGAAATGAGCTGTATTAAAAAAAAAAGAGAGAGAGAGAAACCTTCAATCTGTGGCGTATCAGGCTTTTATTCATTTCATAGTATCTATTAGTTCCAACCGCTCTACCCCATTTGCTTCATATTTGTATATTGTATGTGAATAAATTAATTCTTTTTCATTTAATAATTTTTCCATTTAATTTTCCCGGCTCATTTGGCCAACTTTTTTTTAATCCTGAAAATTTATCCAGTAATAGATAAAGAAGGAAAAAAAAATATTCTGATGTATAAAGAAATATTGTGAATTGTTGAACATTTTATGTCTGACTAAATGAAACAAATATCAGGGGCGGACTGATGTGAGTTGAGGCCCCGTGCGCGGAATGAAGTTCTGGGCCCTTTAGAGAAAGAGAAAAATATTAAAAGGTCTATAATTGGGCTCTTTGGGACCCTAAATCTACGACGCGCCCGTCCTCAAATCCGCCTCTGTCTGTTATATAAATAAATTTTTCTTATAATTGGATAGCTCAAAAACAAACGAAACAAAATCTAAATCTGGACATAAATGATGCAAGTTGGCAGCCCTGGTTAATCTCACACAACTATGTCTTTGTAATTATTTTTTTTTAATTTGAATAAAACACAATATGTGATACTTATATGAGATAATTAAGTGTTACTAATCAGATAATTCAATGTGATACTAAAGTGCGATACATAAGTATGATACATAGATGTACTCAGTGCCGCAAATGCCCAGGGGCCCGGCGAGTTTTAGGGGCCCGGACTGAGCTCGCCAATCAACTTTTGAAAATATTATTATCAGCACGGGGGGCCCGTGACAGCCCTGCCCAGGGGCCCGAAATTTCTGTCGGTGGGCCTGGTTGGACTAACCGAACAAAGCCGTTCTTAAGAATCGGCAAACAAGGCAACCCCTCTGGTAATAGGCCCCATCAAATATGAAACATGGGGGGGGGCGATAGGTACTTATGCTCGGGCTCCCGAATATCTATAAAAAAAATCTCTGAGTAGGACCCTCACCCGAAAACCTAACAACAGCCCGGACAGTGAAAAAGCCCCAAACACATATCCTGAATGAACTAATGTCCAGTCCTAGCTTTTTTTTGAAAAAAAAAATCTTTCTATATTTTTACCGGAATTATTAAAAAAAGTTACAAGTAACAATATAAATGTATATACATTATAATATCATATTTTTACTTATCTATATTTACACACAGCCGTTGTTAGGGTTTTGAGAGGCCTATGCACTGACTTCTAGATATATTCGGGAGCCCAAGCAAAAGTGCCAGTTGGGGCCCCCTCATGGATGATTAAATATGAGTTCATTCTTCTGCAGTGGTGCCCCCCCTCACCGATCAGTTAGTGTGCCCATCCATAATAACGCCACTTTATGGCCAAATGAAATCTACTTATGGTCAGCAGCGTATCGATGAAAGGGAGGGGGGGGGAGTTAACTAAAAATGGGTAACACATAGTTATACAGTGAATGACTCTGTGGCCGTTAGGTTGTGGGCCCAGTAGGTGTGACACAGGGTATGGGTTCGAGCCCCGACTGTGACTTCAGTCTTCATTTGTGTTTCACGGCACTGTGAGCACTTGATTTATCACACACAAGGGGCGGCATTTTCACCACTTGATCATTGATTTGCGTGGGAATGGGGGTGGCACTTTTTCAGAGTTCGCCCAGGGCGTCATATACACTAGTTACGTTGCTGGATTCGATGCCCTCATAATAATAAAAAAAAAAGTAAAAACTGGCTTATGGAATTTACTAAAAAAATTAATGTCTACCAAGCAGAAGGGCAGCCAGAGATCGAAAACATGTAATAATCATATAACATATTCTAAAATATGTATCGCAGCTTACACGTATAAAATCAAATACTGCTTGTATCTAAAAAAAAATACAACAATTCCACTGCAAGTAAGAGCTGTCCCTATTTAAGCTCTTTCCACGCGAAATTCTGTAAGAGATTATCATTCCTCGATTGTTGTTTTTATTTGTTTGTGGGGAAGGAAAAAAAATGGCAACCATTGTCGTCTGCGTCGGTTGATTTTCCTTTTACGATAGCGCATGCTAATTTCACGACAACTCCTGCACCGGCGTTTTTATACGAGAGATGTCTTCTTTTTCTATTAAGTCCCCTTTCCCCCCCTCCCTCCGCACTCCTCCCCTTAACCCTTAAGCAAAATATTTAAAAAAAAACAACAACAGATTATCTCTCTATCTCTTCTTTCTCTCGCTCTGTCGGTAAATCCCTTGTACCCTGTGAATAGGTCTTATTGTTTCCCAATGCTAATAGATGCTGATCTATGGGACAGATAGCTTTAGATGGAAGATAAAAGAATTTACATGAAGCCGCGCGCCCTGGCTTTTATTATAAGGCTTTGAGACTGTGTCCTCGCGCGCAATGCGTTATATATATATATATATATATATATATATATATATATATATATATATATATATATATATATATATATATATATTAAAAGAAGAAAAAAATAAACAAGTTTCTGACACACTGCCTGCGTGTTGTTAATCTTCGAACCAAAATGCTTCTGCTGTCGCAATGATGTAAGGCGTATTAATCTGTCTCAGCGTAGTGCATAAGCTTAAAGTGTTTGCTGTATTTTAGGGTTTGAGGGTACGGAATTGATATAAGGGCAGACGAGCGGTAGACCAGATGTTGAGGCAGATAAAAGAATGGGAAGATACAGTGAGATAATTTATATGGAGGGATATGCACATGTTGCGGGCAATGCTGCTGTTAAATGCATGTAATCACAGCCGTTTTTTACATGTATGCAAACGAAGCTGCTAGTAAGAGTCTACACCAGTTAGGTAAAAATTAGAAGGAACATTGGGACCATACCACACTCTTCGACTTTAATTTGTATAATCCATTTACCTTAGGAAAGGGGCGGAAACGCATAAGGTCGATTAGAGCCACGTTCGATTTGTTGTGGGTTGTTTCTTTGTTAGTTACATAATACTTTAAAGAATCGCAACTCTGTCAGGATAAACTGAAAAAGGTAGATGTGACATTGTCAATTGAACTTTTGAAATGTGACATTGTCAATTGAACTTTTTAAATGTTTTACATTGTCAATTGTACTTTTTAAATGTGACATTGTCAATTGAACTTTTTAAATGTATTACATAGTCACATAAACTTTTTTTTTAATTGACTATGAATATTTACTGTTAAAATCAGATTATTGCGCTAAAGCGGATAAATGCACCAAAGCAGATCAATGCACCAAAACAGATACATGCACCAAAGCAGATAAATGCACCCAAATTAGCAAAGGTGAAGATATCAATCAACGCAGTGTAATATTATGAGCTACGCCTCCCTCTAATATTCCGAATGTGCACAACATAAAGGCTGTGCGCAACTTTGGGAGGAAATCGAGATGTGTGTGCGCACCGAAACGGTACGGTCGCCCTAATAAATAAAACCTCATGGGGGTTTGGCTGTAATGTATGTCCGCGCACTCGTCGAGCTTTGTGCACAAGAGAGCAAGAGAGAGCAGTCATGAGGAAATCACGGCCCAAACCGGGCCCGCCACTAGTTTCAGAGTAACCCAGATGTCACGGGTTGTGACTAATATGTCGAAACTATCCCCTTACTCTAACCCTTAACCTAATAATATTACTAACGTCAAGGTGTATATTATACCATGTATAGTAATATACGTTCCCGTGCTCCAGTTTCCCCCCTTTTAACCCACCCCCGTTTATTGCGTCATCAGCCAGGTGTACGAGGCAGGGAGGTAACAGAAACACGTTACATTCCAGGGGAAATATTCTCTGACCACCGGACTATTCTCCGGTCGGCTTCTTCAAAGGGACAGCGACCCGCTCGATGTCCAGTTACTAAGGTCTTTGTCTATACGACGTATTTCTCCCCCCCCCCTCCTCATCTAGGCTCCACCCCCTAATTTGAAAGTTTGAAAGAAACCTATATTATATTTGATTGGCTAAGGGTCACGTGGGAGAAAGGGATATGAAGAATGAAATATAGATTCGCGGGCATTCGACGGAGGGTCTTAGTAGGGACCGGGGTCGATTTTTGTGTCTCTGAGTGAGAGGGAGAGAGACAGAGAGAGAGAGACAGAGAGAGAGAGAGAATTAACAGTGATAACGCATTTGTTCCCATCATTCATTTTAAATTGGATTATTTGCTGCAGTTTGAATTATCTTTGCTTTTGACAAGTCACCAGATCCCTATTACGGACTGGTGCCTTTGTATAATAAACAAATCTTAGTGTTGTACACACGCTTGTGGAATTGATTATTCATCACTTGTTATACGTCTAATTGTTGGTGAGACTGTGTGTGGCAGAAACACAAATATAAATACGAGTCATCATTGAGTCAGCCCTCATACTCTTAGCAACAAGCCAAGGATACCCTCAAAGGGGACCTCAACATCTGGGGGCCCGTCTGGGATCCTCAACACCAGAGCACCAGTCTTATATGTTATACCGTTTACCTTTAGTTTGCTTTAGATCACGCTATCATTCCATCATCTCTTGGTCCAGCCCGCAGATCAAATCTACGAACCAAACGTAGCCCGCAACACCAAAAGTGTGCCCACCCCCTGACATAGGGTGACTATCGGTAGAGGATTTTTTTTCTCAAGTCCCTTAACGCCCAAAGGGCCATCGGGGGCAGATGAAGTTTAGAATTCACCTGTTTCTGTAATTGATTGTGGGGTTAGCACAACGCCCAGGCACCTTTACTTTTTTTTAATAGGCCAAGTTTATAGAAACAGAAGAATTCTACACTTCATCTGCCCCGATGGCCCTTCAGGACCTATGGAACTTTACTACTACTACTATGAAAGAAGGGAACTATGAAAACTGTTCCAAGGTTCCCAGAGATAAATATCTCATCTATACGGGAAATTCACTATCGTTAGAAGGGAACAGCTTGGAGTTGACCGTTCTCATGTCACCGTAGTGGATTTTTTTGTGTTTTAATGTATAGACCAGACAACTCACCTCAGTTGTAATTGTTATCATAGAAATACTTTGTTTTTTAACACTTTTTTTTTATCCCTCGTGTTGCTGGGCGGGGAAAAGTGTTATCGTGAGTGGCTTAAAGCGATCATGACAGTGGAGGGGGGGGTGTTAAAGGGGCTAGTTGGGAGAGGGATCTTTTATAATAATTTTTGAATTAAACCAAAAAAAAATTATTTATAGCCGTCTCACTGTACTTTAATGAAGCGATTTCTACCTCATTTTCCACATAATCAACCCGTTACATTCAACAGCTTTCTTTATTTCGCTAAAGACACCATGTGTACACACGGTACACTATTCAGTTGTGTTGCTAATGACGCGCGAATTGTATACATTCGCCTCCCACAGCTGTGTTGCTGCTATATGTATACATACATGTATTGAACAGGCATGCGCTGAGATAGTATGGAATTACATACGGCCCGATAGTCTGAAAAAAACAACAAAAAAAAAACAAATGTATTTATCTATAAATAAAATAACTGCTTGACTAGTCATAGCTAATGACCCATTTTAATTTGTAACCGATGAAGTTAAAACGGACCAGTGTGAACACCATGTGTTGCTACTATCACGTCACGTGACAGCTCCATTGTGCGTTTCAATTGGTGAGCACTTTATAAAAAAAAAGTCATTTCGTCTGTACTCTACCCGTTAATATCTCGAGTCGATAGCCACATTAATATAATAACCATATCAACAAACAGTCATTTCGTCTGTACTCTACCTGTTAATATCTCGAGTTGATAGCCACATTTATATAATAACCACATCAACAAGCAGTCATTTCGTCTGTACTCTGCCTGTTAATATCTCGAGTTGGTAGCCACATTTATATAATAACCACATCAACAAACAGTCATTTCGTCTGTACTCTGCCTGTTAATATCTCGAGTTGATAGCCACATTAATATAATAACCACATCCACAACCGCTCTCTATTCCCCCACCTCTTGTAAAAATTCAGTCAAATGAAAATAAAATTAAAGGAAAAAAAGTCTTTTTCTGCTAGATCTATTAATATGAAGACATGTTAGAGGATTTCACGGGCTGTTAAATTTTAACCGGAGACGTTCTTGAATTTAAGATGGTGGTTATGAGAAATGTTTATATATATGTGTGTGTCTGTATTGAATTTTCCGAATGGTAAAAATGTTTTGTTTTTTTTAAATGTGTTTGTGAGATTAAATATTTTTGTTTTAACAAACATTTTTCTTGGCACATAACAGAATTTTTCTCTTGTTTTTTTTAACCTTTATCTGATATATAATATAATAGGTAGCATAAATAATTAACAAAGTACAGTCAGTAAAATTAGACACCCCCAGGCGAAAATGTTCATTTTAAAAATTAACTCCGAATCCGATCAACAGGGTAATCAATTCAGTAGGGAAAGCAGTGCTTTTTTTTTTGTGACGGTATGCACCGGTACGGCGTAAGGCACCTTTTCAACGTGGGGAAAGAATTGTTACATTTCTTGAATTTTAACGTTTATTATTAATTTACTATTGTATTAATTTGTTAAAATTGAATTATTTTAAAATTGCGCGCAATAAGAATTAAAATATAGAATGCCAAACTGCGTTCAGCACACAATCGTAATCAATGAGCACCGGCACTGATGGAAAGTGTTCATTACGAACATATCTCAAGTCGTTTGTTTGCCAGCAAAAGAACAAAAAAAAAAGTATTTCTATCCTTTGTTCCTATTAGTCTAAAAAAAAAAGATTCCAGCGGATAGTGGCGTAGGAAGGACACTGCCGGTTGTGCGGCCGCACAGGGCGTCTAGATTGGAAAGGGGGGCGTCTAAAAAGCGCTGTTAGTTATCTTCAGATTGGGAGGAGGGCGCCAAATAAATTTAACTCGCACAGGGCGCCACATTAGCTAGTAGCCACGGCTCTGCCGACGGACGCTCCTTTTTTTTTTATACCCGACATCCGCTCGGCATCACCCGGAGCAGCTCCGCATGGACAACACGGAGCCGTTTCGGTGGATACGACACTTTTTTTTTATTTTTTCGGGTCGGGCATTAACAGTAAGGGCATTGACAAAAACATAAATTCTTTGAGAAACAAACAGACGCAGCGAGGCGGGTTTTTTTTTATTTTACAGCTGCTAACGCAACCTTCCCCCTCCCCCTTTCTCACTTAAACTCCACACCCAAAATTCGTCCGATCTCCCTTTGTAATAATCTTCAGGGTTCAGAGCGACCCCGCACTTTCTTTTCCCTTTACCGTAAGGTTTAAAAAAAAATATGAGGCAGGTATTCCCTGTCCAGACCCTATGGACCATTTAACAGGCGCCCAGTAGCCCCCCACTGCGCCAGTGTCGCCAGCGAGATAATCAAATACTTATTAATGGATGATGGATAACGCGAGAATAAAAAAAAATTATATATATATATATATATATATATATATATATATATATATATATATATATATATATAAAATAGTCAATTTAACGAAATATAAAGGTGGGTGGGTTTGAAGGTTTGGCAAGACGGATAAGTCGCTGGCAGTGGGCTTATCTTGGTGATATATTATCTGCTGTAATTTATTATCATGTCTTTGATGTTGTTGTTGCTGTTGTTGTTTTTTTTTATATAATTATTTATCAGCTTCATTAAGAGATCAGTTTTCAAACGAATGTCATTTAATCTGACACCAGCCAGCATATTGTGTACGCAAAGCAGTTTTTTTTATGGGTAGGCCAACCAGGCTACAGCCTGGGACAACACCAACACGCTACTACCACAGGGCCCCATTCTAGTACTAATTCCTTATCAAATCCAATCCTATCATACCCCCACCCCTCACCAAAATGTACCTTTGTGTAGGGCCTACCAATTATCACCGAAAGTCTGCCTAAACCCCCCCCCCCCATATCACCAAAATTCTGCATAGGCCACTCACAATATCATAAAAATTCTGCCTAGCCATCCAATTTCACCGAAAGTCTGCCTTTACCCCCCCCCCCAATATCACCGAAAGTCTGCCTAGGCCCCTACTAGTATCACAAAAATCTTCCTAGCCCTACCCTCCCCCCCCCCCCCCAATTCACCGAAATCTACCTAGCTCCTCCCTCCCCCATATATCACCAAAGAGTCTGCCTAGCTAACTCCCACCTTCCCCAACTATCACCGAAAGTCTGTCTAGGGCCTCCGCAAACCTAAGACCGGCTGTGGTAATTTTAATTTTCAAAGCATTGCGTGACTGTAGTATACATGCAAACATTGGAGTTTATAAATTAAAAAGTTCTCTAACTCTTTATTATGATTATTTTTACTTAACGCAGAGTTTTGGGAAATCTTAATACTCTTGTAATGACTGGTAAAAAAAAAAAATGGTACGACACAAAATATCATTTGAACACAATATGCGATTTTATTTATCGTCATGGAAGGCAACGCCCCAACCCCCTCACCCATTCAACATTGGTTTGTGTGTGTGTGTGTGTGTCATGAGTGTATTATTTGTTCATTATGACAGCTGCTGCTATGGCTATTGTTACGGTTGTTGTAATTGTGATGCTTTTGAGTCCTAGTATACGCCTTTGTCATTTTTTTCCTTACTTTTGTCTTCCGAACACAATTTTCACACCCTTTCCTGAGAATTATATTATAAGCTTTGTTTTTGTCAATAAGGATTCACTATTTTTAGTTAAAATTATTGGTTACAGACAGATAGAGACAGACAGAAATAGACAAAGGCAGACAGTATGCGGTACATATGCACGCCTGTGCATATAGACATAAATATGCACACACCTGAAGAACGCATGTGCATATAGACATAAACATGCACACACCTGAAGAACGCCTGTGCATATAGACATTAACATGCACACACCTGAAGAACGCCTGTGCATATAGACATGTACATGCACACACCTGAAGAACGCCTGTGCATATAGACATGTACATGCACACACACATATTTTAATGACGTAACGAAGGCGTCTGTCTAACTGCGTAGACACCAAGGCCCAGCGGTTCAATAACAAGAAGTGAATGGGCTTCAGCAGACCATAGAAGTGGGCGTGGCGCCCGTTTTCATAAAACTGCTCGGCCACACACATTTTAAAAAAAATCCCACATTTATAAAAATATGAAAAAAAAATGGGTTAGTTTAAAAAAAAAAGTACTGGTATAGGGGGAAGTAACTCAACGTGTGCTCATAAAAATTAAAAATAATTTCCTCCCCTTATTTTATTTTTTTAAACTCCCCTACAACCCCTCTCTTTCCTTTACCGCCCGTCCCCACTGCCTTCTCCCATTTTTTTAAATTTTTTTTTCGAATACAGATCAACGATGCAAACCCTTCGTCGGCTGAGCGCCCACGGCTCAGGGGAAGAGGGGGAGGGGGTTGGAGGTTGAAGGTTACGATCGTCCTCCTTCTTTCGCTGCAGGAGCAACAACAACAGAAGCTGTAGTGCCGTCGTTGTCCCCCCCCTCCCCTCTCCTCCCCCTACCACCGCTGCCGCCGCCGCCGGTCCCTGTGTCGCCGACGAACGTCTGCTTCATTAGGCCGAGGAGACAGCCAGAGCACCGTAGCGGTGGGGCCGGGCCGGCTAGGTGGCTATGCTCGCCGGCTAGGTGGCTATGCCGCACTGCAGGGAGCCACTTCAGAGGATGAATAGGGTAAAGGCAGCCAAGAAGACACATCAACAACAACAGAAAAAAAAAAGGGATGGAAGAAAAACCACTTGAGCATTTAAAACAGTGGCTCTCAAATCTCTTTTTTTGTAATGACTTCTGGCAAAACGGTTTTTTTTTTGTTTTCTCTATTTCGATGGATCGCTGCCAGTTTCAAATTAACTACAATTTATTAAATAGATCAATACTAAAAAAAAGAACTAAAATTTCAAGGGAATGAAACCTGTCCCATCTGTTGCTTCTTTGAGCTCTCATATGTGAACAAACTTAAGAACCACTGATTTATACGACTTTAAAGAAAAAAAACCGTCAATCTGTTGAATAAAAAAAAATAACCGCTTGACTCAGCTGAAATTGGAATCATTTGGTGGGGACGGCCTTGTGATTGATCGATCTACTACTATACTTACTTCCCCACCTAGACATAAGGGCAGACAGAAATTCAAAACAAACAAAAAAAAGGGGTACAAAGAAAATGTAGGCAGACAGGTATTTGCTGCACATATTGATAGGCGTCGAGACTTCAGTATGGTACAGTCCATGACAGACGAGTCCATTGTCTTTGATGTGTCTTCAATATGGCATTAGTGAGAGTAATCCAACTACAAAGTGGGTGGGGGAAGGGGGCCAATTTTCACTATAATTTTCCGATGACTGTGCGCGCAAACTATTATTTGGCTGTGGGCAACAGTACAGTTCATAGGCTCAATAAACCAGCGGCTCTCAACCTTTAACGCGACTGTATCCCCAGTGGCGTATTGAGGGAGGGCAAGGGGGCATCATGCCCCGGGCGCTACTCACTAAGGGCGCCAAATGGTATAATTTACATATAATATTATATGGTTTTCGAATGGGGGGGCGCTAAAAAGGTATTGTGCCCCGGGCGCGAGTTAAGCTTGCTACGCCACTGTGTACCCCTAAGGGTGCGAAAGTATGTCTGCGGATACCCCTCTCACACGCAAGTTCGCGGATACATGTATTTATTTTCATAGTGGAATGTGCTTAGAGTGCTTACCTTTCTAATGTTATGCCTGGGCACGTGGTTTGGGGATGATGCGCACAGCGAACTTGGCGACCTTATTTAAGATCTTGGTTGTTTTAAACGCAAACCATATGTCGTTGTGTACCCCGGCATAACTTTTCACGTACCACTTGTGGCACGCGTACCAGCGGTTGAGAACCGCGGTACTGACACAATATTTGTGTGTGCTCTGTTGAAATGTGTGTGCGCACGCTCAGCTTAAAAAGAACACTGGTGGGGTGCATTGATAGAACTCCCCTTCAGGGCCGTTCTTCAAGGGCCGCGCTGTGGTGTATGTGTATAGGTGTTTGAAAAAAAAAAAGTTCTTTATGGAGTAAATAAACATAAGAAAATCTGCTGAACCCTCTCCTTAACAAATACTGGTCATGACAAGATGTCTGTACCTTGGATTCGAACTTGGGACTTCCAATTATAAGTCAAATATTCCAACCATGAGCCTATAAAAATAATACATATACGGTTAGAATACAGTCTGAATGCATACTTTTTATTATGACGCCGTAATTTATTATTAAAAAAAACCCCACAAATTTAAAAGTAATTTATATGATAACCATTTACTTTTTGTGTTCGGCTATTTATGTAAAAAAATTTAGCCCAAGACATTTGGTAGAACATTTCTCAGCCTCATACTTGACATGTTTTGTCATTGTCAGCTCGGTACATTGTCACCACGGACTCCGCGTCATTGTCACTGTTAAAAAAAAAAACTGCCAGCTAATGATGGGGCTATAATTATACCGATCTAATTATACAGCGACATTAGATTCTGCGCCATAGAATCTCCGAGAAATAGTCTGCTCGGGTAAGTAAGTGTGGAGGGGGGTGCGGGGGAGGTGGGGGGGGGAGGGTATTAAAACTGCTCGTCTCTTGAATACAGACGTATTAGAAAAAGATGACATCCAGTGAAGTTCCCAGTTGACATTTTAATATGTGACATTTTTAATTAGGTGACAAGATTTGTGTATATGTAAAAAAAAAAATAATTAACTTGAAAAAAAAAAACCGAAAACTAGGTCACTCAAGTACCAATAAAAAAAAGTAAAGTTCATTTAGCCCTAACTGGGCCATTGGGGCAGATGAAGTGTAGAATGTATCAGTTTCTATAACCACGGCATATGGTTATGTGGGGGGGGGGGTCTCATATCCGTTATAAAGGATACATAGTAAAGAGCTTTTTTTTTTTTAATTTAACATTTATGGAGGACGAGGCAGACACATTACGAGTGAATGAAACCTGTACACTTATCGACTTTCCTTCTCTTTCCATAATTTTCTTTTAAAATGATTTGGCAGTTGAGAGGCGGGGGACATTTTTGTCAGATAATGTCATGTAGTCGAAGACTTTCTGGTGACGGCGCTGAAGTTGAGGGCACCAAATTCCAATCACTTACTAAGAGACAATCGTGAATCAGCGTCGTCGTCCGTCCGTCCATCCCCCCCTCCCCACCAACATCCCCAAACAGTTTATAAGCTGACCAGTCTTAACTTTCATCTTACCACCATCAGTACAGTCGTCCACAATCATCACCAGAGCTCGCCAGCACCGTGTCCTCGTGACCCTCATCCACACTCTCTTAGCCCCTACCCCAATCCAATCCACCCCCCCCCAACTGATATTCTATTTCATCTTTGCACTCGATTAGTACCGAGACTCTGACTGAAAGAAAAAAAATCACGGCCATCCATCCCTTCTCCCTTTTTACTCCAATATTTTTCCGCCCCTGACTAATTCGCAGACGGCTAATTTATCATAGCGACACCAACAAATCTCTTTCTCCTTTGACACCGGATCCTCTCTCCGCCCCCCCCCTCCTACCCCCACCCCCCACCCTCCTTCTCCACCCTGTTTAATATTTTTTTTTCCTTCAGTATACGAGACTCCGAGAGGCCCGGATTGAAAACGATGACCAATGTGATGCATATGGCGACTGAGGGAGCAAGTTGATTGGTGGTAATTGTCCTTGACACAGTCCACGTTCGGTCACTAGTTAATAAAAATAATGAAAAAAAAAACAACAACTCCAGAAATATGAGAAGATATGAAACAAACAATATAAAGATTTAATCAGCAAGCTCAACCGATTGGATTGGATACTGGGTGCGTGGGGGCGAAGTGTGACGGTGACCGGAATTTGTGGGTTCAAATCGCACTTACTGAGTTACCTTTGACAGGTGTAAGTAGCATAGTAAAATGGATTAACTTTTGTTCCTTATTGATGACTACAGGGTCACTTCAGCCCCGGACATTATATGAGATGTAGAAAGGGGGGGGGGGGGAAAGCATAAAGTTTCGTTGTTGTATCAAAAGAGTTTATATTATTCTAAGAGGCGTAGCTATTCCTATGTTTTCGGAGCCAGAGGCGGCCTTCGCATAACGGTTGGATGCTCTGGGCCCAGGGCCAGTGTGTAATGTCATGGCTTATAGCCAAGAGTGTCTGTACGCTACATATCGTATCGAGAATATCGTATTGCGTCCCCTCCCATCACATCCTGGAGTGGTCGCCCTAGTTGCCATCCCTTAAGGCCGCTGTTGATGGGGGGGGGGGGCTCTAAATGTTCCATCTGCGGCTCTGTTCCAAGTAACATTTACAATTATGCATTTACAATTATACATTTACAATTACACATCTACAACTACACATTTACAATTATACATTTACAATTATACATTTACAATTATACATTTACAATCTTGAAAGTTGAATACTCAAAACTTTTGTATTTTGCACAACGTTAAAAATAATAGATGTCGGCCCAAGCTTTAGGCGCCAGTACGAATGCCATATGCTGAGGAGAAGAGCTGTAAGCTTAGGCTTCTATTATAACCACATCGCCCTATCCCCCCCCATCCCTTCAGGCGTAGGACCTGCAGCGATTTGCGCTTAGTCTATGATCTATGTCCCCAAATGGTTCCACTGTGGGATTCATCAACAAACGTATTTTTGTCTTCTTTGGTATTTCAAATATTCTGTCTAAAAGTTTTTTCCCAAAAGGTATTTTTTTGTCATTTAACTTCACCTTTCCCCCTTTTCCAAATATGCTTCTTTTACCTATTGTTTTTTTTTTTCATTTTATAATACATCTTTCGTTTTCTGTTATTTTTTTTCTCTCTTTTTGTCTTTTAATGTATTTAAATCACCGGGAATTCCCAACATGTTTTATTTAAACGACGCACTTTTTCAACGCTCACTTTTAATGCCTTCGGCTTGGCCGGCACGTTTTAATTACGTCATTTGATCTCAAAATGTGGCCCGTTTGATTTTAGCACAACACATGCGGACTTGAGCAGCAGGAGTGAGGAGAGTGACACTTGGGGGGACAACTGGTTGTTTACGCTTATTGCTTCCCCCAATTTAAAATACGAACTCTTGTATGCTATTTTCTTATTCGCCCCTTTTGCAGTTTTAAAAAACAAGTAGGAAGGGGGAGGGTTGGGGGGGGGGGGGTACGGACCTTTCATAGAAAATGTGTTTTTGTCAATGCTTGATTGTGTGTGATTGCGTGTGTGTGTGTGTGTGTGTGTGTTAGTGTGTGCGTTTTAAGAGACAAAAGGGACTTAACGTTCTTTTCTCTTAAAAGCCGCAGATGCACCCGCATTTTTATTTTTTTTTTTTACTGCTTGCAATTAAAAAAAATCGGGACCGTGCAGGGGTTGTGAAATACGAAATTCAATTCTTTTTTGTCGGGAGGGGAGAGAATAAACGTATATAACGAAATCTAGGCATTTGTCTGCCCTTGTAAATCGTGTCGAAAAGCCGAATTTTACTGCCGGACTCTTTCCGCCCCCTTGAGCTGAGAAACGATGATGTTTTAGGGGCCAAAATTTTTTCCCCCACCCTCTAGCTATCCCCGTGAAGGCATGTTTGTTTGGCTCGATTGTGCTCGCGGACGCTCGTAAAATTAAGGGGCGTAATCCGATCCTCCCGTTGTACAGGTGCATGGTAACTGGATAGGTGATGGGTTCTAAAAGATTTCGGGTAAGGGGTCGGGGGGGGGGGAGAGGGGAGGGAAAAAAATGAAAGGTTGGGGGGGGGAAGGGGATCTGGAGCCAGTTGTGAGAATGTTATTTCGGGGAGGATAAGTGGGTTGGGGCTCTGAGGTGTTAGAGAATCAGAAATTGAATTTTTAGGGTAACGGGAGGGGTGGGTGGATGGCGTTAACCGCATTAAGCCTTTCTTGAGAAAACACACTTTATAATGATTATCCATTGTATCCGCGAGAGCAAAGGTATGCTGGGTTTTTTTTTTTTATTTTTAAATCCTCAAGTTTTATTAAGCAAATAAGCACAGATTTTAAGAGAACATTTGGTACTGGAACATAGAGACAAGTGGCTGAGCCAATCTTAGCTGTTGTTGGGCTGTTGATTTTTTATTTTTTGGAAGGTTGGGGTGGCGGGGGGGGGGGGCTTGGACGTAGAATTTTAGATGTTTGGTGGCTCTAGGTCTCTAGGTCAACCATGTGCAAATTAAGGCCCGTGGGCCAGATCCGGCCCGCTGAGCTGTTTATTCCTGCCCGAAGTCTTTCACATTTCAAAGGGAAGCACAGTACTATACTTGTACGTTATGATGTTAAAATTAAATTTATGTTAGCTCATCTCAACACTCCATCCATCGACTCCTGGTACGGCCCGCCGATAAAATTTACGAACCCTATGTGGTCCGCGAGGTTTGACCTTAAATGCATTAAAGTAGAAATGTGTATAAGTGAAAAAAAAGGGGGAGGGAGGGTTTGCGCTGCCACTACTAGCATGAAAGGGTGTCGTGTGCTCGTCACACCAGATTCATCGGCTGATGCATTTCTACAATGCCTACAGAGCGGCGGGGTTAGTGTGCCTGCTACATCTACTACCTAACGACACTCCCTCCATCCCCAACGTCCATCGCTTCCAGTAAAATGTAGTAATTCTACACTTTGGTCTTAGCCAAAAGGCTGAGAAGCACTATCGGGGAATCGCTACCTTGGCCTACATCGATCAAAATAAAAATTGTACGTAGAATGACCAACATAACATTTCATTGCAACTAGATATAAATGTGTAACATTTGTGTACATCGGGACCAATAATCAACGTAAAAAAAGAAAACATTTTTTGTAGTATTTGTTTTTTATCTGTTTTGGTCATTTTAATTCCTCAACTATTTTATCCCGTATTTTACGAGGTAAGGATTTTTGAGATTTGTCACGAAACATAACTTGTATCAATTTAGGTTTGTGCTTTAACTTCCTTTAAGTAAGTTAAGAGATCTTTACAAATATTTTAGTTCATGAAAATATACATTGGCTACTGGCAGACTTTAAAATAAGTAGCTTTAATGAATCTATCTATCTATCTATCTGTCAGTCTGTCTATCTATCTGTTTGTCAATGTATTTAGCTGTCTATACATTATATCTTCTGCTTTTTAGTATATCTACTAATTCTTACTTCGACGACTGCATTACGTATACACATTTCAACTCTGTCTCTATTTTTCTCTCTTCCCTTCTCAATCGTTTCTCTCCTTTGTATCCCCACATCACTAATTTTGTTCGCGCCTCCCCGATAAATTAAATGTCACCACGCCAGATAAACCAACACCAGCGATGGAGGTTGAAATGTGAAACAGCTCGACCACACAAGACGTCAATTTTGTTTCTTTCGCCCCCCCCCCCTTTTTCTATTCTCTTTTGCTCTCTTTCTCTCTGATTTTCCTCTTATTTCAAAAAAATGTATCATCTGTTAAGCCGGAATATCCCAGCCTATAACTAAAGAAACAACCAGGAAACAGTATATGTGTTGTATCTTCTCCCTCCTACACGCACAAACCTCATTTCATATTTCACTCCCCATCAAGTTTTTTTTTATCTCACACACTCCTCCTCTATGTCTTTCTCTGGCGTATCCACCTCAGTGTTGATATGGAAAAAAAAAGGTAGCACAAAATATCGCATACTATTAATTTTATAAGCCTTAATATGTGTAAATAAACTAAAAATTCGCGCTACTCAAATACTTTTATTTTTGTAGCACACGGTATTAAAAAATAGTAATTTTGCGAAAAGTAGCGCAGACTTGATATTGTTTCACCTGATCCTCGCTGACAGGGAAGCGCGGTCTTTGTACTTTATGGGACGCCAGTGAACCCACCAGGTAAAGACTGTTCCTCACTTCAACACACACACACCCCTCCCCTCCCCCAACCCCATTGCTTTCTAAGCTGCGGAAAGGTGGTGTTCAAGGTATGGGGTTGGGGGGGGGTGATCGATCAAGTTTCTTTACCATACCTCCCTACTATCCTCACTCTGTCTTTAGATCCCCCCCATTCTTCCCACCCCCCTTCCCCACCCCAGAAAAAAAACTCAGAATTACCTACTACCTAACGACACTCCTTCCCTCTATCCCCCAACGCCCACCGCTTCCAGTAAAATGTGGTAATATGTGGGAGAGATGGGGGGAGTGGTAAAATGCCACGAAATGACAGGAACTGAAGGGGAGGTGACGGTTGGGGGGGGGAGATGTAAAGAGGAATTAACCGGTCTGCCAAGACAGACATACGGCCATAATCGCGTCGGATGACATGAGGGTTAGTGTTGGGGGGGGGGGAGAGGAGGGTCATGGCTTTTTTTTGGTCCGGGGTTATGGGGGTGGGGGTGGGAGAGCATGCGGAGGAAGTGAGGGAAAATGAAGAAGATGGTTGTCAGAAAATGCTTTACAATATAAATGAGAGTCGTCCTATCAAGAAGCTGTTATTACATTAGTTAGTATGACTCTACGAGTGTTCATTATTTTTTTTTCCGTTAGCAGTGGTCTTTATGGAAACTTCCGGTCTGATTTTATAAGAAGATTTAGCAGCATTGGAAGATGAGATCATGCTGTTTTTTTGTTTTTTCTATCTATGCAAACTAGATAGATAGATAGATGGATAGATAGATAGATCGATAGATCGGTGGATGGATGAATAGATAGAGGTATAATGACGCGCTCAGTCTTTCTTTATCGTTATATGTTTTTAGCAGGTGGGTTGCGAAAACAACAGTATTTATGTTGAGTCAAAGTGGGTCTCGAAGCGTAACGATTTGAGAACCATTGCATTAAAGCGTCTGATTGTTGTTGTTGTTTTTTAAATTCATTTAATTATATGTCTGGAAATATTTTTTGTTGTGATAGTTTTCTATGATTAATGGATTCATCGTGTTCTGTAATATATGTATTTTAATACTTGCTTATTTGTCTTCCTTTTTTTATAACCATCTGAACATAATCGCGAGAAGTTCAGGCGGTTTACAGTAACTGTATAACGGGGTCATTTTAGCATCAATTTTTTTCACCCCAAGTATTTTACCTGTTGACATTTTTATCTCTCTCCAAAGACACCTCGTGTCATATAGCAGGGGTGGCCAAGCATGAGGTCGTTGAGGGCCACATTCCGGAATTTTTAAGTTATAGAGGGCCGCAACATATTCAATATCATTTTCTCTCAATCGACCGCTATCTATCGCCCAAAACTAATGTGATTGGAAAATAAATCATTTATAAACCGGGGGTTGTGGCGCATTAGCCCAGGACGCCACTACGGGGTGTAACCCAAACACTTTCTAGGGGCCCCCTAGCATTTTTGGTACATTCGTCTGTTTTTTATAATGAAATAGTGATTGGTGGGCGTGGCCTCTATTGGCGGAGATTGTCAGTGTGTCTGTCGCCCAAGATTAGCTGGCAGCTGGCAAGCACTAGCTGAATGAGAATCTGAGAACCACTATAGCGCATACTTCAAGGCGCGACCAATACAAATGAATTATTTCATTTTTTTTTTTTTAAAGCACATATAAAAAAATGTAATTAAGAACTCGTGTCAACTCATTGAAATATTTTTTTTTTGAAATAAGTCAGCGGTTATTGTATACGGTGATGAATCGTCCAACGTGAACAATAATTTGACTTCGCGAATTTCATTTGTGAATACAAAAATCTGCAGTAATGTGTTGTGCTTACAACTTACATTACTTGGCAAACATCTCTTCTGAAATGTGGATGTTAAGATTGTGGCAAGAATTTCTGAAATTTATAGAAGATGATTTGCAGTGTCTTACCAAGTTTCATATCTTAGAAAGCTTAATGTCATAAATTACAGGGACTTCACAGATCGATAAAAAAAACTTAGCCAAACGCTTGACCGGAGCCTGATAAAACCAGTCTAAAACTTTCCTTACGGTTCTTTCTAAAAGTTGTATTGTTCTAGTTTATCATCACCATAACTGCCCACCAGTTTTTCCAATTGACATGTGATTTAATATTCGGGTCTTAATCTAGGTCAATTAGCTTCAGGAGTTGGCCATCAGCATAATCCGGGCAGGACCGTGTGTATGAGTGAGTGGGAGGATGCCTGGAACTCCCCCCTCACATTTGTGAGTTGGTGATGCTGAACTTGGCAGGCATTTATTTCTGGCCTGGGGCGCCGCTAAAAACACCGGGGGGTGAAGGGGACGCGCAGGGCTAGGGTGAAAGGGGAGACGATGGTGGGGAAAAAAGCGATAGGGTAGGAAGGGATGCGGGGAGAGGGAAGGACGGGATAGGAATGGAAGCTGATGACAACGACTAGAGTGTGTCCTAATGTCAGTATTGTTTTAATCCAACTGTTTTCAGAAGATCGGTTTTTACATCTTCGGGGTCTCTGGTAAAGGTAAATTAGGTACCTAAGAATAGGGAGCTTTTTGAACCCCTAGGCTTTAGGGGGATTCTATGAAATAGTACTTTTAGGGGGCTCGAGGCAAGGATAAGTTTGGGGGCACTTTACGAAATTACTGTCAAGGTCTCCACTTGCAATTCTGGGGCCCTCAATAATCTTAGACATCCGGGGCCCATCTGAGCCCTTTCCTTCTGTATGTCATGCTAGATATTTTAAGTTACGAGATCGATTAAATTTCCAACAGGGGGGGGGGGGCTTCAAATCAGTGGTGAACCTAGGCAACTGTGAAGATCAACTTTTCTTAATAAAAGTTCTGGCTTTCAATATGCTAGTATAGTCTAGGTGACAATACTGTTAGTATGTCAATGTTATCTTGATGTCACCACAGCCTGTATGTCAGTGTTGTCCTTTATTTCACCATTACCTTAATGTCATTTGTTTCCCGATGCCTAAATTGAATACTACAAAGTATACAAATCACTCATTCTTTTTATGACAAATTCAAACAGATTCACTGGCGTTGTATTAAGGGGCGCGGCGCAAGAGATCCCAAGACTTTTGGGGGGCTACCGACAAAGGGAGTTAATGCTTTAGAAGTGGAACCCACTCAAACATTTGGCAGGAGAACCACCAATGTTGTAGCGAAGTTATTAGCTATTCATGTAAATCTAATTTTCAATCATTTGTAGACTTAATTCTTCATATCATGAACGGTTGAATTCTCAAAAAAAATATCTTCTATGTTTTATCGACACACTTTCTTCGCTGGACAAAATAAATCTCACCCAGTTAAAATATATTCCCTGGTATGCACTATTACATCCAATACTATATTATTAGTATCAAATTATCAATGTATGTATTCATCCCTTGAAATCTCCCACGGCCCCAGATGTCTGCGTATAGTTCCACAGTTTTCAGATTCCCAGACAAAGGCATCTGCGTTCCGTTTAAAGGCGGTGAACACACAATCGAAATAAATAAGGGTAATTCATCACTGTTTATTATCTTCTTTTTTTTTTTGAAAAAGCGATACGGGCTGTCGCGGTCACGGCTCATCGATTAAGTATTGTACTTGAGTAGCATTACATTGATTAAGTGTTGTACTTGAGAAACATTACAACGGTAGAAAAAGATTTCGTTTTTTATTAGTTGCTTTTTTTTGGTTATATAATTATAATCTTATTATTATCTTAATCATTAGGTTTCCGGAACTGTGGATAGGGAAACAGGGGAGGCGGCAGTGATGAACAGCTGGAACAAGAATGTAAGTGACACGAGTACTCTATCTTGTTTTAGTCTATAAATAACCCAACAGTGAATGCAATAATTTAATTCAAAAGAGTGTGAAACCGTACTCATTTAAACATATGAGATAATAATTGTGACAAATTTGTTAATTGATGTCACCTTTTTCGCAATCGATTTGCTTTCAATGATAAAACTCATATATGGTTATCGATCACGCTACACAGTCATATAGTTTTTTTTTTTACTTGATATTAAATTTGTGTAAATTCTGCCGTTTATAAATCGATGTTCAGAGCTGTTACATAGTTTTGGGATGCCTTAGCGATTACTTCAAGTGTGCAAAGATGATACTAGTGAATACCATCACATTAAACTGTCGATGACGAAATATAAAAGTTAACAGTTAACAATTTTGTCTTGAGAGTAGTAATCTTTTTTTTTTTTAAATGTAATGACATGATCATGGCAACAGTGACGTAATTAACACATCATGGGCCCTCTCTCAAAATGTACTAAATAAATAATAAATCCCCCCTGTCGTTACCCCCCCCCCCCGGACTCCTGTGTCAACGTCAATGCATGGCAAGTTCACACGGCAGTCTTATTCCGTAAAGAGCGGCCTGAAACAGTCATGGCCATGCTTCTACGGCCCGCGGGCCGCAGCCTGCCACACGTTTCATAGTGAAGCGTGGCTAGATTAGGCCTACTTCTCACAGCTTCATCTCGACCATCTTGCAAGGCCTCACAAGTCCTCCGCACTCTCAGCCAAGGTGAAGATATGGAAAGGATTGGGTGATGACACCATTTTTTTTACCGATTTTGATACAGTTAAAAGACTTTTGTGAACTAATCAATTATTATTTTTCATAATCGATTTCCGATTCCAAATAAATAGAGTCAACAGACTTAATTAGTTTATAGTATGCTCAAAGATGAACTTAATCATGGCCCACTAATACGGGGGATAAATCTGGAGAAATATTTTCCGATACCCTGAAAAGTTTCGATGTTTCCGAATTCTGGTGAATCTTTCCATCACTAATACTACAACAGGTCATCTTTACCGATAGACTAGTACAGACATATTTCCAGAGGGAGAGGGCGTCAAACGAACTGAACGTTATTGTGGATCAAATGTGAGGGCACTCTTAACAACTAGATATTTTAACAGATATTAACAACAGTTGTATTACATCGATAACGGCTGACTGTTGGCTCAAACACTGCCTCGAGTTCGGTGTAGAGGCGCCTTGATCTACCCCCCCCCTTCCCCCTCACACACATCCCCCCTCCACCTTCGAGCACTCCAGATTCCTGGAATGTTTTTTTTTTAAATCGGTAATTGTTGTTTACTTTCCTTCCTCCTCCTCACACATTTTTCAGCATTTCGTTTGATCCTTTGAACAATATAAAAAAAAAAGTGCAAGAATTTCTTTTTTTTTTTTAGAATGAACTATGTTACACGAGAAGTCAGCCTTGTTGCGGATGGTTTCACTGAGTTATTCGGTCATGGCGACGTTTGGCCAATATTAAAGTGATTTGGAGGGCGGCGGAGTAATTTGTTGTTTATCTAGACGTCTGCTCACGGCAGAGCCTAGGGGTCCGTTGTTTTTGTTTTTTTTTTATATAAAAAAGGGGGGAAAAAGCACTATGTCTTTGGGGTGGAATAGCGGATGAGACAAGTGGAGGAGAAGAAGAAGGGGGCGCGGGTTTGATCCGCTTCACGCAAGTTAGCTCCCCCTTGACGTATCCCGTCATGCGTGTACTGTCGTGTTTTTGCACTAGGGAAACACAATCCAATGTCCGCGCCAACGGTGTAGATGTTCCAGCCCCCATTTTCACCCCCTGTGTCTTCCTTCATTCGATCATCCCCCGCGCGGATACCCCCGTTTAAAAAACATCAAAGGCCGCGGCATAACATCGCCCGGAACAAAGCAGAACAAAAACAGTAACAAAATGGCCTCCAAAATTTTTTTTTTAAAAACACAAAATAAATTTGAATTTTACGTGAAAAAAAAAGTTACAGGAAATACTAAGCGTTTATCCGGGTTCTTTTTACTAAATAAGAATAGCGCCCTGTCGTCTGCGTCAGAAAAGCAATTTTCTTCGTCATGGACGGCGCCCTGTTCGCAAGAACGCATCTTCTAAAATGGTTGCCGGTTTTGGCATTGAGCGATCATAGTACAAACAACCATTACGGAATAAGAAGTTGTTTTATTTTGGAAAAAAAAAAACGCGGGAATTGATCGTTCGCCTGTAGACAACGGCGAGGTACGGGGGCCTCTTTTCTTTTGGAAAGGACAGACGCAAACAGTCCGCGTCAATTAAACAATCATCGCTTTGATGTACCTGGCGCTCGTTACAGAACCCCGCCCCGCCCCACGGCAGACTTGGTGGTCTGGTGACGCCCCCCCCCCTTCCGGTAGAGACGCCGATGTCTGGAGACGCGCGGGGGTTACAGGGCTGACAAGTCCCGGTGCAATATGTCTGCCAGCAGACGACTTTGTTTGTGTGGGGCGGAAGACTTGACAGACACAGGAGCAGAGGCAGACGATAATTTTTGTGTCATGACTGCTCGATTTATTTCGTTCAGCATTGAAAAATTTGAATAATATTAATAACAACATAAAATTTGGAAGTTCTCCGAAGCGCAACAGATTTTAAAAATTCAACAAAGCTTCCGCCATACAAAATTTGTGCTTATTAAACTATTATGTAGGGGCTACAGATTTAGAAATTCATAAACCGACATGTCTATTTGAATTAGAATTGGCTTAAGTGGCTACTGCCTGATGATTGGGTCACTAAATATAACATTGCTGGATGATTGTATCTTTTAGCAAGCTCAGTTAAATCAGGTATGTCTAACTGGCGTGCCTCTACCTCATCATGGTGGTCGAATGTCAAACTGGTGGCCCTTTACCTCATCATTGTGGTCAAATGTCAAACTGGTGGCCCTTTACCTCACCATGGTGGTCGAATGTCAAAATGGTGGCCCTTTACCTCACCATGGTGGTCAAATGTCAAAATGGCGGCCCTTTACCTTTTTAGTTAGCTTCACTTTCTGTGAACATGTCTACATTGGTTTGCGTGCGTATCAGCAAATCGTTTAAACTCAATTTCGGATCTGTTAGAATTTAGCGAGACAGCTCAAATTTATTTGCACACATATGAATTTGGCATGACATAACACTATTTAAATAATGTGAATCCATAAATTAACATCTTACAGAATTAAAAGCTAATTACTATTTAGTAATTTTTTTTTTGTAAATGTGGGGAAAATACGCCCTGATGTAATGCATAGATATATAAGACAGGTAATGATGTCAAAATAATTTCGTTACAGCTCTGGTTCATAAGGGTGCAAAATAGTGAAGCCATTTTTAGCTAAACATGGCGACAGTGTGTAACAAAAATAGAAATTCTTTCAAAACAGATGTACGAAATAAAAATGTATTTCAATAAATAAATCAACTTTCTGCAGAAGTACATAACGAGATTTGTTAATTTCTGATAAGAAGTGCATTCTGTTTAAAAAGAAGGAATAAATAAATCATGTTTTATAGGCTAATAATACTGAGATTGTAACTGAACTCACTTGTAAACTGCCAATTTGGCCAGAGGATTTTAACAAAATCGACGAAACTCATTAAGAACCCCACCAAAAAAAACCCGTCTTATAATTTAAAATTGAAAATAAAATGTCAAAATGTACTTCCATCTTAAAATTGTATGCATTTTTCTATTTACGTAGTTAAAAAAAATGAGCCCTCTCTCCCTCCCCCCCTTAAGTATGTGTATTTGAAAACTTGAAACACCGCATTTATGACAAACAATAACTCGCTGGAAGAGCAACATTTGCTGGAAAAATAGGATGCGTGCAATTTTCGCCTTCATAATTTGCCAGTGTTGCAAAGTGTTTTTTTTTTATGAAAATCGTCCAAAAAATTATTATAAATTGTTCACAAGACGCAAATAAATAGAATTGAGTAGACAAATTCAAATATACTTCCATTTTTTTTTAATTGTTTGCGTTATTTATTTATTTTGTACATACGTATTATAAAACGTTGTAGACAGGAAAAAAACGCCCAAAAAACACACAGAATGAATGGCCAATCTTCGATATATATATATATATATATATATATATATATATATATATATATATATATATATATATATATATATACATTCTCTGGCGCTTAATGCAAATTCTTTGATCTATTCTTTAACTGAAGAATCAACACAAAAGGCTATTCTGTCTTACAACTACACACACACACAGTCATATATATATATATATATATATATATATATATATATATATATATATAATATATATACACAAGCCATATCAAGTGGCAATGTAGAACTTTAGCGACTTTGTTTCGTGATTGAAAGCTTCACAATGGGAATCCTTTTTGGTCTTCTCCCTAAGACCTTCCTGGCACTTTGCAGCTTTAGTCGAAAGCCACCCCCCTCCCTCCAACCCTTTACATACTTTATTCCCTCTCCTTTTTTTTAAGCCATGATACATTCATCAATTGCATGTCCTTACCATATGCTATTTCTCAGCAGTTTAAAAAAAATAAATATGTATCTTCCAATTGAAACTACAGATACTCGGGTGGGGTAACCCGAGGTATGGGTGAGGAATGACATGCTAGATGTGACTGAGTGAGGGCTGGGGGTGGGGGGGGGGGCTGTGTCTGTGTGTATGACAAGTGAAACTAACTCGAAAGACAACGCATTTTATTTATTCGCCCCCCCCCTCCTCCTCCTCGTCGCTGCTTGCAACTGGCAAGAGGTCTCCCACTAGCTCCGCAAATGAATTGCAAACCTATTGGCCCCGACCGGCCAAGCAGAACTTTTTTTCGTGTCGGCGATTTATTATTTAGGGGGACAGCGCACGGGGGTCCTCGTTTTCATTGAAATGACGTCACGCTGGGAGCCGGATTAAATTCTCCTGTATCGAGCAGACGTCGGCGGCGCAGCAGACGACATCAAAATATTCACAATGGCTTGGGTGGAGCCGTTTTTTTTTAATTTATTTATTTGTGTCTGTTTAATTAACTCTACTTGGACGAGATATATACATAGCTTAAAAGCTTGATAGATTCTCCTGAAGTTTATTGTTTATAAAGTCGATATCAGTAATATACTGTTCTTAGATTTGAAAAAAAAGGTTTTATTTAGTTATGAGACGATATCAACATTTTTATCGATTCCGATCAAATTAACGATTTTTCTATAAGCATACCACTCGATTGTCGAATCCTATAAAAGGATTATATCAACGGACTTAATAAAAAAAAAAAACTCCGTTGAGGTCTTATCGGGGCAGAGGAAGTGTAGGATTCACCTGTTTCAGTAACCTCAGCATATAAAGGGAACTGTCCGAACTTAGTCAGGAACCCGTTTAAAGCTGGGTGGACTTGGGAACCTGAAAAATCCTAAGTTTCTCACTGAGGTTCGAACCCAGGACTCCGACCAAGCGCTCTACACCGCACGACCACCCGTCCCCTAACAGACATAATAGAAAGCGCGGAAAAAAAAGATCATAGTCCAATGAATCGGATGAGAAATCGGAATTATGTGAAAATTATCCTATTTTGATTCCAAGAAAATTCCGATATTTTCGATTGCCGAGAATACGACGAATCGTCCCATTACTATCAAAATATACATCTATCTTTGTTTTGATTTGATGTTTTCATTTTTCTTTCTTTTCGCACACAATAATAATTTTTGTTATTGTTTTTTTTTCTATCATAGATACAATTCTTTTAAATAGTTAAAGGTTTCTGGATGTCTGTCTTATTTTTTTCATCGCATCGTCAGTAAATATTTTTGAGTCGTTCATAGCCAAACATTGTGAAGTGTACCATGGCGCCATAGACGTGTTAGATAAGTGAATTCATTCACAACAGACCAAAAACAGCGGTGTAAATCTTCTAAAATACTCCACATCACAATAAAAAAACAACAGACCAAAACAGCGGTGTAAATCTTCTAAATTACTCCACATCACACTGAATGGGCATCGTCAATTAAATTCCCCCCCCCCCCCGAAAGCCACATATTTGTGTAATATTCCACTGTGTATCAATATTTAGGTGCAACACAGTTAACAAGGGTAATAGTACAGATGACACAAATGGTAGAGATAGAGAGATAAATGCAGGTTTGCAGTCAAACTCTGACAACTGGGTCACCTCTGACCCCTTTAAGGTTTCAATGACTCAGCTTCTTTGCGGCAAAATAACTAAAGCTGTAGGGCTCCCGGAACAGTCAATTTTTTTTTTAAATATCATATTTTTATTTAGTTTACATCAATTTAAATTTAAAAAATGATGAGGCCCCTTTGGCTTGTTGCCTCCAACAATTGCTCAGTTCACACCCAATTCCCCGCGCTACGGCGGCACTGCGTCATATAGTGCAGCGGTTCTCAGAGTTTGGGCTGCGAATCACCAGCTGATTAGCCACAGGTTTAATAATTAATCGAGAATATAAACAATTTATTTTAACTTTTCATTCTGTTTTTTTTTTGTTATTGCTACTATTATTATTATTCACATATTGGTCACGAAAACCGAACAAGTTTCTTGGTTGGTGGCGGATCGCAAATTTTGAGAACCACTGATATTGAAGTGTTTAAAGGGGATTATCATCTTCATATTTTTTTTTTAGTATGTTTACAATTACAAATACGTGGACATCTGCTTTGCTGCGGCATTTGCAAAGTGCACACCAGTGCTGTAGAAGTTATCCTTTTTTTTTAATACATTTCTTTTTGATATGTTTTCCTGAATGGAAGAGGTCAATTTGCCAGCATCTATCAAACAATCTTCATCTTTTGTTACACCTTTGTGTTCTCGCCATGAACACGCATTATATTTTGGATGAAGGACACTAGAGAAGAATTTTCAAAGAAAAAGTCTCCACTGTCGCTCTAAAACGGAACAGATGTCCAAAGTAACCGATACCCTTCCATCTCCCTTACCCCCCCCCCTTTCCCCGTACACCCTCCTTATTAATATAGTCCCGTCACTCCGCATTGACAAATCACTCAACACGTCCACGTGACAACCTCGTTAAGATATTCATCCGCCGAGATTATCGTGATTTGGAAAGTACAAGAGAGGTAACTTTTGCAGTTTTTCTTTTCTAAAAACTCAGTTCAGCCCCCTTGTATTTTGACAACAACAAAAAAAAAAAAATGAAGATGTGGCAGACAAAAAGAGCGAGAACATCTCCCTCATCCCTGTCACAAACTTTAGGGAGGAATTAAGGGAGGTGTGAGCTACAGGGGAGTGGGCGGTACGAGCTAGACGCCCCTCTATCATTTCCTCTTTTGTCTAATTCATTATTGCGAGATCTAAAAGTGGTGGGTTTCCAACGTCCACTGTTGTTATTCTAGCTCACTTTCCCCGTGAGTCTATCACGAGTCGTCAAACAGGCTCCGTCACCCACTCCCTCCACTTACCCTCTGGGGAGAGTAGGGGAGGGGGTGTAGTATTGGGGTTTTTAGAAGGGAACATCTCAATGGGAAAAGATTATAGGTTATAATAGCTGGGCTCGCTCAGTTTTGGACGTGAGTAACGACGCCTGTTATGGGTGTTGTGGGAACAATTTTTTTTAACCGGGGAGGAGGAGCGGGGGGTGGCTAGAGATTTGTTGGGAGGGGGGCGTAGTGGCGAATCTTCAATGGCTGGAGGACACGGTTCTGTTGGACTCACACTCTTTTCCCGAATTTATTTTCTGTAATTTAAGTGACGATGATGATAATCGATACACAGGACCGTCACAATTAGGCAGGGGAAATCTTAATATTCATTTTGCGCCCGAGGGCTTTAGACGGGGCCATCCTATATTGCACGGCCTCGCCTGGGCACTTGTTCGGGGACCCTGTGGCCAGTGGCGCAACCAGGGGGGGGGGGCTTGAGCAATTATTATAGTTTAAGTAAAAAAATCAACAACATTTCAGTAGACTCTCAGCTATACCGCTTAATTTAGTGAGAGTGGAATGGGATGCAGGGAATTGCAAGTGACCTCTCTATCATAATGATATATACTGTACAGCTTGTCCAGCCAGAGCAGTTCTGATTACTTAGGGGCCCGAAGCAAAGGCTTATGTTCGGCGGTGGCCATAGATAAAAAGTACCTGACGGGGCCCAATTCGCTTCTGATTCAATAACGTTAAATACTTTTAGGGGAGTGGGGGGTTGGGCTGGCCACATTCCAGTCAATGACAGAAATATTTCTCATGCCCCTCCCCTTAACAGCCCTACCAAGAGCTAATACCCAAGTATGTACTTTAGGGTTACTTCTGTCAGATCGCTTTTAAAGAAAGATTCAATATATAAGCAGCCTATAAAAGACCAAACTGTTGAAACTAATAAGAAACAAAAAAATAATACAAAACAATGACATCTGACAATTTTTTCTATTGATTCCCTCAAATTTTTAATTGTAATAACAACACTGGCAACAACAATAGAATTAAAAAAAAAAAGTTTTATGTACACAATAGAAAAGGGCGCAAAATTATATTTGATAAAAAATAATTGAATCATAAAAATATTGAAATCTTGTTAACCAGCAATGGTTGAAAAAAAAACAACAACTTGCAAGCTATAATAAAAAATTATAAATATGTTAATAATGTTGCCCGCTTATATAATTATAAATCTCTTGAACCTATATTTAAAAAAAAAATAACAGGTAGAAACTTTTAGGAAAATGAGAAAAAAAATCGTTAATTTGATTATTTTTTGCAACAAAGATTTACATCTAGAGAAGACAATGTAATTTTTACTCAACAAAGCAATCCAATTATTTTTTTTTTTAGTTTATTTTCAATAACTACAGTGGTGAAGCAGATATTTTTAATATTTAAAGCTGCATGAGGTTTTTTTTAATTTATAGAATATGGAAATACCGAAAACAACAATAGGTAAGAAAAATAATATAACTGATACTTTTAAGTTGTTTGTAAATTAAGACATTAAAAAAAAACAACCAGCATAAAACGGAAACATATAAAATCAACCTCACATAGTGAATTAATTTAAAAAAAAAAAAAAAATGATATAGCATTGACGTATTACAGTAATGATAAATATCTGCTAGATATTGTTTGATGCTAAACATCAATAAAAAAAAGCATGTTGGCATTAATTTTCAAAAAAATGTAATGCATCACTATTTGTTAAAATGTCAAAAAAAAAAGTGAATATTTACATGTGACTATTAACACTATAAAATAATTTGAGTAAATTTATGAGAAAAAATGACAGTATTTACAAAACATATTATTTACAGCATCAAGTTTGGAATACACAAATAAGTTATATGTACAGCTATAGGCAACTGAGCCTGTCACCAGTTACAATTGGAATAAATGAAGGCAAAAAAAAAACCACAACTTCTCAGCCCTTTGAAATTCATTTGTAAGTTTAACAACAGCACAAGTTACACATATCCCATGCTAGAGTCAGGGAAATCAGACAAATACTCTGCTATAGAAACCAAACAACAAAGTAAACAAGGTCTGAATAACGATGAGATGTTTATTTTCCCAAACCTATATCCGACCCAGTTATCACCATTGGGACAAACTCAGTAAATGCCTTCTCTTAATCTCTACCATGTCTAAGGTTGCCATGGTCATGGAGTTGTACAGTGGTTTCACTGAGATTTAAACCCAAGGGTTTTTCACTACACTGAGATCCACATCAGAGATAGCTAGAAGTATTACAAGCGATGAGCCTAATCATTGTGCCCCAACTTAAGATACAATGTGAAAGACAATGATTTTCTTTGACCACAAATGAACAAAGCAAAAAAAAAAACACAAACTTTCAGAATAAAACGAAACAGAGCAACGCCTTATCTCAATTTAAAAAAAAAATAGCTAAACAACTTTACTAAACATGCCTCTCAATATTTTAATTAGTACATGTACCTTCAAATGAACAACCCTATCTTGCCAACATGAATCCTTAACATTGTACACTTTTTTACACATTAAAAAAAAGGGAGCGCCTCCGAAACTAGTACAATTTTTAAACAAACTTAAGGTTCAGTACCTCCTATTAGAAGTTCAAGCTCCCTTTCGTTGGTACACCAGTTCCCATTTAGGTGTTAGAAATTAAAAAATAAAAATCACTTCTTGCCAGATGCTGAAAAATTTTAATAGCAGGTGGCACAGTTAAAAAATCAAACCAATATTTGCACTAAAAAAATATACTATTGAGGGGAGGGGGAGGGGAACTTTTAGACAAGACACACATTATTCAAATGTAAGGGAAGTAATGTATTTGAAAAAGCCTGAATAAGGAGAGCAGTTGAAATTATCAAGAAATGATATACATGTATCACATATCAATTTTTTTTTGTTTGTATTATTCCCTTTGGGCAGGAAATAATATTGGATAATCAGACTTAATAAGCCAATGAGCAATCATTATAAACATTTCAGTCTTCACAACCAACATGTACCTTCGAAACAAAAGTGATTCAAACAATGCTACTATTTAAATGATTACTTCAGCAGTTTCCATGTGAGAGATATTACCAACTACAGAAAACCGTATTTTCTTTCAAACAATCTTGAGAATAAACACATGCCATGTGTGCAGTGTAAAAACTCAACCTCCACAGTGATGGATGGGCAAATAAAATGGTCAGGGTTGCAGCCACATACTTTTAATTTTTAAATAGAGTATAATAATAATAAAAAATAATTATTGCGCTGTGGATTAGCCAGCCCAAAAAATTGTTACTTAAGTAAAAATCTAACAAAGCCAGCAACCATCTGATGCTTGCAAGAGTGCCGAAAATAGGTCTCTAGTAAACACAAGTTTACCTTTTGGGTGTAGATGACATTCGGGTAGATACTAAGAGATTAACCTGTGGT
>JAGDYQ010000030.1:1068504-1076246 GCA_021962125.1 Bulinus truncatus | reverse complement strand
GGGCTTTAATGCCTTGCATTCACTGCATATGACTTTAAATTTCTTATATTTGAAAATTGAAAAAATAGGGATGTTTTTTTTAACATCCTACTAGCCACCAAGCCACTCACCGTGAATGGAGAAATTAGTTTTATGATTATACCAGTCATTATAAAAGTCCACTTCAAAATGTGAAGATTCCAACTAAAAAACAACAACAATAAATCAACAATAAAGCCTAATGTTACCAAAAGACACTGAACACGCACTATTATTTCTTAGTATTAAAGCTATTTAATCATAGCTATCTAAGCTGTTTGTGTTGATATTCTTACAATATTAGCATCTTTTGAAAAAAGACTCTGACTATATAACACAATTTAGTGCTCTAGTTAAAGCTCTACTTACATGTCCCACACCTGTTTGAGGAGAGAAAAAAAACGTGTTTGAAAAAAAAAATTATACAAAAGAAATAGTAATACAATTTTTTTACGACAGTTTAAATTTTTACTAGATAAACCTTACATTGTTTTGCTCTAAATGGCATCATAATTCTCTTTGAAAAAGAATACTGATGCCATCTAATATACTGACTCTTTACTATTTAAAAAATAATAGTCTCTTAGTCGTGTCGCCTACAACTTTGCCCTACTGCAAAGTATTTGACTGGAAGCCTAATTCCTCCCTAAAGATGACTCTTTAAATTCTCAAAATAATCTTTCATTTGATTAAGAACAATCATACAATTTGTACAATTATCGAATATATTAAATTGGCAAATAATATTTGTCGGGACAAAAAAAAAACATCTAATGCTTATTCTTCTGCTTTCACTTACAATTAATAAACGCACTGGCTACGGCACCAGCAAGTCAGAACTCGTATTATTTTTCCCCGGGTACCAGCCATAGATATTGCTCCACACCCTAACCCTATCCCTTTCCCTAATCCTAACCCTATATTTAAACGCAGTGGCTACGGCACCAGCAACTTAGCGTATGAAAGTCACTGACCTATAATCATCAAAAGTTGCAATTTTAAAAAATTATTTTTTAAAATATTTAAATATAGGGTTAGGATTAGGATTAGGGGTAGGGTTAGGGATAGGGTTAGGGTGTGGAGCAATATCTATGGCTAGTACCCGGGGAAAAATAATACGAGTTCTGACTTGCTGGTGCCGTAGCAAGTGCGATATTTAAATATTTTAGAAAATAATTTTTTTTTAAAATTGCAACTTTTGATGATTATAGGTCAGTGACTTTCATACGCTAACTTGCTGGTGCCGTAGCCAGTGCGATTAATTAATGAACGCAGTGACTCCGGCACCAGCCAAAACCATTATATTAGGGTATAAGGAACATGACATATATAAATTTTATTTTTTTTTTCAGAATTTTTTTTTTCAGGATTAGGGTTAGGGTTAGGGTGTGGAGCAATATTATCTATGGCTGGTACCCGAAGTAAAAAAAATACGGGTTCGGTCGGACCGAACCGTAGCAACTGCCGTTAATGAATTACGATGTCGGGTTGGGGGAGTCTTGTTTGACTCTGTGATATTTGATCGAGACTAAATATTCAATAAATTGTAACATTACCTTCATATGTACAATATTCAGCTCAAATGTGTTTTATCATTAAAAAAAAGTTAAAACACTACCCACCTTTGTCAGTGAAACCTTTCGCTGTTTCAGATTTACCGAGTGTTTTATTCTGCTTCCTGATGATGCTGCCGGATATCTTCTGCAAATTTTTTTCCACATCTCGCCGAATGCGCTTTAGAAATGTCCCATTTTTGATGACGTCATTTTCCTCAGTATGTGTTTGATTGTCTAGCTCTGCTCCAGTAATTACTTCGGGTAAGATCAGCAACTTCGCCCACCCGGCATCATACCGTCTGTTTAGAAGTTGCACCGTTTTCTCATATAGAGTTTCCGTCTCCCATGCATATGCGGACTGTGTTATCTCACTTTTCTGATATGAAAATAGAGGGAAACAATAACCAATCAAGTACTCTCTCTATGCAATAAAAGTATGAAGGTCGATAGTCATTTTACTTTAGTAAAAAAAAATCTAAGATAATGTTTGGATACTAATCCATGAACAGATATGGGACGGTGTTTCGTGCCGCCTGTAAGTCCCCATACGCATTGCTGAAATTGACATGGATAATGTTGGTGCAGAGAAATATGGATGACAGAATTCCTTTACCTGCGCCACCACCGTGGAACTTACAGTTTACAACCTCATAAGTATTGACGTTAATTAGACGGAAGTGCCAGGAGCTCTTAACACCAATGCATCTCAAACCAGGACCGTCATCTCATCCTATATGCAATGCGCCCGTGGCTCAAACAGCTAATGCTACTAAAAACTAATTTGCTATAGTGAAACTGTGACCGACCGTCTTGGTGGGCCCCCGGGAAAACCAGGGCTTAAAGGCTCTTAACTACAAGCTCCCAAAAGAATAACAAGTACAGTTCATTCGAGTAAGGTTACCACATGAGCGGGTCCCACAGGCAAGTGCCCAGGGAAGACGACCCTATGTTGAGGTGGGAGAAAGTACGATGTATGTAGCTATGAAGACACTGACGCCGAAACGAGACCCATTTCTCCAGCCTTCCTTTCGTTATGACAGTATTGAATAATAACACAGAACACAAAAATACATATAAAGTACTTAACCCATTTGAGACCTGCGACGTCATTTTGGACTTTTTGTACCACCAATTCCTCCAGCTTGCCCACCTTCACGTGCAAGCTGCAGACGGTGAGCACCAGACCAATAACTCCAGCAAACAAGACGACTATTGCAATTAATATCACTTCGAGCCTCACGGATAATCCACAACACATGATCAATTTGGCTTGACACCGCTTGGGCCTCACGGCATCCATGAAGCATTTCTGCTTTCTCACGGAAGAATTGTTCACACAACTGTATGGGATATATTTCTCTGGTACAATTATCGTACTCGCACCGGATTCACAGGCAAACACGCGCTGTACGTCATCTTCACAAGTCAAAGGTTTCATCTCTTGTTTAGATAACTACTAACAACAGCAGACGATAACGAAATTCAAATGAGGACCAGCGACTTAAGTCTACGACTTTCCCTTTGTGAGGCACATCCTGAAATGGAAACCGTTAATGTTTAACTTTATTTAAACCGAATATTTTAAATCTAAAAAAAAATATTGCCAAATTACACAAGATTATCTGAGAAAAATCTTCAAAAGATTATTATTTATGAGTTTTTAAGTAATAAAACTAATTAAATTTATTTTAAAGTAAAATATTTCTGCAATTAAAAAAAAATACAACATCTCACTGAGTTAATTTAATAAATGTTGTACTTATAGTAGTCAAGTACGGTCAAACCATACTTGTGGGATATTCACCAGGAGACTAATTTTAAATATATAGCCAAAGATCTGGGGGGGGGGGGGAGCGGTTTGACTCATTTTTTATGAGCATTTTCCTTCGTTTCATCCTATTTATTTTTTATTGTCGTTTCGGTTAATATTTCTTTTCCAAAGTAGCCGTAAAAAAAAAACCCAGAGAATCGAGACGATAGAGGGAGATAAAAATTATATCTAGGAAGATAATCGGAATGATTCAAAAATTTAGGTCACGAAATTAACAATACATGTACATGTATTAGTATTTGTTTTTCCAAATCTATTTATAAAAACGCCTCCATCTTTTATCCCCTACCAACTTGAAAAAAAAATTACATTCAAAATTAATGTAGCCTATTGCTATTAGTAGCGCTTATAAAACATATATAATATGTAAAAAAAAACAAAAAACCAGGTATGGTATGTGGAAAAAGGCAATTTGGTATATTATATATTAACACAATGAATAAAAAACAAATTCGGTCTCACATGTCACTGATCCCATTTTCAGACCCTCCCTTAATCGGCTGGCAGTTTCTTCAGTTTAATAAAATCCAACTTAGTTAAATAAATATTCGAACAAAGAATAAATGAAGATTATTTCAGTTACATAAAGGGTATTTGAATGATTGGGGATGTATAAGAAATAGTATCGAATCAGAGCCATTCTAAGGTCTGGGGAGCTGGGGAGGGATGAAAAAATTGGAGCCCATGAGAGTTTGTCAGGGGTGGGGGTGGGGGAAGCTAGATTCTCTGGCTGCGGTCGAGTGTTTAACCGATCACAACTCATCATTTCACAGATGCATATTTGAGCAATGGCGACTCATTGCCACGAGGTAACCACCATGATGCTGTCTCTCTCGGCGGCCTCCTTTGATGTAATACCATGAAAACGGCCACGTTCGTGTTTAGAGCTCCTTACTCTCATACGCAGATCTCGCACTCAATGCGGAATAGATAACGGTTCGAATCCCAGCTTACGTTACCCCCCCCCCTTTTTTTGGCCATGGCTTTGATGTGGAGGGGGGGATGGGGGGTTGTTGAAATGATGCTTCAAAGTTTATCCTAAATAATAAATGGTCGTTATTAGTAGAGGCGACTAAAATATATTAATGCCTGTTATGCGTTAGACAAAATATTTATGATCATTTACAAGTAACTGTACAAATATTGTCTTACCCCAGTACAACAGCGAGAACTTCTTTCTTTCTTCATGAAATGCTGGTTTATTTAATAAAGTGTATTAGGAATTCGAAAAAGAAAATAAAAGATAGTGAAAATATTGACTATAACAAACCGAAACTGAAACGAGAACTGGAATGGTTTGGGGGAGGGGGGGGAGTTATACAGCAAAGATTCCATTAATTTAACTTGTATATTATACTAATATATTTGTGATTTATAGGATTGCATGTGTATGTATATAGGTCTGTGTATTGTGTGAGTGTGTGTATGTTTGTTGTGTTTGAGCGTTTGTTTCTTGGAAAACCACAACAAGCCGACCGTGTTTGACCTAAATACGAAAGCTTCACACGGTACCGTTATACAATTAAAACCTGTTGAGATTTCCAAAATACGTCACTAACCGTGGCGAAAATGGAAATATTTTTTTATTATTATTTCATATTTCAAGCTCATTCAATAATTTGCGATTTAAAAACAAACAAACTACACTCATTTTGTTACGTTCGTTGTCCTTTATTTATGTAGTTCTATTTATAGACTGTTTATTTTTTGTCGTCTGATTGTGAACTCAAGGTTCAAGGTCATCTTGTAACACTATAAACATGGCTTGGTTTTCTAGTCACTCTGTTGTTTCACGTACGTTCCTCGCTTGTGATCTTGTGGTTTCAGTATATTTTAACAAATAACAAACGTTTGAGTCCTAAATCTAGTTTAAAAAAAAAACTTAAAAAAAAAAGCTAGGAATATCTAGGGCAATAGATTGTTTATTTATTTATTGCTGCTTGTCAACCAATGTTAAGATATATTCAGTTAACTATATTATCTCCCCCCCCCCACTCACCCATTGCACCAGGCTAAGTTTGGATATACACAGTGGCGTAGCGAGCTTAACTCGCGCCCGGGGCACAATACCTTTTTAGCGCCCCCCCCTTTCCAATTCGAAAACCATATAATATACCATTAGGCGCCCTTTTGTGATTAGCGCCAGGGGCATGATTGCCCCGCGCCCTTACTACGACACTGGCTATACAAATATTGAGTTAGTCACTGACATAAAATGGCAGTTATCTGCGTTATGGACCTTTTGACTTACTAGTTGTTTTTTTTTTTTGTATACCACAGTCACCAAAATAACAATGAAATATACAAACACAAACAAAAATTTAAAAAAAATCCATCATGGGCTTTTAAGTTCATTTATTACGATGCACTCTTTTTACACACAGTGTATATATACATTGCCTTTACAAATGCAATAATGTTAATCAACACAAACAGTTCGTCCTATCAATTCATTTCTAATATTGGGTAGAATAAACACACATTAATCGTACGATACAAGATAATTTATTATTATCACCAACAGCTTCTTACGGCCGTTAGAAAGGGGTGGGGGAGAGAGGAACGGCAATGAATAACAAAATATATATTTATAAAGTTTGCTTATATCTATATAAATAATAGCGATCTCGCTTCTGTGTTATATCGAAAGTAGGAAGTAAAGGAACATAACTCTATGCAAAGGTTTTGCAGGGTACAGTTAGTATTATAATAATTATCAAAAGTGCTGAGCAAGTAATGAGATGAAAAACACAGATTTTTGTCTTTTTTGAAGTCTGATTGTCGTGTTCGGCATCATGGTTCTCAGTTGAATGACGTCATCCGTTCTCAGTTTGAGAATACCTAAAGGTAAGGAACAAATAGCTTAATTCTAGGTGTTGCAACACACCACACACATGCGCATTTACACAACTAAATGCATTCATCATTTTCACTTGAGCCCTTTCCAATCCATTTACCCATATACTCACCCAAATGGTCAGCCCACTCATCCACCCATCCATCCATCAAAACATCTAACAAGCAAAACCCACCAACTAGCTGCGCATTTGTCAAATGTATATATGTATATATTTCCGGAGCACTCATAGCATCTCTTGGTCGCCATAGCAATCTTTTCGATGCTAAAGGCAAGTGGAATACATCATTTTTTCATGATGACTAGAAATTAAAAAAAAAACCCACCAAAAAACCGCAACATACCGATGTTAAAAATAGAAGATGTGTCGATCAAATTAACGAGTGATTTAGAGCAGTGGTCGCCAAACCCTGGGCCGCCGTGCGGTACCGGTTGGTGGAACGAATGTTACTGGGCCGCCCAAGAAAAATTAAATTATTTCCTTTTTATTTATTTATCTCGTGATTGTGCGACTTTCCGTGGACGAGAAATAATTAACGTCTCCCGCCCCCCCTTTTCCAGTTGGTCGCGGTTAAATTACCAAAAGCTGAACCGGTCCGTGGCAAGAAAAAGGTTGGGGGGGGGGGGTACTGAAATAGTACTGATTTAGAGTAGTGGACCTAATGGAGCCTGCCGCCATCTCACTTTGGGTTGTTTAACAGAGAAGGGACAGGAACAGACACAAACAGAACCATAGAAATGAATTAAATAACTGTCCCTATTTTGAAGTATTTTCCAACGGGAATATAGGGAATATTTGTTAACTTTGACAGAAACAAGGAAAATGATATTCACCTGCGATATTGCATATTCGATACTGTGTACTGTCTGCGTGATTTGATGTGCATACGATACCACCGCGAGGGCAAGCCAACATAAGCTGATCATTCTGGAATAGTCCAATGCTGTGATTGGAAGTTTCATCCAACAGAGTGATCTGATTGATACAATAATCCAAAAAGATTGTGTCATCATTTTGTATAGATAGTGGTCTTAGTAAAATTGTCCTTAGAAATATTGGTGTTATAAAGAAATATATCTATATATCTATATATCTATATATCTATATCTATCTATCTCTCTCTCTCTATCTATCTATCTATCTATCTATCTATCTATCTATCTATCTATCTATCTATCTATCTATCTATCTATCTATCTATCTATCTATCTATCTATCTATCTATCTATCTATCTATCTATCTATCTATCTATCTATCTATCTATCTATCTATCTATCTATCTATCTATCTATCTATCTATCTATCTATCTATCTATCTATCTATCTATCTATCTATCTATCTATCTATCTATCTATCTATCTATCTATCTATCTATCTATCTATCTATCTATCTATCTATCTATCTATCTATCTATCTATCTATCTATCTATCTATCTATCTATCTATCTATCTATCTATCTATCTATCTATCTATCT
>JAGDYQ010000030.1:939322-1065504 GCA_021962125.1 Bulinus truncatus | reverse complement strand
AAATTAATTAATAAGTTTACTTTTAAATAAATCATTTCTAAATGCTTTGTTTTTTCACATTTATGATTTTCATCAGAATTGATAGTAGTTTATGTAAGCCAAACATTTTTAACTAATTATATATCTTTTTCTTTTTGCATTCAAACCTGATTATTACTTTGTCTTATTGATTTTAATATATTGATAATTCTAATAAAATAGCTAAATATTATGATAAAATATAGATTTAATTAAACTACCATTTATTATCAAAAGAATGATATGTTTAATATATACTGAGAAAAAAATATTTAGGGGAAGAAAAAAATTGAAATATACCATTTTTATGAATAATGAGGGAAAATATGCATATTTGAAAAAGTCACCCGAAAAATTATTTACATTTGAAGAAATTGATTGAAAACTGAATATTTCCTTTCAGAAATAAATATAGATTAATAAAATGTCTGAAAAAATGTGTTTGTTTTTAATACTAGTTTTTTGTCTTATTGGTGTTTGTACACTTTTAAAAAAAAAAAATTTTTTTTTTTTTTTGTTAAATTCTTTTTTAAACATCATCAAGTCTCAATTTCACAAAAAATAAAGCTGCATAGTTTTAAAGCTTATCCAAAGTAGAAAAAAAATGAAGTATAACACATATATGGGCTATAAAGAAACAGATAATATAGTCCAAAATGTAAGGGAACCTGTTTGGTAATGAAAAATGGCAAAAACCTGCCAGTCGATTAAAGTTAACAAGATCTTCAGCTACTAGTCATTCATATCTTCATTTTACTTGTCTTTCTCCTTGTTCATATTATTGAATTACTTGTATCATAATTTTTTTTTTACCTGTATGACTTTTTTTTTTTTGTTTACAGCCATATTTATGTCATTCCAGTATTCGTCTGGGTGCTGACATCTATTATCTTGTTTGCTCTTAAACTCATCCAGCCAGTAGTCTCTATCCTCACCTTCGTCAAAGGATCACTTTTGTTGGGAACAGTGAGTCAATTTTTTTGTTTATTTCCTGCAGCCATTGAAATTTATAAGTTAAAAAAATGTGGCATTAAAATTGTCCAAAGTACAACTTATGTTTATGTTGTTTCTTTGATTATATTCTGTGTACACATTTTCCATTTAGTTTTCATGGTTTGTCAATTATCTCCACTCCCACTTTTATTTCTGTCTCGTAAATTTTTTATCATGTGCTCATTTTGTGTGTGTGTGTGTGTGTGTTTTCCTTGCCCAGTGAAATTACCTTACCCTGTTTCCCCCCTCCCTATTGTTTTCAGACTGTCATTACCATGTATGTGGGGGTGGCAGTTGCAGAGGAAATCAATAATGACTACCACTACATTGGAGCTCCTTTCCTGATGGGGACTGTTGCTCTAGGTCAGTGACTTCCTCTTGTCTGTCTTCCCTCCCCGCATCCCCATTGAGCTTCATCATTGCTAAATATAACCACAGTTCTAAATATAACCACAGTTATTTTTGCATTCAAGATGATAAAGAAGATACAAATTTTTTATAAAAAGCATTAGCCTGTTATTTGCTGAGCAGAGATTGAGAATTATAAATGTATACATTTTATTGGTCTTGCACACAAACAAATCTGAAATTAAAATATTGTCTAATTGTTATTCATTAAATTTATCTGAAGACTGGACTAATTCTCACTAATCACTCAGTGGCTTTAACTGTATAACAGATTTTTGGTGTGTGCTTTTATATACAAAAATAAAAAAAAAAAATTATTTCCTAAAGTAGAATACAACTCACTCTTAATGTTTGATTTTATGAAGTAAATAGCACAAAGCAAACATGACATAACCACCACTAAATTTATGTTTTTCTTCACACATGAAGTAACAGTTTTCTCTCTTACTTGTTTATGGTTGAAGAGGATGTTAGTAACATCACGAGCATCATATATGAAATGAAAACATTACCCTGTGAACTGTTAGAATTTCAATCTAAATATCTAAAAGCCAACTGCTTTTAATTTCTTTTAATATAGTCAGATAGTGTAAATTTGATTTGTAATTTTTTTTTTAAACTTACTGCACTCCATCCAAGACTTTAAAAAAATATTTTTATTAATTACATACTGAAAATAATCACATCTATGAAAATTAATTTGAATACATAATAATAAGTCATAATTCGGATAAATAATTTTTATAATTTAAATTTTATATTAAGTTGTCTTAGGATTTAAGAGAACTAATGTTTCAACATTTGCTGATATTTGTATCATCTTGTCAATAGGTTGCTTCACTTAATGCTACATTAATAAGATATGCAGTATATTACATTATTTTACTTTATCCTTGTGTTCAGTATATCTTAATATTTAAATCATATTCCTGCATTATCCCTACGCTGTGTTTTAACATAAATAATTTTCTTATTTATAAATATGTATCTTCCTATGTCTGCTAGGTGGTGTCTGTAATACCATGCCTTATACTTTTGAAAAAATCCCCTTCAGAAGAAAACAGGCAAGTTTTAAAATATAAAACCTGTTACTAGTTTTATTAGCCCACCATTATTGTTTAAGTTGAGATACTACTATTCAGTCATTTTTTAAAAATTAATATCTGTCTGTAAATATTTGCAGTTATCTCTGATAAGTCAAAAGTTTATAATTATTCAAGTTGTCACTTTACATATTTTAATGTCATTACATTCAATAATCAGTATTTATATTTCAGATATTTATGTATCGTCTGGCCGTCCAGCTGGGCCTGTGGACTTGTGTACTTCTCAATATTTTATGGTGGGGCATGATTTTTATTAGTACTCAAAATCTAATTATTTTTTTTTGTATTACCAATGTAATATTCTTTAATATAGACATTTTTTTTTAATCAGTCTAAAAATATTGTAGGCAAATTTACAGTTACATAACAACATTCAGATAAATGATTTTCTTCCCAATCTTAAGAAAAAGAAATGTTCCTTATCCAGTTATCAAGTGCACTAATTTTGTGTGTAATAATTCTTAGGTGCTTTTTTTTTATTGTTAAAGGGAAACATATAAAAACTAAAAATCAAATTTTAAAAAGTAGCAGACAAAATGTAACTTATGAAACTTGGTTACTGACATAGCTTGTCTGAATACTGTGATTGAAAGAAAAATAATTAACTTTTTATAGTTGTAATGTAATTAAGAGCTTTTAAAAACATCATTAAATACTTGTCCATCCCTGGATATTGACCTTGACAATGTTTACCAATAAATCCAGAAATATTTAAAAAAAAACGACAGGAGAATTCTTTTACACTTTAACTCTTACCTATGCCTGCCAATTCAAATGACATTAATCTCAAAACAAAACAAAATACTAAAAGTCATTCATGCCAAAATGAATTAATTCATTTTTTTAATTAAGGAAAACTAAACAAAGTAATTTCTGGATGTTGTTTTCACTTTCACAACTTTAGTGCTGTTATGTCTTTTTTTTTCTTGTTGTATTAGCTGAGCTCATAATTTAAAAGTGTGTTTATTTATAAGAGAAGAACATCTAATGAAGTTTTCTGCGGTGTAGGTGCTGGGCAGTGCTTGACATTGTCCCTCAGACTATTGCATCCGCCTGCTCGTCATCACAGCAGCTAGCTTTTGCAGTGTATTCAAACCAAAGCTCGGGCAGTAAAACAGTCTCTTGTGACGGAGAACTTTCTTTGGAAAGGTAAGTGGAGTGTTTTATCCATCCTTAGCTTGAAATGTGAATTATTTCGTTCAGGCTGCACTAATAACATTCTAAAGTACAACTGCGGTAACAAATAGAAAATATTTTGGGGTAGTTAGTTTGATAAAAGTCCTGTCTCCCTTATTTAGTTCAATAGTTATATTTCTTGATTATTTTTTTTTAATCATTTAAAATAATTTCATTTTATTATGTTGGTTTGTTTTTTAATTTATTTTTGGCTTATTTAAAAAAAATATTTTTGTTGCTTACTTCATGATCTTACAAAAAATTGATTTTCATCCTTTACTTAGTGCTGCTTTCAGAGGGGAAATTTCTACCATTCCACTGACTAAGCTGCTACAGCGTGATCATCCTCACTTCACGTGGGTTGCTATCCTGATTGAGATCTTTATTGTCGTTAGCATCAGTGTGTCTTACTTAACTATCGGAACAGCACTTCATCACACAGGTACATTTTGTCTTCATTTTATTTTGTTCATTTACTTCACAGGTGAGGCACTGCATGGGGTGAAATTTTATCTCTTAGATTTTGTATTGAGGGTTGACCCCAAATAGGGAAATTCTTATAGTGTCCATTACAACTCCTCTACCCTTAATTAAAGTTGCATTGGTCATTTTGGCTTCTGTGTTACATTATTCACTGATCTGAACTTAAAAATCAGGCTCACTATTACAGGGTAATCCAACATAGTCTTTATTCATATTATAGATATTTTTTTTTAGATTAATAAAGAAAAGAACTTAAATATTTTATTATTAGGTGATTTCTAATTGACAAACAAAGTACACTGAAATTTCAACATGTATCATGTTTTATGTTGGACTCACATACCTCATGAAAAAACCCTTTAGCTGTCCAAAAAAATTACTTTCTTTTTTTTTGTCATGTTAGGTAGTTTTAAGTAGAATAAAGTCTCAAATTTTTGTACATCAAGCTGGCATTTTTTTTTTCTTAGTTGGTGGAATAGTGCAATCCATGACCATCACTAGAGCAGGAACAACTATGAGTCGAGCTAAATCAAAAAAGAAACTTGTTCAAGAATGGTAAGGGAGGTTTCACTTTTGTGATTGGTTATGGGTCATTATACGCTGTAGAACTCCATATAGTGTAGTGTTTGTTTTGTTTTTTTTTACTTTATGACATCGGTGTGTTTTATTTGCTAGGTATTAGGTTTTGTCAATTCATCTTGCACACCATACAATGCAGTTAAAGAGCTCAATTTCTCTGTCTGCCTACATAGCTCGGAATCCCTCAATATACTTAATAGTTTATATTACTTATTAACAATTTTATAATATCTTATAGATACTTAATTGGACATGTTTCACTTGACATCAATGTGATATATATCATGTTTATTTTATATGCATTCATCATACATTCTAATTTATTCTCATCTTTCTGTATTTTAGGTTAATCAAAACTGGTCTGTCACTTTTTGCCTTTGTCATTATATTCCTGGTGGCTATGTTTGACCCACAGGTAGGTCCCTTAATTTTTTTTATTGACATTTTACTTACCCTTGTAAGTACAATCAGAAGTACAAATGGAAAATATTTTGTTTCTGTTTAATTGCTCGGCACTGAAACTTTTATCTGTGGTCTTACAGGGGTTTGTTGAGCTGCTGGAAAAGTTTGTGTCCTTCACAATGAATACGGAAGTCGGCATCTTCATCTTCCTCATGCTCTTGTTTTCACATCATGGATCTTACAAGTGAGTTGAAAATTAAAGTTCCCTTAGCTCTAAAAGGCCATCGGGGCAGAGGAAGTTAAGAATTCATCTGTTGTTGTAACCTCAGCCTTTAAATGGATTGTATGTTTCACCCATTTGCCTTTACTTACCTGACTTAAGTCAGGTACCCATATTATGCTGGGTGGACTTGAGGGACATTTTACCAGCTTTCATCACAACCTAAAAAAATTCCCTGACCTGTAAATATTTGGTAGGTGGTTTTCTTTCAATTCCCCTCACCACACCTGAAGTGGCGTGACAATGGAGACACTAAGGTGGACTGGAATCCAAGATTCAACCTGTAAGGCACATATTGGTGCGCATTTATTATTTTGGTATTTCTCTCATTGGAAGATTAGAATATTCCTTGTAAGACATGCAGTGTGCTGATTGGTCTTCCATTAAGTTGAAAGAATAAGGATGACGTGTATACATATATATCATCATCATTATTAGGGTAGAGATCAGTTGAAGCTAGGTTCATTTACGTTTTGTAGAGAGATTAGTTATAGAAGACGTCTTAGTCACTATTTGGATTTAGTATTTATGTTTAACATCAATCAAGTTGCATAATAAATATTATCATCAAACTATTGATTGTTTTGACTCTGAACTTGTGTGTTGCCATTGAGGAAATATGGCTATGATACCAGTGAAAGTGCCTCCCACAAGAATTAAGCTGTTACAGATCCTTTTATCTGCTCCACAATGGTTGGGTTTACAGTCTAAGCGCCACAGTGTCACCAAGAGAGATTTTTTTTACCTCACTAAAATAAAGTGTAATTCCATCTTTTAAAATGGGAAGGACAAGGGCCAGAATGAATTTTTTTTAATGCTCTTCATCTTCATATTATTCAACATAATTATCTTCTGGCTTATCAGTCACAATAAAGTCTTCTAATATGTAGTGACCTTTTAAAAGAAGCGTTATCAAAAGTATATTGTAAATAAATACATTAATTTGTTATTCTAGGTGCTTCTATGATTTAATCCTTTTTCAGAAATTTGGATCTTCCACTGCCGTTGTCCAAGTGCCTATACTACATCATGTATTTGCTGCCTCTTTTTTTCAATTTTGCCGTCATCTACGATGTCTACAGCACCATCATGGACATCATCCACCCTCCACACATCACTAACATCCTTGTCAACATAAGCAAGCCATATTTTAACTCAAGCCAAGCATTTCCAGGAACTGAAGTGAAAACAACAGTTTCTTCTTTATTCCATCATTCTTTGTGATAAGTCCATTCCAATGGTACATTTGTTTTATTTTGATACATATAAGTAATATTCCATTTAGCGCATTGGTAAATACTGCTTACTGCCAAGTGATTCTTGACTTATACTCTCATTTTATCATTGTTGGGCTGTTGTTGTTTTTATTGCCACATGGATTTATTTATTTTTTTAACTGGCTGTGCCTTTGTTTTTAAATGACGCATAATTTAATTTTTTTACCCGACAGTTTTTTTTTTTTTCTATTTTGATGTCAAGAAGACATGAGTTTACTCTCGCATGAAGAGTTTTAATTATTTTTTTTTACATCACTGAGTTCAGAAATCCGCCAGAATTAATGTGATGCAAAACACTTTGTACTAATGTCACTGTTATATGATTTGACATCCTGGTCAAAGATATTAGTGTCTGCTCTCTGCATTGTAGATTCATGATCTCAGTTTTTTTAGCTAGGTTTCTGTTGTGTGTTTCTATTTTTTAGAGAGCAAGAGTTTTTAAATTCTTGGGTCTGGGGATTTTCCCTGAAGCCATTTTACCTTTTGGTGGGTTTCAGAAATTTTTGAGGAAAATTAATGTTGGTCACACATTTACAACTTTGAAGATTACATAAAAATCAGGTCTTTAAAAGGTTTTAGTCTTAAATCAATAGTGGATCCTATTGTGAAAACCAAAATCCAGAGACCAGACTGATGGGAATGAGAGTGAATCATAAAAAGGGAGAACCATTTCACACGTAATCTGCAAAATATTTTAATTCTTGGTGGGGGAGTACATTTCTTCATTGTGTAACATTACTTTGATTCTCTTTATGTCAAAATACTCAACACTTGATATTTATTTTGGTAGACATTTTTTTTCTCTTTTTTATTTAGTTAAAGTTTCTTTTTTTCTTCTAAAAGAATAATGTTTTTTGTAATTTTAATCATTTATAAAAAGAACTTCTTCCTTTTATTAGTTATAACGAAGTCTTTGTAAAGCATTATAAACAGGGGAGTGTCTAAAAGGTTTAATTATAAACAGGGGAGTGTCTGAAAAGGTTTAATTAAAAATTGATTCAATAAGTACACATGTGTACTTCCTTACTTTATGATTTAAAAGGTTAAATGATTGGCAAAATAAATGCAGAGTCACCTGTTATCTAATACTAGTCAAAAAACAATAAATCTGGAGTATTATACATGTGCTCAAAAATAAGTATTTCTATTAATTTATTAGTTTTTTTTTATTTAGTAAAGACGGCATATTATTGACTTTTTACAAAGTTTTTTTTAATTGTTAGATGTTCTATTTTGTGACTTTATAAATGTATATTTATTATGTATTGTGTATTCATCATTACAATAAATGTTTCCAAGTATATTGTCTTTTAAAAAAATAGGATTCTCCATATGTCAACAAATAAGTGAGTACATGTGTACTTTTCTTTAAAGTATTCATATTTTTTCCATCTTTGCGATGGCGTTTCATGTTTGTTTTCTGTTTTTGCGTTTTTGGTCATTTAAGACTTTTGTTTGACTAAGGCTGGCTAAGAAATATGGTTTCTTGTTTTTTTTTTTTTTTAAATGTGATAAAAATGTTTGTAATGGTAACAAATCAATTTTTTTTTTTCTCGAAACATTTGCATTAAAGAGTAAAGAAAAAAAGTAATCAAATTTTAAAGAATAAGCTAGATAATGGCCGATGATTCGAATTTTTTTACGATGAGTCCAGTCACCTAGGTATACCGTATTGGCTACATATGTCCACCGTAACGACATCAGTCTTCTCTCGTTTCCTTCGTGGACAATGCATTCTTAACTTTGGTGATGATGTAGAAAGATAACTGCAAAAGCTATCCCAATAGTTGATCATATGATTCAGAGATAAACATTTAATCCTTCAGATGATAATAGAATATGGCCATCTCTTATAAAGTTTTTAGGAAATGCTTTGTGATCTGATTAACTGAAAAGTCATTTTTATTAATTTGTACCATATGTTCTAATTACTGTGTTTTTTCCCTTGAATATTTGAACGATGAACAAAGGACTGATTTTTTTTGTATGTTTGTTTCACAGAATATATGCTTACAGACAACGCATCACTTTTTTAAAAAATCCCTCTTATAATGATTTTTAAATATGGAGCCATTTAAGTTAGTTTCCTTTTTAATTGTGTTGATACACAATGGCACAATAACAGAAATATGGCGGCTTTCAGAAATGTCTGTTTAAATAAACAATGCACATTCTGTATAATTTATATTCTGTGGTTTGTTTAACTTTTGTGATGAATTTTATGCTGAATTTTAACTGTTTGACAAAGTTAATGTGTTGCATAGTGGGTTGTGGCCTTAACTTTTCAATTATTGAGAATAAATGTTTGTTTTTTTGTCTGTTACTATTTTTAATCAGGCATTATTGATTATCATAAAATGCTTCAGTATTTGATTTTTAATGATGTATTTTAAATGTGGAGTCAGCCTATATTGACAAATGCTCATCACTTGCCATTGTATTTTAATTTTTTTTTACATTTTGTTCATATTTTAGCAAAGTGCTTGCTTGTATTATTATTACATTTTGGGTATTACATGCTCTATAAGCTTATTTCCCCATAAACAATTTGAAAATTTGTGCTTGGATTGCACCACAGCTATGGAAATCCAGTCAAGATGAGAAGAAAAAAAAATAGCCACACAAAAGAGGAATAATTTAATGTTCAAGAAATGTTCGGTATTAAAGTGGGTAATTTTAATCTGTTTAAAAAGGTTTGAGTGATTGCTAGATTTAAGCCTCCCTTTTTTTTTCTTTTTTTAATTTTCAGACCGAAATTTGTTATCATTTAAGTAAGATTTCTGTTTAAAAAAAACAACCTTAGTGGAGCCAATAATTATTCACCTTCTGCATACATCCCGGGCACAAATATTAAATATGCAGTTCAGATATCTGTTAATGGAGATATCTGTTTGAAATTTTTTTGTAGTTTTTTTTCTTTTGCTAGATATGTTTTATGTGGCTAAATGGTTCTAAGAATTTTATTTGTTCGCTTCCCTCTCTAAATTTAGTTAGGTTACCAAAGTTAGCATGAGGTACTAACAGCACCCTGCACAGGAATCCTGCAGGTTTCAGGATATCCCTGCGGTTTGCCTGTCACAGGCTTGAAAAGAAGGACCCTTTGTAACTTGCATTATTTCCATGTGCTTATTTTTAATGTTTAAGTAAATGATGATCAGGCTCTCTCTGTGGCTGTGGTCACATGACTATGATGTGCTGCTGATGTGCATGAAGTTTTTAATTCTTTAAGCTCAGTTTTTTTTTTTATCTGTAGAAATCACAGTCATTGAGGCTCAGCAATTGTATATTACTTAGAATATTTTTTTTTCTTTTTGAAATGTTATTTTGTACCTTTTAAATCAGTGTTTCTCAAAGTGTAGGTCAGAGGGTTCTCAGGTGTTTTTTGACAAAAAATTTAATTTGTATTAAAAGTATCAAGAATATCTAATATAATAATAGCGATTTGGGCGCTGCGTTAAATCGAAAGTAAAGAATTAATACAACAGTATTCCAGTTTAAAATACAATCATGAAAAAAAAAATCGGATCTGCCCGAAACCAACAAATAACCTAGCCTACCGATCAAGCCTAAGGGGGTATAACTCTGCAAATGTTTTGCAGGGTACAGCTAGTATATATATAAATGCATAATTGAATTAACTACGACTGTTTTTTTCCTCTATAAGTTCTAAAACTAAAAGTGTATAACTCTACAAAGTAAAAATGGAAATCGTCTCATACAAATAATTAAGCATTTATTTTCTCTCATTACAGTTTTTCTTAGCGGTTGGGTCACACACACAAAACAGTATTTTTTTATGGTGGGTCAAGAAACTAAAACTGTTGTCATGGTAGGTCGTGAGGCCTAAACGTTTGAGAACCTCAGTTTTAAATTATCCTAAATTGATATAATAGATATGTATATTTTAATTGGAATTTCGTAAGGGTTATTAAGATGGTAAATGACACAATGAGAGATTTGTTTTAATCTTTTTGTTCTGCTGTTATATTTTTTCCTTACGTAGAGGGGACCACATGAAATTAATCTAAATGTTGTTTTTGTGGCATTTGCCCATTACAAAAAAAATAATATTTTTTTTTATTAAAAACATAATTTTTAAAAAGCTTTATTAAATCAACAATTATAATAGTCGTTCTTATATATCTGTTATTTTGTATGAGGTAGACTTGAAAAAGATTAAAATAGACCAAGTGCCATAATCCTATCAATCTTTTCATATATAGTTTTTGTTTCATGGTTGTCTTCCTAATTTTGAAACTAACTTTCCTCAATGTGCTGTTTTTCCTTGTCTAGTTCATACATTTTCCCTGTAAAAAATTATATCGAGGCTTATCTTCAGCACTTCACACATAAACATTCTTTCATGTTCAGGAATCACACTAGTGACAGATTTATTCTAAGCAAAATTATAGTTTTTACACACACATATATTTATGCCTAGCCACAGGTGCAACACAATGTGCTATAACAATCCCTATCAGTGCGTTAGATCCGCTTAGGAATGTTTGCGCTAAAGATCAGGAAGTTTCACCATCTTAACTAAGACTGGATATTGGGGTAGGACTTGTTTTGTGCGAATATTGAAATTTCGGCGCAAGGACGAAATTCTATTTATTTTGTCTACTTTTTGGTTATATTTTAGGAGAAATGTGACAGTAATTGATGACATACATTTTGTCAGACGTTATGTAATCGAAGTTCGAGCCTCCCCCCCTTTCCCAAAGCTGTTACGTCACGTTTGCCTTCTTTAGCGCCTCCATGGCCACTGGCGCCCTCCGATCATGAGTAGGGATCTCAGTGTAGCCCCCCCCCCCCCGCTAACCCCTAACTTTCGCTATAATCTTTAAAAGCATTTTATATCTGAAACTGAAGTACACTGGAAATACGAAGATGAACCGTTATAACTTTATCCTGTTCAATCATCCGCCCCCCTCCCCACACACACACCCTCTCAAATCTCCTCATGTGATCTTTTGTCTTTCAAAATTATCTTTACATTACTGTTACATGTATTTTAATAAGCAAGATTCTCGCTAATACTGCAGTCAAAACAATGGTGTAACTAGAGAGGGGCGGTTCCCCCCATCCACCCCCCCCCCGGGTGGTACTAAATATTTTCTTAGCCGGCTAGGGACCCCACCTTTTCGGCCCGGTAATGGGGCGGCATTTTCAAAGTCCGCGCCTGCACCACAAATGCACACACACAAACATTGCCAAAGGTATCTTGCTTAATTTTTTTTTTATTGAACGTTTTATACATTCCATTGATTTACCACGTTCCACATTATCCCATCCACGGGCGACTAGCGATGCGCACCATAACTTGGGCCTAATGCGTGGCCGAGCGCCGTGATTGTAGGTCATATCATACCAAAGCCTCCGATCCTGGGATTCCTCACCTTAGATAAGGGAACTGGAAAGAACGCCCTAGTTGCCACCCCGAAAGGCCTCCACTAATCCCAGCGGTATAGTGTTATCCGATACCTTCGGTAAAGCATTGTGAAGGCCATGGGTGTCTCTAAACTATTGCTATAAGCTTTTTTTATATATTGGCTGATTCGTTTTTCCGCAAACTATTTCTACCGATAGATTCGCTTTCCCATATACTATCTTTACCAAGAAAATACCTTTTCCATGAGCTATCTTTACGATAGATTTGCTTTTTTTTTATTCGTTGGCTGATTGCCGAATTTTACTATCAGACGTACATGACCATAAGACGCCCCCTTCCCCTCCTATTTGTATAACAGGGAAAGCAAGAAAAAAATTTTACAGCCTTGCTTAAACATTACGTGTCTGTGGGCTGTTTCGCTTAAGTCGACTTGTAGTTTTCCCGATTAACTCAACGCATGTCTGGGTTTGAGCCTCAAGGAATCAAATTTTTACAATGGTGTCGTTGCATTGAATATGTGTTACTGTGCCGTATAACAAATGGCAGGCCTCATACTGCATGGTCTGTTGTCGGGGAGATATTAAGGGGAAGTATGGCGAATTGCCCAGACTACATTGTTTGAGACTTGAATATTTAGCGAAACCTCTTGAACAAATATGATCGTTGTCATCAGTGGCGGGACTTCTGTCGGTTGAGGCCCAAGGCGCAGAAGATAGTCTATGCACCTAAAATAAAAGAGAGCTATCAATATAAGGTATAATTCTTTTTAATTTATAGCCCCCTCCCCCCACTCCCCTTTCGTCGGAGCCAATGACACTTGTCGTTTAATCCTCCTCTCCTGAATGTTATGTTGTTTTTTTTTAAACACAAAAAAAGTTTTAATCACCCCCGACGGGACTCGAACCCGCAATCCCCGGCTTAGGAGGCCGGTGCCTTATCCATTAGGCCACGGGGGCGATACATTACGTTAGGAAATATAATAGCATAATGACAATTTTATAGTATGCATAATCAGTGCTAGTTGGTGCGTTATATTTTTCTGAGTCATTATTTTATACAAAAGCTTATTTCAAGGCAGTTTTTTTTTGTACAACAGATCGCATCCTTTTTTCGAACTTATAAGAATCTTAGGAAAATGTCCCCGTCCACCCCCCTCCCCCGCTTTTCCAACTGTGAATTATGCCAATGGCTCCTGACCCCTGAAGCTGTTCAAATTCCCCTTTGAATAGGTACTTGTGGGTCCCATTCTAGTTCTTGTCTTTTAACATTATCAGCTGCTTTCTAAGGGTATGACGTATACATCGCCATTTTTGGCTACTGAACAATACGACGAATTATGTTTGTGCCGTCCCTAGACATTAAGGTAAAATTAATGCAACATATGGGCCCACCAACAGTGTGGTGCCTGAAACTCATGAGATGGCCTTTACATATCCGTGTGACCGCGAATCAAACCACAATCCAGATAAACCAGTGATTTATAAAAATGATAAATCTTGAAACAAAATCCCCTTGGTTTCCGTCGCATTTCTTCTTTTCAATCAATTATTTTAACCTTCCGAAAAGCTGAATGAAATAAATGTGAAGAAAAACAAAACAATTTAATATAGTTCAATATAAAGAGTTTCAGAGTTTCTAACACCCCCTCACCCCAGCTCACACAACCATGTGAAACCCATTTATTGCCATTTTATTGGCAGAAGCGACGGAGCTAATAAAGTGACACATTTCCCGGTTATAGGAACAAGTTTGAACCGCTTGCAGACACACGTTGAAAAAAAAGGGGGGAAAAAACGAAAGGAACAAAAAAAATGTCGTAAAACTTTCTCCTTATTATCTGGGATTCTGTGCGGATAGCAAAACTTAAAAAAAAAGGCGGCAACAGAACGGTTTCCACCGCGTCATCTAACACCAGAAGTTGTTCCGGGAAAACCCACACCGCACATCGATTCCAGAACGTCTTGGAGAAAAAAAAAGCCTGGAAACCTTATTAATATTCATTTATGCGACGTATCGGTTTCTACGGGAGAAAAAAGAAATAAAGACAAGAGGCTTGAGGCGAAGGGGTGGGATGCATGGAGGGGAAGATACGGATAACGGTTTAAAAAAACAAACAAAGGGGAGATGGTAAAACGGAAAACAGTGAAAGAAAATAAGAGTGGTCGCACTTGGTGTGTGAGGGGAAACATTAGCCCTCGAGGGAGCGCTCGTCTGGTATAAATCGTGGAGCCTATAACGAATTACATAGATTCGGGCCTGGGGGGTCCCCATGACAGGACCGATTGGCGCAGGTCACGTGATAAAGTGGGTGGAGGGGGGCACGCGGATGTGTAGGGGGTGGGTGGTATTTGTTCGGGGTCACAGAAATGTAAAAGAGGAGTGCCATCTCTTCCAGAGTACAGAGGGACAGAATGGGGAAAAATGTTAACCCAATCGAACCTCTGGACAGAGTTAAGTTAGAGATACTGGAAACCGGAAAGGGAAGAGAGAAAAAAAAAATAGGATGTTAACAGAAATGTGCCGGTTTCTGGCCGTTTTGTTAGTTCAATGGGTCGCTATTAACTGGTGGGATAATTGAAAAAAGTGAGAAATGTATATGTATCAATCATTCCAGTTATTTAAAGCGAAAAACAAAATATGCATATGGACCTAGAATTCGAAATCGAGACCTTGTGCCTGTGTTATGGAAGCGCTAGATGTAATTTAAAAAAGATCTAGATCAAATACAATCTCAATATATGTGAACCTGGAAAAGCCCACATATTGAGGAGGGCTCTCCCCATAAAATTAATTAAAACGAACTTCATTGTCTCCTTCTGTCTATGGCAGGGGTGGGCAAACTTTTTGAGTTTTTTGGGTTCGTTTATTTGATCGGCGGGCCGGACCAAGAGTAGAAAAATGGCGTTTTTTGAGATGAACTAATATAAATTAATGGTAAGAGTCCTTAAATACATAATCGTCTAACCCGTGTGTCTCCCTCAGGTAGTTTTCATATCGTGCGGTGTATGCGTTGTAACACTGTGTCTCCCTCGCAGGTAGTTTTCATATCGTGCGGTGAATGCGTTGTATTTCATACATTTCTTTTTTATTTCTGTTCACATCGTAATCTGTTAATGGCAATAAAGGCCACTTGTTCTTTTCTATTGCAGTACATGTATTTCGTATATTTCTTTATTATTCCTTCTGTCGGATTTCGTTCAGCCAGGTTCAGCAGGCTTTTCTACTAGTTATATCATAAAAGGTTAATGCTTAACTATGAAACGAGTGGCTGGGCGGATCGAACAGTCCGGTTGGCCTTACTTTGCTCATGTCTGATCTACGGCATGGACACGGTGACAGTGCTTACCAATAGAAAATATGCTTTGCTCCCATACAAAAGATCAAAATATAATGTAATCTCAATAATGACTATAGTTTGTATGTGTGTCAATATATGTTTATCGGTGACTTTTCAGTTGAGCGAACTTTCAGTGAACTAACTTTTTTCACCTGCTCAGTGGGTATATAGTAATGTCAAATCGGAAATATCTTAACTTTTTGGTTAATCGAACTCGTCACACTGACAATTTGTGTTTCCCGAACAAAAGAAGGAAATTAATTATATTACAATTTTAAAAAGATTTAAAAACAAATCTATTTTTAACTTTGCCTAATATTTTGTGATGATTAGATGAATATGATTTCATACAGTTAGATTTGTACACATTTTTTTTTTTTACTCTTGATGTCCCTTTAACTTGTAGGGGGTGGGGGTGGGTGTGAGTTCTATGGAACGTTTCGTCTACCTACATATTCTGAAGGGTGTGTCCGTCACACATATAAAGCTGTGTGCAACATTTGTAAGAAATTGTACATGTTTTTACATGTTTTCGCGCTACACTGCTGCTTAAAGGGCTACCAAACAAAACGTGTGCGCTCTGTTGCATCGTGCGAACATGCTCACAGCTTAGATGGAACACTGGTCCTAAGGCAGTCAACTAGTTAGCCAATGCCTAAAGATGTCTCTGTTTGAAGCAGTATCGGATAGTACAATGCTATAAACAAAGTTATCAACACAGGCCAATTATCTCAGCAGGCACGTCACTTGTAAAGCCACTGTAACGTCACCAACCCAACCGACTAGCCAGAGCCTCTCTTGGATTTTGAGTGTCCTAGAGAAGAGCTTTTACATATAGTTGGGGTCATTGGTAAAAGTACATGCTGGGAGATTGATAGCCTCAAATTTAATAGGAATTTTAAGCGGAAATCAAATGGGCGTGGCTTTGACGGGTTTAGGAGGGCCCTAGACTGCTGCGTAGCTCTATTATCCTTAAAAAAAACGGGCTGCAATAAGACAGCCAACCCAATTCATCTGGTTACTCGAGAGTCTTAATGTGATATCACTAGCGTAGGAAGGCTACTGCGGGGTTGTGTGGCAGCACGGGGCGACAAACAAGCAAGTGGCTCCAAAAGTGAGATTTTAAATGTATTGCATTTTTTCGCACAGGGCGCCACAAAAGCTAGCTATGGCTATGTGTGATATCCATCCGTTTTCTTGAAAGTCACCATTTCTATCTGTCATTCCGAGCGTACAAACTGCTAGAATATTTTTTATTTCCCGTTTCTTAACTATGCCCATATTAGTCCTCTATTGTAATGAATCATCTGTCAAATCATAAAGATGTCACTATATATGAATGTACGTTGTATCATTCTATGTGCTGCACACAGACACACACACACTCACATACATATATATATATATATATATATATATATATATATATATATATATATATATACACAGACACCTAATTCTTTTTCTTCTCTTGTGCACTCACGTCTTGTCTGAAACGTTTCTTCATAACAACAACCAAGGGAATACACTCTGGGTAACTATACTAATGTAAGCAAAAGTTATCGACGTTTCAATGTCACAATTTATTTTTTGTTCATATTTTTTTATCATATTCGTCTTTCCTATCAATTGCCTTCCCTCCCCCTTCCCCCAGTCAGCCTCCCCCATTCTTTTGTAGAGATATCCCCAGAAGACAGATAAGGGATCGAAAGCAGGAGCGAAACCAGGGGTCCCCGGTCGCCAGAGCACCGCAGATGTACGTCTCCTAGTTAGCTTACCCGATAGCTCACGAGTCGAGTGCGCATGCTCCCGACGCCTCGCGCTCGGGATGATCTCCCCAGCGGCCCCCACTATACGGGCATTACCTTCTATCCCAGAGGTCGTTTCACGGACGGGCAGATTGATATTGTGTCCAGGGCCACGGGTAAAATATGCCACCCCCCCCCCTTCTCACCCCCTTTCCCGCGTGAGCGTATGGGGTGGTATTGTGGCGTCGCACGATTATTCCTGAAAAAAAATAAAATAAAATAAAGTGTGTGTCCGCCGGGATGCCAGCATCGGTGTCCAGCAAAACTTTAGACTGACACGCAAAGGCGTGGTAAACAAGACACCCTCCCTCCCCTCCCTTCCTTCAACCACTGGCGTCCGGTCACCTTCTTCCACCTTGGGGGGCGTTAGAATTCGTGTTGGTTTACAAATTGACCTGGCGGGTTTGATAAAAAAAACAGTAGTATGAGAGGTAGGGAAAAGGTGTTTTAAAAAGGTGTTTTTATTTGGTTTTATTGTACCTGTTGAAATGGATGTTTACGGGGAGATAAATCTTGTGCTAAAGGGGGATAAATCACAGGGTAATTTATGTCAGGACAATGGTTAACGACAGTGGGGAGAAAAAAAAAACTTCATTGGCAATCAAAAGGGGGAAAATACCTTACAAGTACTACAAGCAAACATAATAAAAACAAGTAAAGACTTTTATTATTGTCATTTTGCGTGCAAACAAAAAATGGTAGAAATGAAAATTCCTACAGCTATATCTCCATTAATATGAATAAGGGAATAAGAGAAACTGATATTAAACTCAATCGATTAAACATATTTTAAAACTTTAATTAACTTGTTATCACTAGCGGCAAAGTTCAGTGAACTCGGGGTGGACCACAGCCCCCTACCGTGTTACGCCATTCGTGATAATTATCAACACATCGTCTTCAGGTTACACCGTTACAGGACCTTTTGCACCATCTGTGCTGACATGCACCTACTCTAGGACTCCACAAATATGTATTTTAATACTTTTTTTTCGAGCGCTTGTCGAGTGCGCACTGGTTCACCATAAAGAGCAAGGTGTGTGTGTGTGGGGGGGGGAGAGGGGCATTAATCTTGCTAAGACTACTCTGGCTTATATTATTATAATAATTACGTATGATACTATTTCCAATAGAGCTAATATCAACATTATTACATGAAAGAAAAGAAGAAAAAAGAGTGGATAACCAATCGACTGGGTAGTGGATTCAGTTATGGGTATATGATAATACCAATTTAAGATGTATGATAATACCAATTTAAGATAATACCAATGTAAGAAGTATGATAATGTAATGTGTATTATAAAATACTAATGTAATGTGTTTTATAACACAAATGTAAGACGTATGCTAATACCAATGTCAGTTCAACACCAGAAGACTGAGGACGAGGTCTCAGAAGCTACGTCTGCTTATTAAGTATTCCTGATAAAGTTCAATACACCCTTTAATACAATCTACCCCCCTCCCCCCCACCACCAATCCGTCTTTTTTTTTTTCTTTTTAACCATCACGTGCGGTCACACGGCTTAAAGGCGGAAACACGCCCTTTTTTAAAGTGGCTGCGTCTATTTAACGTTGTCGGTAATTTATGGACATGCAATTTTATCACAAGAAAATATCTGAATGTTTTGGCTTTCTTCCTTCTATCAGACAATCTTTTATTCCTTTCTCGAAGTTTCCACACATCTTCCCCTACTCTCTCTCTCTCTCTCTCTCTCTCTCTCTCTCTCTCTCTCTCATTCTCTTTCCCCATCCCGCTCTTTAAAAAGTTGATCTATGAGCGTGACTGGAAGACGCACGACGCCAGAGATCGTGCAAACGTTTTCCCTCCTAGCCTCGCCTTCCGCTATTAGTAGGCGACACATCCGATGCCTTTTGTACCCTGCCTTGTAAGGGATGATCCCGCGGTAAACGACGTGAAATCCCGCTAACATGCCGGGTGGTTGTTTTCTTTTTTTTTTTGAACGAAGGTGTCTGTGTGTGAAAGAGTCGGTGTAAAGTGAACATGTTGCGGGATTTATGCGCTTTGATCTTCTCAAACACTGCAGATGTAGCTTAGTGATAAAGTTGTTATATTTTTTTTAATATTTATATTTACATTAACCGATTGCACGAAACAAAATACACCATTCTGAGTATTCCTAAAACAATGCTTTTTGTCTGGCCCCCTCAGCTTATTTGTTCTACTTAGTAAAATGTAGTACCTGCCCCCCCCACCCTGTTATTGGCCTGGCCCCTGCTGTAGAATGCCTGGCCCCTACTGTAGAATGCCTGGCCCCTGCTGTAGAATTTTCACGCTACGGGGCTGATATAACCCCATATCTTTACCTAATGGTATGTTAGAAATGTTTCAAGTGTCACGTTGGAATTCCCGACTTACCGGGCACGCTGGATACACTGCTAGTATATATTGCATTAAGTCGAGAGGACCTGCCCCCCCCCCCCCCCCACTGGTCCACTGTTACGGAAAGGTCCCACAAAACACAATTTTTGCATTTGTATAGTTCTGTTTTTGTTTTTTTTTTTTTGTCAATGGATCCAAAACGTTCTTCTGTATGGCAGTTTGAAGTTCGGTGGGCCATATTTATGGCATCATAACTACAAAATGAATTTTTAGTTCCCTCAGTTCATAAAGCCTCTTGCAGATGAAGTGCACTATTAATCTGTTTCTGTATCCTCGGCATGTTAAAGGATAGTGTGGTTATCACAACCCCTAGCCACCTCTACTTTCTCAATGTAACTCATTTAAAGCTAGGTGGACTCATGGGAGTTACAACCGACTTACTCAGTACGATCTGGGAAAACTCCATTGGTTCTCAACGATGATCGAACCCGGGAGCCTATACACCACTCGATTTTCCATCCACCATCAATATCATAATTTTTATAAAAATTGTCACTGTAGAGATGCCACCCCCCCCCCGGGGCTGGGAGGTTGGCTATAAGGCTTGCATTGTTGGCCAGACCATTATAAAGACTATCGTGTCACTGGCCCTCAACCAAGCTTCATTCACCACTGGCCCTCAACCAAAGCTTCATTCACCACTGGGTCCTCAACCAAAGCTTCATTCACCACTGGGCCCTCAACCAAGCTTCATTCACCACTGGGGCCTCGACCATAGCCGTCTATAGTATCTATTAAATAAACTATTATTTTACTTATTTTATTTTTACCTCAATATGTACTTTTATCGGACAGTTTATGAAGATAAAAATGGAAAATGGCTGAGACCGATTTTAAAGAAAAAAAAATTAAAGTATGTCAACATAGGTAATGTATTAGATAATGATGTCTACGACATTGTATTAGCGTGACATGAAATAATTAAGCGGTAATTTATTTATTTTTTTTGGTTTGAAAAGACGAATAAGAATAACAATAACATTGTAGTCACCATCAGAGTCATTTTTTTTCCATTTATTGATTGGAAGTTAATGAATGTAAATAGCGCTGTGCGCTCACCTTAAATTTGGAAAACAAAAAAAAAGGTGGATTTAAATTTTTTATATTTTTTTTATGTTATTGTTCATCGCTGTACAAAGCATGTATCGCCTTCTTCTATTTATAGACTCGATTCTTTGCCAGGAAACGTTTACAATTTTGAATTCAGCATACGTGAGGATACAATTGATTATAGATAACATAAAACATAGAAATTGAATTTCAATGTTGTTTTTTTTATATATATTATTATCATTACTTTGCATTGTATTTTCAAAAGTCTGTTTCATACCCAAGCTGGTAGTGTGTACATGTGGCATTCAATTGTGTACATTGTTGTGCATCTGTATTGTTCAATAAACATGCAAATTATCGGGTGATTGGTTCACAAGCTGTGTCAGTCTGCGCGTGGCGCGAGGCATCATTCTGTTTAATCTGGTCCTGTTATAAAGGTTTGTACTGTAAGTCTCGATGTGCGCCGGGCCTAGGACGAGTGCCGTTAGCCGGCTCCAAAAGTGCGTGTCATAAATGCGGGCACCAAAGACAGAGTGTCATATGCGGCACCTGGAGCGAACGTTTAGTCTCGTTACAGTAAGGTAACAAACAAACAAAAAAAAATACCAAAAGCGCGGGGCCTTTCCTCTGTTTACACACCGTTGTAGGTAAAAGAAGATCCTGTAGCACGGCAATGACTCAGTGACTCAGTGACGATTAGAGAGTTTAAAAGAAATGGCGGTCAATGTTGGGGTATCTTCCCCCCTCCCTTCCCCCAAAGATCTTGGGGTTTTGATGGTCATCCGGGGTTTTTGTGTTTCACCACTTTTACTGCTTTTCCGCAATTTAAATATATATTACGATAGGTCTGTTCTTAGATTCCCTTCATCTTTAAAGAAATTTGCATTAAAAAAAGTGGAAAAAAAAATCACAAGAGTTGCATTTCACTAATAATTATGAGAAACTGAATGTACTGCAAAGCTAATAGTTAAATGTACCAGTACTTTGTAGCATTATTAAGGACTACCAATTAATAGTAAAAAAAAAGTCTCATAATATACATGTAGTCCAGCTGGCGTGAGCTATAGAGAAAAGAGGCGCTAAGAACTTACAGAATAATGTGCACTTTTCTGTGCAATAAAAGTGTTCGGATTCCAAGTTTTCGATTTTTAAGGCGTTCAGATATTAAAACATTGTGAAATTTTATAAGCTTGTGTTTGTCCACTCAGTTCCTGCTATTTTTTTCGTGGCCTAATCTTGAGTTTAGAAAGGAAAAGTGCTATTTTGGTAGCCCAGGCAGGCCCGTAGCGTGCGGGGAGACATGGGGGCCTGCCCCCCCCCTGCTTGTTTGCTCTACTTAGTAACATTTATTTCCACCCCCCCCCACCGCTATTGGCCTGGCCCCTGCTGTAGAATTTTCACGCTACGGGGCTGAGCCTAGGTTAAAGTTGGAGGAAGGTTGGATTCGTTTTCATTGTTTGGGTGAGCATTGCGGTGCTTGTCATGGGAAAAAGGAACTCTCCATACTAGAAAGAAGAATAACTCGTGTAGTTGTAGCCAGGGATCGAACCGGCCCAGTAGAAATGGCTAGACATAACCACATTAGTTACATTAATTAGACTTTTTTTTTTATATTAAGTAACAAGGGCTTTTTGACTGTATAAGTAGACTCCCCTGACTTAATTAAAAGGGCAATTAAAATTTAAATAAAACCAGATACAGTATATTTTTTAATACCTAGATTGTGTGTGAAATATAACAATATTCAACCCCTTTATTATTTGTTGAATCAATTATTTGACTACTTACACAAACTTTAATAGTGGAAATCCCGTTCAATGGGAACCGTCTAAACTAGCGGGGAAACTGCCAATCTGGCTTCGCCACTAACCACTAAAATACACTGTCGACGTTCAGTTTGGCGGTCAGATTTCATAATTCTCTGTGGCTAAAGTTAGTTTTATTGGGTCAACACTGACCATAATGTCTATCATAATGAACGTTCAATGCATGCTTCGAAATATACAAATAAAATCAAAACCCTTTAGCGAAAACGATTATTACACAGCCCAACAAAAAAAAATTTTTTGCGAGTTGCCAAGAATGTTTGAATGAATTTATAGCAATTCATGGGTGCTGATTTTAAAACTGCCACTGCTTTCGCTGAATTGGCTCTAGTTTCTGAGATATTGGACACCCTTGAAAATATGATTGTACCCTTTGTGTAAAACAAATGTAATAAGTTTGGTGTCTGTTGTTTAATTTAACTATACCAAGTTATAACTTTGTTTAGTTTTTTCTCTTTTATAGCTGCTTTCTACAGACATCATGAGTTCATCACGAAGATCCTGCAAAAATAATCCGAATGTATTCTGTTACATCTGTGGAGAATACATGATTGAAAAGCAAAGAAGAAATATAACCGAATTTGTTCAGCAGGCATATTTGGCTTATTTCGAGTGTGAAGCTGGGAGACCAAGAGAAGTCTTGGGCTCCCAATAAAGTCTGCAAAAACTGTGTGGAGAGCCTACGGCAGTGGACAAATGGTGAGAAGAAAAGTCTAAGTTTCGGTGTACCAATGGTATGGCGAGAGCCGAAAAACCATTTTGGTGATTGTTATTTTTGTATTGTAAATGTTAAAGGCTTCAATCGCCACAAGAAATCTAAGTAGGGTTATCCTGATCTTGAATCTGCAAGGAGACCAATTCCACATAGCAGTGAAGTTCCTATACCAGTGTTTAGTGGATTATTAGAGCTTTCACCATCAGACTCCGACGAGGGGCAAGATCTGGAGTTTTTGGCAGGTGAAAAAAGTGGAAGCGATTATGAAGGAAGTTATTCAACACCTCAGCCATTCAGTCAAGAAGAACTCAATGACCTGATACGATACCTAAATATGCCCCAGCAAACATCTGAGCTTTTTGCGTCCAGGCTCAATGAAAGAAATTTTCTCAAACAAGAAGTTTAAAAATATCTTATCGGAAAAGAGAAGAGTTTCTTCTTCCATATTCAGCCAAGAGGAAGATCTTGTTTACTGTAATGACATCCTTGGATTTCTGCTCCAAATGGGACTACAAGACTACCATTCCAAAGACTGGCGTCTTTTTATAAACAGTTCCATCAGAAGCTTGAAATGTGTTCTGTTACACAATGGTAACCGTTATGCATCTCTTCCTATTGCTCACTCAACAACACCTAAAGAAGAGTATGAGAAACAGTATTGCAGAAAGTCTGTTATTATGAGCATCAGTGGTCAATTTGTGTTGATCTAAAAATGGTAAACTTCTTGCTTGGGTAGCAGTCAGGATACACAAAATACCCGTGCTTCATGTGCCTTTGGGATAGCAGGGCAAGGCAAGATCATTGGACAAGAGTGACATGGCCTGCAAGGGAAACGATGACTGTAGGTAAAGAAAATATCATCAACAAGCCACTGTTTGACAAAAATAAGATCATTCTCCCACCGCTTCATATCAAATTAGGTTTAATGAAACAATTTGTTAAGGCTTTGGGATTTTTGACGGTCCTCAGATTCGGAAACTCATCAACGATCAAAATTTTACTAATTTCACGGATCACCTTGAAGCTTCTTCATGGAACAGTTTTGTTTCAGTTGTCAGGAACTTCTTAGGTAATAACAAAGCAGAGAATTACGAAAAACTGGTACAAGATATGCTCGCTAACTTCATAAGCATTGGAGCAAATATAAGCATCAAGGTACATTACCTGCACAGTCATTTAGACAAATTTCCAGGTAACCTTGGGGACTTCAGTGAGGAACAAGGCGAGAGGTTCCATCAGGATATGAGGGTGATTGAGGAGAGATATCAAGGAAGATGGGACATACATATGATGGCTGACAACTGTTGGAGCCTCCAGCCCCAACGACACACACAAAAGGAAGTCGAGCAAACAGCGATTTGCTAATGCATTACCATAGACAATTAACATATTAATTAATTAATTAGACATAATTAGTTTTTCAAATGAAAATGTTTTCTTCTATAACACTATTTACACATCTTTTTGAACAAATTTCTGCATGACTATTAACATTTTCACTAGTATTTGTTAGTATACTATTTTACTTCATGCAATTCTTGACAATTTTCAATTACGGTGCATACATTATTTAATTAATTTTAATTATCTCGTAAAATAGAGCCAATCTAGCAAAAGCACTTACATATTCTAAATCAGCATAGTTGACTTTGTATAAAATGATTCAAATATCACCGGCAACGAAATCACTGTTTACCAGTGTTATAAATGTGTATTTACTTCGGTCTTTTTTTTTCTTCTTAAAATTAGAAAAGACACACATTAACAGAACACAGTGTACTTGTGTAAATGATCCATGTAAATAAAACATATTTAGTGGGCCTCTACAATAAAATTCTTTGAATTGAGTGGGCATCTACAATAAAACTCTTTGAATTGAGTGGGCCTCTACAATAAAACTCTTTGAATTGAGTGGGCCTCTACAATAAAACTCTTTGAATTGAGTGGGCCTCTACAATAAAACTCTTTGAATTGAGTGGGCCTCTACAATAAAACTCTTGGAATTGAGTGGGCCTCTACAATAAAACTCTTTGAATTGAGTGGGCCTCTACAATAAAACTCTTTGAATTGAGTGGGCCTCTACAATAAAACTCTTTGAGTTGAGTGGGCCTCTACAATAAAACTCTTTGAATTGAGTGGGCCGTGACTTCCGAAAGTTCGGCTGATCGACATATTTGTATAAGCTGTCATTTTTTTTTTACAAAATGGAAGCTCATAATATCTTTAAGTCCGTGTTGACCTTGCATACAACAGTAAGTATGCCCCCCCCCCCATTACTGATAACAAAAATAGCTGTAAACCACAGCCCCAGTGTGTGACAGGGCTGTATGTAACTTCCATTCCCCTGTTGCATGCATGGGATCATCATTACATATTTTTGACATTGTAACCTTTATATATCTCTCTCTCTTCCCCCCTCTCTTTCTCTATTTAATTTTTTTTTATATAATGTATGTTAATAATCACTTGCGTGTTCCTCGTGATAGACTTGATATTCTGTTTATGGTCATCCCTCCCTCCGATGATGGACCTGATATTCTCTTTATAATCATCCGCTCGCCGGTAATCCGCCCAAACTTTTCATGTTTTTTACATTAGGTGCGGATGAAGTGGACGCACCCACACAAAAAAAAGAAAACGACTGCCTACCTAAATGGCTTTAAGCATCATCATCATCACGAACATAGAGATTGGGGGGGGGGGGGGTAAAGAAACTTGGCATCTCAACTCCCTTCCCCAATCCTCCAAAAGGTTAAAACTAAACATTGTCCACCCCTACCATATTTTCATTATTAGGTTAAGCAATCAAGTTGAGACTGCACACACACACACACACACACACGCACACACACACACACCGGTGTGCAAGTTATTTGCTTTTATGGGTGGATAGCGAAGTGAACAACAAGATGTGAGGAAGACAAGACCGAAAGGAGGCAGGCGCTGTTATATTCATTAATAATGTTCACGGTGAAAAGGTTGAAGAAGAAAAAAAAAAGTTCCCATTCATAAAGTGATCATTACCTCATCAAAAAAAAAAAATAGAAGATATTTCTTCGGGAAGAGGAAGATGGGGGGGGGGGGGAGGCGACCGACGTACCGCAAGCCACCGTACGTACGTTTCATTCATTGTAGAGGGGGGCCGCCGCCTTGTCTTTTAAACGACGATAAATGGTAAATGAAAAAAGAACTTTGTCACGGGGATGAACAGAGATAATGTATTTAGCACGCCAACATGGGGGAGTCGTCTCGTTGAGGAGGGCGCCTGCCGGAAGTTGTAACCCACCTTAGTGACGTCAGAGTCAACCCGTGCATTTCGGGCCGTGTCGGATAATCCTCGCCCCCCCCCCCCTCTTTTTTTTTTATACATTTCTACGGTTCCCAGTTTCTTTTATGTTTTCCCGGCATCCCTTGCCTTTAAAACCCCTTCAACCCCCAATCACAATCTCTGGGGGTGTGCCTGGCCCAATTACACGCCGCGGTTTACAAAAGACGGCCACGTTTCTGTGATCGTCTGCTAAAGGTCTGGGCAGGTATGAGCCGCGACGGGGCGATTTGGAAGGACTTAAGCCCTCGGTCTTGTGACCGACGCGAGAGGCAGACGATGCTTAGGATTGATCGTCTGATTAACGGTGGAGTTCTCTCTCCCCTATAGCCGCCTTGCGCTCCATTTTAACGCTACGCTTGGCACGATTTTGGCTTCTTTCTAAAAAAAAAATATTCAAATTTTAGTTCGCAAAAAAAAATGAGATTTAGAAGGAAAAAAAAAAGTTGAAACTAAAGGAAGAAGTATCGGTCAAGTTTGTTTCCTTGAACAATTAAACAAATTAAATTTGAGATAATTGTCTGATGTGAATGCCTTGAAAACTGACGATCGTTTTAACCTTTTATTAAGGTTGGATGGGGTCCCGGGCGCAGCAGAAAGTTTAGGGACATTTTAAAAGTGGCAAAGGCAATAATAAATCTGTTTTTTTCTGCTGGCCTTTCCGGGGCGCAGGGCGCGAGCTCTGTGTGCCCTCGTTAAATCCCTCTCAGGTTATGTGATCTTTAGTTTTCTTTCTATCATCATTTTCTTTAACTATTTTTCTCATGCTCACATATCAGAAGCTGAGGATAGTGAACCCTTCCCCCCCCCCCCCCCACCGTTCTTATGGATAAGCTGTCTGTAATGAAAAGAAGACACACGCCCCTTCTCACCCCGCCTGCATGGTGATTTTTTATTTTTCCAGCCACTAGGAAATGGGGCAATCTGGACACTGATATATGGTTGTCTTTTTCTAGTTTTTGAAGTATTAAAGCATATGCCAAATATTTTACAGTGGCAGCCAGGGCCGGCCTTACGAATTACGGGGCCCAATTTAACGGATGCTTGCAAGGCGTCTCTTCTAATTTTTTTTACAATAACAACTATTACTATTAATTTGATTGTACATTGCGAGACCCTGCCAGCCGCGGGGCCCAATTAGGAGCAATAGATCAAATCGGTCTTACGCCGGCCCTGATGGCAGCCTTCACAATGTTTTTTAAGTAGCCCCCAATGTACCTTTGTGAATAATGGGTGCCCCGACCCCCTTGAACACGGGGGCGAATGGTCGAGTGGTAAAGCGCACGACTGTCGACCTGAAGGTACCTGTTTTGATCTCCGGTGAGGACCTATGGATATGTTTTCCGTGGTGCCGCCATGGCCAATGCACTATCGGCTATGGTGGGGATGAATGAACGGCACCATAAAAATCATCCCATTAGTGGTTTACTGGATCTAAGAGATTTCATCTCAACCTTACAGGGGCTTCACACACACACACTTGAACAATCGTAAAGTATTTAATCAGTAGGCTAAAAGTGTGAAATGCTGAAAGAACATAATACAACTACGTAAATGAAAACGGTTTTTTTAAAAATTCCATTCCATACTGCCAGTTGACATCCGTAACATTCAAAAAATACTTACAGATGACGTTTTATTATACCATCTTTTGGTGACGTTTGTATTTGATATTTTTCGTATAATTTCAGAAGACATTTTCGGATCATTTCTTAAGATGACATTATCTGATGACGTTATTGCTTGACATTTATGCGTAACATTTTCAGACGATATTTATGCATTTTTTTTTCAGGTGACAATTCTGTCTAACACATTAAGAAAAATCAAAATTTAAAAGACAAATTTCAAAGTCGTTCTTAGGTTTTTATGTGAACCATAAGTAGATGCTTTTATAGATATTTTAGAACCCTTGGCAAAGTACAGCGCCATAAAGGCCTTTCAAAAGAACGTCTATGGATTGCGGACTTCATGTCTTGCAACACAGGGTCGTCTAGGGCCAGGTCACCATGACATGCAAGCTCATTTCTGAGCATCTTCTTAGATCTACCGTACAGAAATAGGCAGAACAAATCACCCGCCCCTTACTAATGAGAGGTTGGCTAACATAATTTTCCTTATTGGCTAACACATGTTCCTTATTGGCTAACACATGTTCCTTATTGGCTAACACATGTTCCTTATTATAAGAATGAAAAGAGATACTAATATTGTCAGTGAGGTCAGCACTGATAGTGGCCAAAATGCCGTTGCAGCCAATGATATCTGAAAAAGAAAAGTTGAAACACCAACTGTCATCTAATCTTTTCATCTTCATTTTTTTAATAAAGGTGCTGAAGTTAAATACATGAAGATTTATATGAGTGCTCTTTTCTCGCTTGGATGATTCCTAGATATGGGTGAAACTTAGCAAAATGGTACGGGAAGGGAGGAAGGGGAAGGGGGGGGGGTAATCGGAGGGTTTCAATGGGATAAAAAAAGTGGAAAGGGGGGGGGGTCCGATTTCTTGCCCGAAACCGAGGCCAAATTACTAGAGAACAGCTTTATTTTTTAAAGACAGGGTGGTCCTAGATCGCTACTACCTTCCATTATTTCTGCATTCCTTATTCTTTCAGCTATTAAAACCACGCGCCCACTCCGCGGAGAGGGTAAGAAGATCCTACTCAGGACCGTATCATTAGACGCCCTTAAAAAAAAATTCTAATACGGAAGGTCGTTAAAATGCCGAAGCCAATTTTCGTTCCGCTCAAAAATTGTACGTGTGTTCAGCGTTACTCGGGGCTAGTGGCAGGGCTGAAGGATATTATCTGTACTTTGGGAACTACTGCGAATATTTTTTTTTAGTGCACCTTGTCCCCTGAGACAACCGATCACCTTTCCCCGAGATATCATTTTTTTTTATTGTTATAATATGGCAAAGGGGCATAACCGCAGATCTGGAGGTTAGGCTCGGAGCTGGGAGCTGATATTTATGGGGTTGAGTTAAGTCCCCTTTCTGATTACCGTCTTGCGAGCCGCTTCAGTTTTTTTTTTTGGTCGGTGCTATTGGGTTACCTAGATGTCGTGATTGCAGGACATGAAATAGACGAGACCTTCCCCTGTCCGCGAGGTTTTAAACGCGAGTATGTCTTTTATTAGTTCGAGCTTATTCTGTGACCAAAAAAAAATCTGCCGGGGTTTTTCCAACCCGGCGGTCAAATCGGTGAGGTCTACCCGCGGGTTTCATTTTTTATTTAAAAAAAAAAGGTGTGGGGGAAATGGGGGGGGGGGGCGTTTAGTTGCAGACTACTACCCTACTGGCGACCCCCCCCGCACCCCTCCCCACCACTTCCCTTTCTTCTTATCACAATGTGTCTTATCAGCACAGATGTTTTACTTTTCAGCATCTCCCCCCCCCCTCCATAGTCTTTCTACTCGAAACACTTTTCCCAGTCCCTTTACATATGTAAGGGACTCACACATTTATACGGATGTATGTTAATTAACTGGAGGACATAAATATCTATTGTTATTTCCATTACTACGACTATAAATGTAGGAATCTGAGAGACGAGTGAAACCATAAATTTGATTGTAGAAAAATTTAAGAAATTGAATAAATAATCTTTAAAAAAACTAGACATTAACTCCTCAGATCATACAAATACAGTGGGTATTCGGTTAACGAACTTAATCCGTTCCACAATTATGTTCGCTATCCGAATCGTTCGTTAACCGATCATCGATTTACCATATATGTTAATGGAAATTCGAATAATTCGTTCTGGAGATCCTAAAAATTAAATAAAAAAAATTGTCTTGTACAGGAATAATTTCTTAGTAATTTTATTTATCACAAATATGATACATACATATGGTCTTGCTTATTAATCAGTTCTTTTCCTTTCTTTGGACGTTAAAGAACATGTCCAATGTCGATTGTTTTTCTCTCCTTCAGGACTTTCAGGAAATGATTGACAGCAATGTCGTTGGTGGAGATCAGCAATCCTATTGACATCAGCTTGTTTAATGCCAGATCTCCTTTTAAATTTTGTAAACCAGCCAGTGGTAGCCTTGAATTCTAGATTTTCGGAGGACGAGCCTGGAATTTGTTCTTTCAATTTCTCAAAAATTTCTCCAATCTTCTATTGAATGATGGCCATTCTAGTTACATCTCTTTTCAACTCCCGTACATTTATCCAAACTAAAAGCAAACTCTCGAGTTTATCATGGATGACACTTTTTTTGCTTCTCAGATGTAGTTTTCGTTACTCCCCTTAGCGGCTTGAGTCTTCTTGATGATATCTTTTTTAGCTAGGATTGTGCGTACTGTGAACCTGCTCAAACCTGCTCAAGCCGTACTGCCTGGTAACATCAGTCATTATTTGTCCATTCTCTACTTTAGTTATAATCTCTTGTTTGGTTTTTATTCTGAGCACAGTTCTTGACACTCCACTCTTTTCAGATCCCATAATATTGTTAAATTTTCAGGGGCTTTTTTATAAGGCGTTTAGAGAAGCACATACGAAAACCACAAGGACATAAACGAACTACACATGTATGGTACACAATTGACAAAGTGTCGTCGCACACTACCCTACGCGTCGTATGGTGCTGCCTCACTGCTACGTAGTATGAATGATGACGTGTCAGCGCACGCGCACATCCATTTTCAGGACAAATTGAGGACTGATGTCGGGTGTTCCGAGAGCCGAGACGTTTTCGTTAGAATTAATTTTTGTTCGTTATCCGAATTTTGTTCGTTGTCCGAACACAAAAATCTTTCCTGAAAGTGTTCGTTGTCCGATTTGTTCGCTGTCCGAACAGTTCGTTAACCGAATACCCACTGTATTTATATAATTTATCATCGCTAAAATTGTACTGTCATGCAGATTCTACAGTTGGGTGAAATTTGAGGCTTCTCAACTTAAATGGAACAGACCTTGACAGGATTTACAGACAACCCAACAGTAAGTGAAAGTTATTAAAAGCTTATAAAAATGGTTCTTATCATTACTGACCTTTAAGACAAGTATAATACACCCCCGCCCCCATTACTGACCTCCAAGATAAGTATGATACACACCCACCCCCATTACTGACCTTCAAAATAAGTGTGACACCCCCCTCTCCCCGCAAGTTCCCTCTAATTTTCCGAAGGCTGTGTGCGTTAACTTATAGTGGCTGAGCGCAACCTATTAGTATAAGGCGTACTGTATTAGGTTGCAATTTGTGTGCGCTCACTTGGTGAATTGTGTCTCGCCCACACGTGCATAGCTTAGAGAAAACGCTGATACCCCTTCTACATACACACACACACACTCACAATAAAGACACACATTATAAGATTTGGGCATTATTCACACACACACACACACACTCTCCTTTCTATACTGAACAATGAATGCGAATGAACTGTGTTGTTGATATTTTGAATGAACCGGACACATGTGAACAGGAAACAAGTAAACTGGGACGCTAATGAACTTTTCTCAAGTGAACGGGGTACAAATAAACTGGACAGAAATGAAATTGACACAAGTGATCAAAAATAAACTGGAGTCTGGACACAGGTTAACGGTGCACACATAAACTGGACACAAGTTAACGGGACTTAAGTGACACATCTGATCTGGGTACAGCCAATATGTACAAAAGTAAACTGGACACGACTAAACTAGACACAAAAGAACCAGGTACCGCCAATTTGGACACAAAGTTAACAGGACCACTGCCTGCTTGAACTCCAGTACGATTTAGAAAATTGCACAAAACACAGGACAGGTCATATGACCCATCACGAAGGTCATCGGCGTCGAACCACCGGCCTCCGCCACAACGAAAGCGATTCCACGCAACTCGACCACCCACTTTACGTTTCCCCTCGTCCTCCTGTCACAAACAAACACGTCATATATATATATATATATATATATATATATATATATATATATATAATATATATATATATATATATATATATAAATATATAAAGGCTCACGAGTTTCGACATCTATTCGGTAATCACCAAACTCGGCAAACTTATGGCTGGTCTTTTTAACATTGGTCTTTTGTTGTTTGCAGAGGTAATAAAAACAACCCCGTCCAGTATAAAGATAAGTCTGGCGGTGTTTTATTAATCTGTTAAAACCCTAAGCCCGGGGCGTCTCCTGCGAGATACATCGAATTATTCAAAGGACATTCTTAACCGGCAAGGGGGAACACACTATCGTTTCATATCTCATCTTTCGTTGTCTTTTTTTTTTAATACCTTCCCAACTCATAAATATTAACCCTCTTACCACCCAGAGGTCTTTCCCTACTAACACCCCCCCCCACCACCTATCAAACAATATAACACGCACGCACATACACAGCTAGTGTTGTACCCCCCCCCCCCCCACGATGTCTGTCCTGGTAGAAGTCGCCCTCCAACCCCCCCCCCCCCACATCCTCACAACATATATCATTTTCATGCACGACTTATTTAATTTACATCATATTTTTTTCTCCTTTGTTTGGAAAGGGTGGGGGTGGGTGGATCAGGTCCGTCGGTTCATCACCACCCAAGTAGCTAAAATGAAAAAAAAAAATCCCCTATGTGTCTCCCCCCCTCCCCAACCCCATCCCCTCCTAAAACATTATCTACAAATTCCCTGTACCCTAAAAATACCGTTTTGAAAATAAAGAAGAAAAAATAAAACTTATAACCCTTCTTACCTTTAAAAAAAAAAAAAACTACAATTGATATTGTTTGGCTTTAAAAAAAAAATAAAGGATAATTCTATTCTGACTCTCGTGGAGGAGTAGATACTAAAGACGGATAAGCCAAGCGACGGATAAAACGTAAGATAATCCTTGTGTTGACATATTATCATGAGGCTTTTTTAGGCCGAGGTAGAGGGGGACGTGGGGAGTAACAGAATGACGAGAACGAGAAAAAATATGGGAGCAGGGTCGAGGGGAGGGGGGATAATTGGTATGTCAAAGTTGTAACAATAGGCGTGGGCTGATACCGTGATATTATTTACGCTAGATTGGGGGGGGGGGGGGAGAATGAGATTCAATTACTTTTTTTTAATGCACCAACCCCTCTTTTGTCGGTATCATATAAAACTTCTTATTTTATTTAACAGACGATCATGAAGACAACCACACAGACAACCCACACAGACAACCCTTGCAGGTAACCCACGCAGACATACCATTTAGACAAACCATGCAAACAACCCATGCAGACATACTATCTAGACAAACTATACAGCCAACCCATGCAGGCTTCACATACAATTTAGACAAACCATGCATACAACCATTACATACAAGTTAAGCAACCCTTCTTAAATACCACCACAGTGACCTCTTCTATGACAGCGCCCTATTTTGTTCTAAAATGGTATAATACATCCCACTTAAGGAATTTCCATATAGTATATATATATATATATATATATATATATATATATATATATATATATATATATATATAAGCGATTTGGGCTATGCGTTAAATCGAAAGTAAAGAATTAATACAACAGTATTCCAGTTTAAAATACAATCATGAAAAAATCGGATCTGCCCGAAACCAAAATATAACCTACCGTCCTACCCTACCCTATATAGCCTAATGGGATATAACTCTATGCAAAGGTTTTGCAGGGTGCAGCTAGTATATAATAAAATGCAAACAAAAAAAAAAACATACTTTTAAAAATATCATTCTCCATCCCTATAAAGATGATGGCGTTTCTTGTAAAAATTCAAAAGTTATTCATAACAATTGATTTTTAATGTAGCTTTTCCAAACAAGCCTTCAGAAAAAGAAAATTTTCCTAAGCCCTATGGTGGGGGAGGGGGTCCAAATGCGAAAGTCACCCCGGGCCCCAAATTTTTTTTACATTAAATATTAAGTACATTATCTCATGTCATGGTGTCGAATGTCAAAATGCAGGGGCCCCCAAAGAGGCCAAGCCCACTGGGTCTCCAAATCCCTAGGTTTGGCACTGTAAGCCCTAAAAGATCATCAAGGCATATGAATTGTAGAATTCCCCCCATTTCTGTAGTCACGGTATATAAAGGGATGTTGTGTCTTGCACAACGCCAAGCCGCCTTTACTTTCCCAACTATCTCGCCGCTGGAATAGTCAGGTGCGCATTTCCATGCAACGAATTTAGTATCTTTTTTTTTTTTAAACTACCGGCTACTGACGTTAAACTGATGGATTACATATTGTAGAAGTATAAAGAAAGAATTATAGAAAAAGAAGGGACTCATTACATTGGATGTTATCGACAAAATCGTGTGTAAAGTGGGTCTGCTCAGTCTGCTGCAATTCCACGACGCATAAGCTTAGCAACTCCAATAATACTTAAATACTTCTTCTAAATTCAATATCTGACCCACGAATATTGGGGGGAGGTAAAGGAGCGGGGGGGGGGGGGAAGTGAGAAGTCATCTGTCTTAATTTGGACCGGGCTACGTCATCACTCAAGTCATTACTCTCAGACCCCCTGACAGGGCGGCCTTGTCTGACATGAGCCCAGACACAGAGAAAGACAATCGAAACTTAAGTGACATTAGCCGAGACTTGTCATCATTAGCTCCTTCCTCTAAAGTAACATTAGTAAAAAAAAAAAAGATGTACCGCCAAGTATCGGATTCATTCACGGCGAATGACCCCTCCCCCTTTTTTTTTCCCCCACATCCTTCTCTTTTTTTCCGCGATATCCGACTTTGTAGTGTAAGCGGCCTCGTGTTTGACGGGGCCCCGAAGTATAGCGGCTCTGTGTCGATTCTTTTGAACCGGCTCCAGGATGTATGTCAGTGCAACAAGAAAATGGGCTGGAGAACTCTGCTCGCTTCTAGGATTGATTGCCAACTAACTGATCGGATTGGTTCCCCTACATTAAAACAAAAAAAAAATATGTTCATGTCAGGGCCTTTCTTGTGGATAGCCAAACTAGGGAGGCTGCCTAGGACCCCCCCCCCCAATTGCTAGGGACTTTTATTTTTTGTCTAAAATGTCTTATTCGACTTCAGAAATTAGGGAAGGGTTTGGAAAAGGCTCTATCGTCAATGATAACTAGGGGGGCACAAAATTTGAAAGCGGGAGGGATTTTGACATCATTTTTGCCTTGATCTGAAAATGTACCTTTGCCGCGGACCCCAAATGCATGGGTGATGGGGGGGTTCAAATCTTCATTCGCCCAAATTTTCATTTGGTTTAAGGGACCCCAAATGCTCATTTGCCCAGGGAGCCAAAGTTCTTTTTGCTTTGTGCCCTCAGTAACGTAAGAGTATTTCTGCTGATATGAACAAGAATTACAAGATTAAAGTGTGTATTGGAATAGCAGGTAGCTTAGCGTTTTTTTCTAAAAAGGTCATGCATAGAAAAATTAATTATTATTACTCCGAGAAACATTTTCTGTATTACTTTTAGCTACAATAAGCTTAATTATTGCCAACTTTTAAATGTGATCAATAATCTTCACTGGTAGGGTCAGAGTGTGGTTATGAAATTATTCTATTTTATTTGGTTTTCATTTAGACAGGTTCATTTTTGTGGCCTATAGAATTGTGGCGGTACGTATCTGAAGAAGCCCAAACCCAAACCGAGCTCAGTCTGAATGAATTTCGCTAGATTTGGTTTGTTTATGTCCATGTGAAACAGAAAGAGAGATCAAATTGTATGAAGCCCACCCCACACCCCCCTCCCTCTCTCCTCTGTTGTTTTTTTTTCCCCACTCTAGAAGGGTGACATTTTTTTACGACAATGAAAAATGGGGGTGGGTCTTCTTTCAGCAAAAAGGACTTTACCCATACGTTGAAGAACAGCGGCCTCCACCAAAGCCACGCCCATGACACCGTGTCGCCCGTCGCTGTTTTATTGCCGGCAGGCGACCTGGGGTGGAAATCGAACATCCCGATTGGCTGACGAGTCCCTTCACTTCCATCTGAACGGTCGGGGTGACATTAATGAGCCCATGGACAGGTTTGCGAGCGAGGGGCGGTTAACTCGTGAGCGGGCCCTCCCACTACTTCCCTAATGCCCATTCTCCCCCCCCCCTCTTCCCCGTTTCAGTCAAGTTAGAACAGAGTTGGTCCTAAACCCCCCTCCCTACCCTCCTTCCGTCCCGCCCCCCGAGTAACAAAAAAAAAAACAACCACAACATCAATAGACGGCCATTGTCAGTGACTTTGACTTAACAGTTCTAGATTTAGTTGAGTATTTTTAGGGACCCGGGTTGTGTTTTTATTTATTTCCAGTTTTATCTTCGCGGGACGTTCTAACGGTACATACATAATACAGACTTGGGTTAACATTTTTTTGTGTGCTTGTTAACAACTTGACGGTTTCACAGTTAGCGCTGCATTTCGCCCGAATCATTCAATAACCGAAATAGCTTGCTCGATCATTAACAATTCCAGGACAAGTGACTATAACATCATAATTCTATTCAGTTTTCTTTGTATTTCTGCTATCAAGTTTAGACCAAATAAAAAAATGACAGCCAATTGGTGCCGACTAATGTGTTAAATTCTAAATAAGTATTTATAAGTATCTGTTGTTTCTCTTTATTTCGCTGAATGTCTGAAGCAGTGTATTTCACACTAGAAAAAAAAAATTTTTTTAGGGTGACATAAAGAACCAGGCCAAATAATGCACTTCTAATTTAAAAACAAACACGTGCTTATGTTGTTGTTTTTTGTAAATATTTTTTTCTATAAAAGTTTTTAAAATTATGTATAAACTGTAAAACAAAGGGAAAAAAAACACTTTATAAAATATATCGGAGATGGACAATTGTAAGATATCATGAATACGTCGAACTGTATGCACATTTCTAATTAACGTTTTTCTCTAGGATTCCTCAAATACGACTGACCAGTTGTGCCGTTTTATTTTATTCGCGTTTAACTGTGACCTGTGATATTTAGCTGTTTATTGCTTGTTTTATTTGCCATTTCAAAAAGATTTCGCGAAAAATTGTTTTTTGTTCGTGTCGCCATCGACATCATTTACGTTTTCTGTGTCGAAGGAAAATGTTGTTTGTTTACATGGATGTACTGGATGTCTGACTGCATACGGCTCAGAATTTACGTGGAGGAGGAGAAAACCCCAGCAAAAAAATAAAAAATAAAATTTGTGGTATACGTGTCAGTTGCTGATGTCTTGCTGTCGCATCTAAACATCAAGCTGCTGTCTAACATCAGAGGCGACTCCTCAACATGATGATGTCAGTCATGGAAGGACATATTTCTGCCTGCAATCAGGGACCTCTCAGGTAACCCACCGTTTCTTTTTTTTTTTAATTTTTATTATTAAGTTAAATATTACACAAATAATCTACGGGCTGATAAAGTTAAATATTACACAAATAATATACGGGCTGATAAAGTTAAATATTACACAAATAATCTACGGGCTGATACGATTTATGTTTTTGAAAGAGAGTAAATCCAGCCCAAACCGCCCTTATAACACCAATAATTATATATATAAAAAAAAATTCTATTATTATTCAATAAACAGTCATCAATTTGAATATAAATACACATATCTTAATAAAAAAAATGTTACAGCAAGAAAGTAATTAATTTTTTGATGAGTCAAAGAAAATAAATTAATAGCAAGAGCAAATTGATAATTTGTGATTGAATTGTGAATCTGTTATCAGAAAGATATTCTTACACACTTCGATCTTTTCACAATAATAAGTTACAATCATTATCAATAATTCATTTACTGTCAAATAAATCATATTTATTTTAAAAAAAAAAACTTTGCAATACATATACACAAATATAAACAATGTCACTTAATATAAATCAATAATGTTTCAACTTAGCTTAAAACACAAACAGACATGTTTATTATTAAGATCATTTAATTAGATCTAAATAATCTATTCTCGACCTAATTTATCCTTTAATATGTTGATATTGTTAATAATTTGTTGATGTAATTCAAACATTTCTATTTCATTAAATTTAAATTTAAAAAAAAGTCAGCTCTTTTTCAAATTCTCAAAAATATAATATTTTAAATTTACAATTTGCTTGCGGGAAAAAACAAACATTAGTTCTCTATAAATAATACATTTACATTGAATTACAAAAAATTTTTCTGGAAGTGATAACATTATATTTATAATTTTTACCATACACTTTACATCAATAATAAATACACCCAAATCATAATGTATACACCAAACGCACACTGCCAACGTTAAATTTAAACACACACAATTATAGTTTTCACAAATATATCAACATTATTGGCTATTACTAATGACAAAATGTTCTTGTTCAAAAATGTATCAGACACTTGTCATAGCAACTTTCGGGCAAAATTTTCTTTTCCCGTACACATTCTATTTTAAAACACAATACTTTTTTTTTTTCATAATCTAAATAAACTTTTTTTTCATGTTTAAAAAACAATTTTTATCTTAAATAAAATATAATTAAAAAATATATAAAAAGATCCGTTTCTTTCAAAATATAGAACAAAAATCACGATTCACTTGACACAAAAGTAGTTTATTTTTACCTCCCGGCTCCATGTCAGGCCACCCATCCCCTCTCCTGGTCAGTTTATAGTAAAAATTGACAGTCCGCTGGACAACATCACTGTATATATGTTAAATGGTTGCTGGTTCGCAGCTGATCCCCGTCCAGCTTGATTGGTTTCAGATTTTGTGAAAACTTCTAAATTTACATTTAAAAATTTATTATTTTTCTTATTTAGTTATATGTTTAATTGCATTCTTTATGTTGCATTTTTTTTAATAGTTTGTTCAATCATACCCTAAATGGTAGTTTCTGTATGTAGGAAACTAGCCTTAAAGTAGGCATAGTATTATTATTATTTTATTTTGGAAATATCATGAGAATGAAAGTCACCCATTGGTTATATTGTTATTTTATTTTGGAAATATCACGAGAATGAAAGTCACCCATTGGTTATATTGTTATTTTATTTTGCTAATAACATGAGAATGAAAGTCACCCATTGGTTATATTGTTATTTTATTTTGGAAATATCACGAGAATGAAAGTCACCCATTGGTTATATTGTTATCATATTTTGGGAATATCATGAGAATGAAAGTCACCCATTGGTTATATTGTTATCATATTTTGGGAATATCATGAGAATGAAAGTCACCCATTGGTTATATTGTTATCATATTTTGGGAATATCATGAGAATGAAAGTCACTTATTTGGTTATATTGTTATCATATTTTGGGAATATCATGAGAATGAAAGTCATTTATTTGGTTGTATTTTGCAGGTATTGATTTGTTGTATTTCGTAGTCATTTTTTTTATCGAGGCTTTCATGAAATCAGTTTTTTTTTTCTGTCTATAATTTCATTTCCTAATCCTGTTTAAATGGACTATGGTGCTACTCTCTATAAGAATTTTTTTTTACTACTAAAACAAACAAACCAGAATGTGGCTCCAGAGTCTGACTTTGGTCTGTTGAAGTCCTGGGCGCAAACGAAAATAGTAGGCCCCTAAATATATATATATAACATGGGCTGTAAGGTCGGGCCTCTAATTAAATCCAACTCTGTGTGGCTCTCGTCGGCCTCACGCTTGGGCCACCCTTGGTTTATATTCATACCGAACTGATAATCGGATTTAAGGGAATAAGTTCAACAATAATAGAATAACGATGACAGATACATAACACAGGGATAATTAAGTGAAACGTGAACTATTCACTCATCACAATCAATGAGATGAAATACATTTTTTTTTAAAATTTATTATGGCTGAACAAACCTTGATGATAAAAACAACTTTCTAAATCCAAAATGGTTTATTTATTTTGTATCTTTTATTAGCTGCACAGATTTTTTTTGTAAATTCTTAGATTTTTATTCATTTAACTATCATAAGCTGAAACCAATACCCCTTTTTATTTAATCTTTCCTTTTACTGCAATTACATTTTGTCTTATTATCTTTCATAAGTCGAATAAGATTTTGTAAACAATAAGAAATTATATAACTAGACATTAAATTTAAGCGCTTATTGTTTCTAAATCCATGCAAAATTACGAGAAAAAGTTGAGGGGTAAGGAGGCGGCGTATCATGCTGTATGTCAGACTTTGACAAAATTATCTGAAATATTATAAAGTCAAGCTCATATTTTAATCACCCGTGTCACTTGATAAGTGCATAACAGTTATCTTTTTTTTTTTACATATCCACTGCCTCCCCCCCTCATTACTCCATGCTGCCACCAGTCTATCCAGACCTCAATGTCCCATGGTACTATCTCCCCCCCCCCCCTATCCCTCTCTCCATTGTTGATTTTGCTGGTCTGTTGACTTACTTCATCTCATTATGTTGTATCTGAGCTACACCCCTGCCGGCACTCTTCCATTCACTGAATGGAACATGTACTCAAGTGGCGTCAAATACCCGGACCAGTTGTTGTTGTTGTTGTTTGTTTGTTTTTGTCAACTGCATGTAGCCTACTGTATGTGAATACTTTTTCGAATAATAAGTTTTCAACAATAAGTGATTATTTTCCACAGTGAAGGATAAACTGCGACATCATTTTGCACCTATTTTGCCTTTTCTTCAATCACGTCTCCCGCATGTGATGATTTCTAATATTCGTATAGTGTCCGTTTTCATATATTGCATGGATCGCATCCGGTTTTCGGTTATCCGAATAATCGCGTATCCGAACGGTGTCCGATCCCAATTGATTCGGATAAACGACGTTCTACTGTATATATGTATATAAATTATCTCCTATTAGACCTGCTTATGTTGTGCTGCGCCTCAAAACCTTGTAGGTGGGTTAGATCGTCTACCACCCTACGCTGAAGACCCCCCCTCACCGCCCCCCCCTCCCAGCCCCATAGACTTGTTGTTGAAGGTATCCGTGATCAAGGTAGCCCTCGGGATGGCCTAGAAGTTGCGAGTCCGATACTTTTAATAAAGGTTTTAAGGGATTGAATTCCAACCGGACACTCCCCCTCTCTCCCCCACCCCCACTCCAACAGCTTTGTGCCTCAGTAGTGCATCAACAGCCCCTGGTCTGGAATGTAGAAAAAGCCTGCTAATGTGTTTATTGTCTGCGCTACTGTTTCGCCATGGATACATTATTGTTAACAAAAAATAAACATATCATCTTCACCAGACCATCGTCTCTCTGGCGTTAGATGTGTGTGTGTAGCAGTTTCGGGCTAGAGATAGTCTCTTTATACGTGTATGTTTTCATTTGACGCCATTGTTGTTCGTACATGTCGCTTTTAGAAAAAAAAATTGCGACTTGATCGCCGGCATATTTAATATTTGATAGTGTTATTTCGATTATAACTTTCTGAAACATCAGTTTATTATATTTTTTAATCAGGAGATGAACTCTCCTTTCTCGCTGTTCAATATCTGTGAATATAATGATAATGTAGCATCGCTACTAGATACTAGCAGTTACGTCTTAGGCAAACTTGACTGGCAGACTTTCTCTTCTCGCTAAAACCAATGTTAAATGAAGCATTACACAAAAAGTCGAATTTAGAATAAATCACATTTATTTTTACCTCAATTTATCCTTGTTTAATTTACTACGGCAAAGGTGACCGTATGTAGCTCCCAATGAACCAGTGTTTCTGTTAATTAAATTCTTTTGTCACTAATAATTTGTAATAAATCGAATGATGAAGCTCTTAAAAGTATTTTTTATTATTTAAAAAAGAGAGTGGATCTTATCGACCTTAAGCGTGGCTACCCCCCATTGCATCCTTCACGTTATATTTACATAGATGGCGGGCAGGCCAACCGACAGAAATTTCGGGCCCCTGGGCAGGGCTGTCTCGGGCTCCTGGGCAGGGCTATTACGGGCCCTCCCGTGCTGATAATAATATTTTCTAAAGTTGATTGGCCAACTCAGTCCGGGCCCCTAAAACTCGCCGGGCCCCTGGGCATTTCCCCCCCTGCCCCCCTCTCGGCGGCACTGATGGCGGGTTAAAAAAAATGACACATCGTATTAATTAATGTTTACCATTTGTAAAGAAATTTAATTTTTCAATAAAGAGTAACTGTAATTTTACAGATGACAATTACAGGAAGTAAACAAGGCAAAAAAAATTATTATGCCTAGATTTTTAATTAATGATGAAAAACTTTCAAAACTGGCGTGTAAGGAGGGGGTCGTCCAATAATTACATTTACAATTTTTAACACTTTTCGACTCCTCCCAGTAAAATTACGTCGATTCCCACCCCCCTAAAAAAAACAGCCATAAAATACAAATTATAAAGGAGAAAAAAAAATATATATGATACAAAAATCCCCCCCCCCCCGATCAAATACAACATTAAATAACAAACTTCAAACTCCGCCCCCCCCCCCCCCCATTGGTAATAATCGAAATCTAATTTGCATAATTTAACGAATATCAAAAAGTCTCCTTCCCTATACAACGGGTTATAACAAAAACTAAAACCCATCTCACATCCTTCAATATTAAACAACAGTATTGCGGCTATTCAATAAGTTTTGCTGGCTCCCAACGAACCAGGTCTTTAGATTATGTATTACTTTTCTTTTTACCAAATCTTGATGAAATCACTTCTGTACGGCTTTTACTATATACAAAAATACCTCTTGTGACTCTCATCAACATAGCACATATATATATATATATAACATATTTGATGTACCTGTCTTTATTCTTTATTGTTAAAACAAAAACAACAACAACAAAAGCAACAGAAAAACAACAGTTATTAACAAGAGTACACGTAACTTTAAAAAGATATTATTGACCAGAGGCTCGGTAATCTGGACAGGACTTCCATGTGGGAGGTGTCGAAATTTGAGACCCGTATTCGAGCACAACAATGATAAATCCATTAATAACATAGAACAATCTAATATATTACTCTATATGGCTGCAGGGAGGAAAATCTGGCCCTTGGAGCAAATAAGGCGATTGGGTCACCATGCAAAGTTCTTCATAGGTATGTGTGCAAATTATGTTTGTGCAGTAGACATGTAATATTCGGTTCGCAATAATCCGTCCACCACACTATCCGGCATAATACAAAAGAAAATTTATCCGAAAAAAAAAATGAATGATTATAGATAGTTCTAATAATAATGAAAGATCTATTTAAAAAGACTAGAATAGAGTTACGGTAATAAGAAAGGTTTTTTTTATATTAGTACATGTTACACTTTCAATTATTATGTATAGATAGATCTACGGCCTATCCGGCTTTGGTAGTATCGGAGAATGTCTTTGCGCAACATTAGGTCGGATAGTCGAAAGTCTACTGTATCTTTCCAATAAAATAATATTATATTGTTAGATTAGTTTTTGGCTAAAAAAGGCATTAATAAAATTAATTTAGACAATGTGTTGTCCAGGGTGATAAAAATGAATTGCTTAGCTAGATCATAGAAGCATAGGCATACCTAGGGTGGGGGGAGGGGTTCAAATTCGCCCCAGCTTGAGGGGGGGCTTCAAAAATATTTTTCTTTTACTTTACTAATATTAAGTACATTATCTTATGTCATGGCGTCGAATGTCAAAATGCAGGGCCCCCCAAAAAGGCCAAGCCCCCCGGGCCCCCAAGTCCCTTGGTTAGGCAGTGCATAGAACATCGCTAAGTCCACAATAAACGGTTGTGACATTGTACAAAACGTATTGCACCAATTTTATATTGCTGAATGAGCGCTCTGCCGGCAGGAAATAGCTGACAGAATGCTCAGATGAAACACATACATGTATTAGGCAATTTTAAAATTTAATTTGTCCTCATTTTAAAATTGTGGTGGTGTAAGATAAGGGAGTTCATTCATATACACAGTACACTGTATTCTAGAATTCAATTAATATTTTATATACACCATGGATTTATTCCATTGATCCGAGAACGACATTTGCTTTAAGTTTGTAATATAGTTAATTATATCATCGTGGTATGTTCTAAAATAAAATTTATATAATTCATTTTCTAAAATATTGACATTGTGGGCTACAATAAACCTTTTCATTTCAACCTCCCTCCCCGATGTCAACAACTTGTCAAACTATTCAGATCCCCCCCCCCTCCTCCCTGGTGTACGTTATTAATGGACGGTCAGTACTAATGGTACATGTTTTAGGCGCGACAACTATCTATAATAAAGAAAGTAAAGTTACATTAAAGAAGAAGAGATCATTTTGAAAACTTTCAAGAATTCTTATTAAAAACGTGTCTTCATCTGTTAATGAATTCAGTTTGAATTTAAATGCTAGCACGAGCACCTCAGCATGTGCGGAACTAGCAAAATTAAAACGGTTAAACAAACTTATTACCATGTTGGATTGACATATCATAGTGACAAATACAGACGTAACATCGCACAAACAAACACCCAAATCAAAAATACTAATAGAACTCACACACACAAAATAAAACAAACCTAAATACCTACAAATACATATAAAATACAACAAAAAAATTCCGGAAGATACAAATCTTGAAACTGTGTGTACCAAAATAATCAGTGGAAACTTACTGAAAACCTGTTTGTTTTTATTAAATGTTACTTTTCGTTGTATTTCAATTCTGTGCGAGGAATCCCCCGTTGGTTTAAACAGTTTCTTTGGTCTCACTGTTTATTTGTTGTGAGTTCAAAGGTTACCGGTATACATTTATTTATTGAAATATAAAAATATAAATAAAAAAGAAATAGTTAGACAGGCTCGTTTGTTTAAAAGATGAACGATGAAGATAAAAATATATTGAATGATTGGTAGATTGATGAAAAACTGAGGGTAGATGATTGATGAATGATAAATTATAGTGGATTTATAGATACATACTACAGTGAAATAGATAGATTAGATATATTATATAGATCACATAAATTAGATAGATTAGATTAGACAGATGGATATATAGATAAATAGATGCGATAACAGACAGTCAGACAGATATATCTATATAAATATATATATATATATATATATAGATAGATAGATAGATAGATAGATGGATGGATGGATGGATGGATGGATGGATGGATGGATGGTTGGATGGATGGATGGATCTACGTACTTATAAAAAGGCAGACAAATTTCAGCTTAAAATGTCCATCTACAGCTCGTGTTACGAATTTGTACCTCTTAGCATCCAACATTTTAATTCATTTCTCGTGTCCACTGAGTCAGTTCTTTTCTTTCCCCTAGTTCGGTTCATTTTTCTCAAATTGGTTTTATACCTGCATCCATTCGGTTTTAATTATTTTTTTTTTCCTTGAAAGTAACGGTGTTTATTTTTGGACTTAAGACGGCGTTCAAATATCCCACTGAGTTTCCATTAGCAAGTACATGTTGGATTGTAAAATGTTTACATTTTTCTAGCTATTGTATATGTAACAACAAAAAAAAATCTGTTTTCGATGTCTACTAAAGTGCACGAATAATGATGACGTAATGTGATGAATATAAAATATAGCAAATCAAAATAAGTTATTAAGAAACTGAAAGTATATATAACAACACTTGTTTAAAAAAAATACGAAAATATAGTCCACGTTGTTATTATATGAAAAGACGATCTTAGTCTATCAGAATTGTTACAAGCGATTTTGAAGCCTTAATATTTCACCATATTTTAGTTACCTTGTGTAAACCAAAAAAAAATTTCTTCTGATTATTTATTAATTAGTTTATCGAGAGTTTTTGTTTTTTTTTACTATCAAAGAAGCTCAGTCGCCGTGTCCATTCTACAGACCTAAGTTAGCCATCTCAAAGTTCATTTTTCATTATTGTTCTCATGACTTGTTCATTTTACGCATGTAATATTTCGTGAGAAGTATGTCATAAGGATATTTGCCAGTTGCGTAACCCAAAACCAGGTTAAGACATATTAGTATGTAAATCAGTGGCTATTGGAATTTCATTCAAATACTTTGACACAGTCATGTTTGCTGCATGAGTTTGTTTTTTTTCAGGTTTTTTTTTTCATTTGTGAAATTTATCGATACAATATTCTGAAAACACTTTAGCGTCTGGGGAAAGCTAAAGCAGTGCCGAACCCAGGTATTTGGGTATTTGGCCCTCTTTTAGGGCCCCTACATTTTCACATTCGACACCATGACATGAGATAATGTACTTAGTATTTAAAGTAGAAAAGTTTTTGGGGGTCCCCCTCAATCTGGGACCCGGGGTTACTTTCGAATTCGGATCCGCCCTCCCCCACCCTAGATACGCCTCTGTTAAAGCTATTCAATTTTTTAGCAGTGATATTTTGTAAACAATTATACCTGAATAGGGCGCCGAAGTTCAGCTTGCACAGAGCGCAATAGCTTAACTAGCGTCAGAGCGCCCTGGGCAGCGTTCAGAACGCCGCTCGATTCCCGTGCTAGAAAGTACTAAAATGGTGAGAATAACGCCCCTGACTGAAAACAAGTTGAATGCCGCCCATAGAGGACGGGACCACCCTCTCCTTTTTTCCCGCATATCTACACCAATACAGAAACCCCATCCTCCCTTTCCCCTAATTGAATTGTTTTCTGTTTTTTTTTTACAATTTGAAATGTGAAAATGCACCACTATGATACATAATCAATGTGGGAGTTAGGGGGGGGGGGATAAAAATACTTTTCACACCCGGGCTACAGATATACAAGGCTCGGCTCTGCTGCTCTGTATAGGGGAACAAATAATCTGAACCAGAATAAAAAAAAAGCTGTTCACATAATGACATGAACGACAGGCGATACAAAACGAAACAAAAGATCTGATAATGAACAGCTGATGTTCGGTGGTTCTTAAACTGTTTGCCCCGACTCTCTGACTAAAACATAATTAGTGTAATATGTTTTTAAGCTGATTTATTTTGTTTTTGAATGTTATTGATGCTGTCAACGCTTCTGTCCAACGAAATTAGAGTGAACTTATAATTGTATTGTCTAAATGAGATAAAGAAAAAGTTAACTTGATTAAAAGATAGATACTCAGAAGGAGATGATAGATGACCTACAGATGATAGACAGAATGGATAAGCAAACAGATAAATAAATAAATCGATGGATAAATCGTTATAGATTAATATGTACTTAAATAGATCGTGATATATACATAAATAGATTTATAAGTTTATTGATGATATGTAGATAGATTGATGATAGATTAACATATGGAGGGATGCTAGATAGATAAGAGATAGATAAAAGACAGATAGACAGATAGATAGATAGATAGATAAATAGATAGATAGATAGATAGATAGATAGATAGATAGATAGATAGATAGATAGATAGATAGATAGATAGATAGATAGATAGACGGACGGACGGACGGATGGATGGATAGATAGACAGACAGACAGACAGACAGCGAAATGGAACACATGTTCAATGTATGCACTTATTTTGAGAACCGTTGGTCTGTTACAGTATAATGGACCAACTGTTAGTATGAAAAAAAAAGTCTTTTATTCACGGAACAACAGTAAGTGCTTGTGGTAATGTGATACCTGTCACAGGTGTCTTACCCCAACCCCCCCTTCCCTGAGGGTAGACAATGAAACCTTTCGTCGTCCCAGTTAATGTTGTTCGGCCACTTGTTTGTCGGTATTGCTTTTAAACTCTCGGTCTGAGGGGGGAGAGGGGATGAAAACCTAGAGATAAAGTAAGAGGTTTATTTGGTTCTGAATTTCAGAGACATGGGATGCTGGAGACGTCCGAAGAGATTTATAACAGCAAAAAAGGTAGTTTAGTGCTCTTTTGGAGAATTTAGATAGGTTGTGTTGTTAGAAGGGAAGGTGGGAGATTTTTTTTTAAAACCAGGGCCCCTTCTTCAGGATAGGCAAACTAGGCACCTGCCTAGGGCTCCTAATGCTAATGGATCCATTGTTAGGGCTTTGCCAGCCACAAGGAAGGGCAGCCGGAAGCTTTGATATGAAATGCTTTCACAGTTGAAGGGAAGGACAGGATTCAATATTTGCAGCCTAAAGAATGTTGTTTTTTGACCGGGGCCTCCAAATATACCTTTGCCTATAGAACCCCCCCCCCCACATACATATTAATTTATACCTAGTGGTCCTTAGTATATTTTAGCCTAACCAGTGGCGTAGTGAGGGGGCAATAGGGCATCATGCCCCGGGCGATACTAAATGGTATATTTTACTAATAATATCATTTGGTTTTCAAATGGGAGGGGGCGCTAAACAGGTATTGTGCCCCGGGCGCGAGTTAAACTCGCTGCGCCTCTGAGCCTAAGTCACGTGACTGTTCAGTAATCTGCTATAAAATAGTTGTCAGAGAGGGACCGCAGTTTCAGAGATTGCCAGCGCCGGTCCTGTTCTTGTTTCATAGTCATAGACCCATTGGATGCGAGTATATTACTTTAAAAAAAAAAAACAGCTTTAAATAATATTCAAGTAATATAAGTAAGCTGTTTGCTCAAATATTTTTGTTAACTGAGTAAACAATCGATTTTTGGTCGACTAACGGTCACTGAATCGCTTAGAGTTGTTCTTTTTTATTTATATATTTTTTTCCCCTGCTGTTTATTTGAGTTCCTGTAGGCTCAATTCATTCAACTCTGGACATATTGTGCCAACAATTGTTATAAGGGTAAGATCGATGGAGCAGGAAATGTTGGCACTGATGTCGGTGTCGGTGGTGCTGGCGGGAGCTGAAACAAGGCGAGGTTAATGGGCATAAGTGTATCTTTTTGTGGAGGGAGGTGGGTACTGTGGGTAGCGATTCGCGGTGTGAGTGATTTTTAGGTGTGTGTGTGTGTGTGTGTGTTAGTGTGTGCGTTTTTGGTGATTGTTATTTTAATATTCGTCGCGCGTGTGCGATTTTTTTCGTCATAACACTAACAGCTGGCCTTTGCGTCGAGCGTTCGCGCAACCCGTTCTTGATGTAATGTGTTGATGAATGTGTGTGTGTGTGTGTGTGTGTGTGTGTGTGTGAGAGAGAGAGCTTGTGATACAAAAACATGCACTGTACAACGAAACTTTGTAATCAACGGCGTCACTGCACGAGCGTGCTGTGCGAGTGTAGCCATGAACGTTGAATGTGTTCTTAATTTCAGTCGCTGTTACTTTTTCGTTGTTGTTGTTGTTGATGTAATTTTTGTTTCTAAGAAATCATAAGATGCGGTCATTTAATTTGCACTAAATTCAACTTCTTTTTTTTTTTTTCGATCACTTTTGTCCCTATATACATACATGGACCACTATGAGTTAACAATCAATTTCCTTAAATTGCAAAGTAAATAACGACAAACTTCTCGATTTCCGGTAAAGTTTTTTTTCAATATAGATTTCGATGTAGTAAATACAGTCATCTGTGCTGATTTAAATAATACAGGTATTTCCTGCAATGATTATAGAACACTTAGCGGGGGTCTTTTGGGGTTATCTTTAAAAAAGTAGAGCAATTTTTACCCCATCGTGGCGATGTGTTCTAGTCATCGTCGGGGTTTGGTACTCTTCAATCAGTTCCATTCGTTTGATAAGATGCTAAAATATACACTCTATGAAATAGTCAATCATTTTTTTTTTTACAAATTTGATTTTATTTCAACACATTATACGATATATATATATATATATATATATATATATATATATATATATATATATATATATATATATATATTTGTACCTGCAAGTGAAAAACAGCGAAAAAACAAAACAATAAACATATCTGTAAATAAGTCGCCTGTCAAAAGTGCTTGCATATAAATTCACACCTTTCAAAAAAAAAAAAAATTCTAGACAAAGAAACTATCAACATATCACCAGTGGAAGCAACGAACGATGGCTGCATGCAAGCCAAATGAAACATACAAACCAAATAAAAATACAAACAAATGAAGATACAAACAAATGAAACATACAAACCAAATGAAACATACAAACCAAACAAAAATTCAAACAAATGAAGACACAAACAAATGAAGATACAAACAAATGAAGGTACAAACAAATGGAGATACAAACAAATGAAGGTACAAACAAATGAAGATACAAACAAATGAAGGTACAAACAAATGAAGATACAAATAAATGAAGATACAAACAAATGAAGGTACAAACAAATGAAGGTACAAACAAATGAAGATACAAACAAATGAAGGTACAAACAAATGAAGATACAAACAAATGAAGGTACAAACAAATGAAGATACAAACAAATGAAGGTACAAACAAATGAAGATACAAACAAATGAAGGTACAAACAAATGAAGATACAAACAATTGAAAGGGGACGGATGGTCGTAAGGTAAAGCGCTCGACTGTCGACCTGAAGGTACCTGGTTCGAACTCCGGTTAGGACCAAGGAAATTTTTCAGGTCTTGGCTCAAGTTCCCGATATATCTCCCGTAGCGCCTCCATGGACATTGCACAATCGGCTATGGTGGGGATGAAAGAAGGGCACCATAAAAACCGTCTCATTAGTGGTTTATAGGATCTAAGAGATTTTATCTCATCCTTACAGGGACTTCACACAACAAACAAATGAAGGTACATACAAATGAAGATACAAACAAATGAAGGTACAAACAAATGAAGATACAAACAAATGAAGGTACAAACAAATGAAGGTACAAACAAATGAAGTTACACACTAATTGAAAATTACATTCAATAAAAGTATCAAGCTTTTTTTTATTCAAACCAACATATCCCTCCCCTCCCCCTTCTCAAATATGCAACACGCGTTGTTCAAAAGTTATCATATTCCTATTATATCAAAAAAACGAATTAAGTTAATGATAAAATAAAAAAAATATTGCAGTCTATTCATTTAATATTTAAAAGAAAAGTTGGTTTTTTTTCAGAATGTAATATAGATCTAAATAAACAATTACTGATTAAAAGCTTGTCATTTACACAGAACAATTTTATAAGTTCTCAAACTTATGCGATTCGCGACCCCCCCCCCCCCTTTTCACAGCCCACCTTTAAAGAAAGGACAAAGGATGGAAGAAAAAAATCTAGTATGTATGTATAGATATATATTCTCAATAATGAGAACGCAGTGGCTTCGTATACGACCGGGCGTGTTACGTATTTTTTTTTCAAGACACGACCAGGAAACTTTGATGACGTCAGTAAACAGATAGAACTCTTATAATTTAAAGTTATTTTCTTTTCGCGGGAACGAGCAATTTTTTCTAGTTATACATTAAAATTGTACTTATGCTCGTGTGTTCTGCTAGCACAATGGTCAAGCCGTTTGGGCGCGTCTCATTTTTATGCTGACTATATCCAGGTTCGATTCCTCCCAAAAACATAACTTTTTTTTATTGTGTTTTTTTTTTCAGAATGTATCCTTTTAGTTATTTTAATGAAAATTAACTAACTAGATATCTTTGACATTTTTTTTTAAATTGAAATAATTTATATTTTAGGATGTTGTAAAAAAAAAAAGAAACAACAACTAATTAGGTTTCTTTTAACTATTTCATAACTTAAAAAAAATATTTTGAAAATATGTATCAAAGCTGAACACAGAGGCGTAAAAAAAGGGGGGGGGGTCCAAAATCGAAAGTCCCGCCGGGCTCCAGCTTGAGGGGAGACCCCAAAATTATTTTTACATTAAATATTAAGTACATAATCTCATGTCATGGTATCGAATGTCAAAATGCAAGGCCCCCAAATCCTAGGTTCGGCAATGGCTTTACAATAGTTTTTCTTCCTGCAAAGGCTTTGCAGGGTATAGCTGGTCCTAAGGCTAAATATTACATAACTTTTCCTTACCATCATTTTTGCGTCACACTTTAAAAAATTCAGAGAAGCCTACATATTTCAAATTTACTAAATAATAATAAGATTAAGAAACGAAAATAGAGGGGATGGGGAAGCATTTTATCCGAGAATCGAACCAAATACTGACGGAGACGAATTAACGAGTGTTAGCTTTCTGGGGGGGGGGGGGAGGGTACGATAGATACTAATTTAGCGCACAATTTTTGTTTTATTCGTCCGACTTTATTAGGCTTGGGCAGACCCGAAAACTCTTAGTCTTAGACATATATCCTGACAACTAAAATATATAATTCAAAGCCGTATTTATTTTTAAAAAATATTATAAAAATATCTCCGATTATTAACAGCAAATGACTTTATTTATTAGGCTTGGACAGACCCGAAACAAATTAAAGCCAACTATAAAAATATCTCCCATTATTAACAGCAAATGACGTCATCAAAGTCTGCAGTAAATAAGAGTTCTCATTCATTCTGTTTACTGACGTCATCAAAGTTTGCTGGTCGTGTCTCGGAAAAAATAAAAATACGTCGCACGCCCGGTCGTATTCGAAGCCACTGCGTAATGAGAATTGCAACATTTTTTTGGCGAACCACTTGAAATGAACCCGCGACACACTTTGGGAACTAGTGTAATAAACAATACATTTCATAATATTGCAAAGGACAAAAATGACAAGCTTCTTAATTTCCAGTGAATTTATTTTCACTACATTTTAACTAAACCTAGAGGTCAGTAATAATTATGGGAATCTGTGCTTATATAAATAATACAAGAGTTTCCTATATCGATTATAGAAATAAGTGACTTTTATAGTATGTCTCTACTAATCTATTGCTTTATTGCTAATAAATATAAGTCTAGTTATAAAAAAGTAGAGCACACATAAGTACTCAGCAGCCCATATAATGTCTTTCAGATGGCCCGTGAAATATAAATAGTTGTTTTGATAGAAGAAGGTGCATATTTGCCCTAATAGGACCATTTCAAAATTTTCCAAACTCTACTACCGACCTACCCCCTTTGCTCAATGCATTTAATCCACTCTGTAAATCTCTCCCTCGGTTAGCATCTTTGTAACCAACGACTCCCTCACTCCCCTCAGACCCCGGAGCCCATCATCCCTCGCCCTGCTTCCCCAACCTTTCGACCTCACTGATGACGATGCTACATCCAGCAATATGAATGTGCGTTGGGGTCATGGGTCACCGTTGCCCACTGATGAAACACTTGAGCCCTTGTTAAAAAAAATATCAGAATATGGCACTCTGTCCATCAGCAAGGGAGAAGGATAACAGCGTAACAGAGTGAGAGAGAGAAAAAGAGAGAGGGGGGGGGCGCGAGACGGAATCGGGAAAAAAAAAGAATTTCCTATTAATAGTTGCCCAGTAATTTTGTTTTGTCGTCCATCGATTCGCTGCATGAATCATTAATTTTTACCCGACCTACCGCCGGAATCGATCTCAGGCGAACGGTTACGTCACTGCTGTGGACGCGTAGCCTCTCACTCCCCCCCCCCACCCCTCTCTCTCCGTGTTTAAGGCTTCAGGATCTTCCAGAGTCGATCAGATTTATTCCCCAACATCTGGACACAAATTATAATTTGCTCTTTGTATTTATTTATAAAACCAATATAACTTTTACTGTTAAATTTGTATTTAAAATCTCGTTTCACATTAATAAACCTTTTGTGGTGTTTTCAAAAAACAAAAACAAACAGCCAATGTGACATTGCCGAAATGTAGAGATTGTTTTCTAAACTGCAGATTCGATTACAGATACTGATATACATAACACAAAGAAACTTTCAGTAATTCTGGAATAATAAGATAGAGTCCCTTAAAATAGGACGAGAAGTCGGATATTGGATAATAGTTCTTCGACTTCGATACCCCCAAAAAATAAAAAAAAGTTCCTAATATTTTCGATTCCTGGTGAATCGTCTCAGCAGTATTAGCAATACATTTCACAGCATCGACCAATGAGCATGTAGTCTTTAACGCAAAAAGAAACAAAAAAAACCAATGCGCACTGATACCATCTACGTCCGCATAGAGAAACCTGGATGTTATCTAAAGTATCGTAGCCACTAAATAATTCATTCTAACCATGGCTCGTTCAGTGTGCAAAGCTCGTCTCAGAAAAACGAGAAACAGAGCCCACTGTGGTTCAGGTGCGTAGAAAGAGGAGTGTAAAGCTAAAAAAAAAAACCTGGACCCGCTAATCACCACTTTTTACCTTGTTTAATAAATTCAGAACGGGCATAGTTACGAAATGATATACTGGAGATAAATATAATTTTACCATAACGCAATGCTCTATTTTCCATTTTTTTTCCATTTTCTAAAATTCTTACAGCATGTTCCCAATTTTAAAGTTCGTTATTTTCCAAAGCGAGATTCTAATTCACTGACCTTAAATATGGTGAGTGTGCTCCCCAACATAAATGTACACATGTACACAGCGCCGTTGTTCTGGATAGAAAAACTAGGTGACTGCATGAAGGCTAAGGGGAGCTCCCCATCGGAATATTTAGTTGGCCAGATACAAGGAAGGACAATATAAGCACTATCTAGTGCCCCTGGCTAAAATGAAAAAAAAAACTGGGTGTGGAGGGTGGGGAGAAAGGGGGGGGGGTGCTAAGCTTTGAAAGATTATTAGGGACGGGGGGATGTGTTTGCAATCGGTGACGTCAACCGCGTTTTGCATTGGGCCCGCGAGACTTTCTTAGGATCCCAACATTTATTCCTTACCTACGGCAACTGTACATTTGAATATGCTTCCCCCCTCCCATCCCTCACCAACGTATTGGCTCTGCATACAAACAACCAAACAAAGATTGTGTCACAGACTTTATAGAAAATCCCTTGAAATATTTCACGTGAGTGTTCGCCGTGATTTAAATTTAATGAGGGGGAGGGGGGGAAGAAAGTTGGGCTGTGGGAGGGATGGCGCAGTCATTGTGACTGTGAATGTGACTACCGTAGATCACAACATCGCCCCATACTCTTCTCCCATTTAAGTCACTGGCATTAATTAAAAAAACATAAAAAAGTCTCAGTTTCGAACGTGATTTTAAAAAGTAGAATTTGGATCCAAACCTTTCTCTCCGACTGGGAATTCCCAGAGTTGTGTATGAAGAGGTCAAAAGATGGGGTGGGGGGGGGGGCTGTGTGACACTTAAATGTGACACATTCCTCAATTAAAAAACTGAGACCCACCTGATTACAAACAAAAAGCCAGAAGGCGGGGAAATGTGTGTTCTGTGAGTTGAGGTGAATGGAAGGTTGGCAGTTTATATTTGTGTCATCGTTTCAATGCTTTGCTCTGCATTATTCTACTACTTTTTTTTTTACCACCTGACCATGCTGTCATTTCCGCAAAGTTAAACATATCTGCATTGCTGTATATGTGTTATTCGTTGGCCCTAGCCTTTTTGCATCTAAAGTGCTAAAGGTGTTGGGAAAGGGGGGGGGGGTCCCGCACTACATATTAACTACGGTATATTTGCAATTTAATTGTTCATTACAGGCATTAGTGCCCCCCCCCCCATAGTTTTGAGGAGGCTCGTCGCCACCCTCCCTTCTTTCCGGTTCCTTCTCCAGGGAGTTTCCAATACAGATGGGAACATTATCTTTGGGTCCAATAACGTATCCTAATCGACCACGGTAAACCAAAAATTTCTTTATCGTTTGCTGCAAGGTCTCTTTCTTTACCTCTGTAAATGATGCAATGGTCCAGTATAGGGACTACAGTAATCAAAACAAGATCAATGTGCAGAATAATAATTTAATGTAAATTATGACAAGTGCATATAGCTTTTATATTCTATCATTCACTAATTACATCAAATATGTAGTTATGCAAGATTTATTTAAAGAAAAGCTACTCACGAGAACATCACATTCATTTCACAAGAATTAGCTAAAGCTAATTTATATCCTAGCCAGCTAGATATGCTATAATTTCATAAATTCATAATAATCAATAAACATTAGTTTTATAGCATTAAAATGAATTAGCCTTTGGGTAGGGAAGGGTGGGGGGGGATGCTTATGGTATCATAATATATACTAGTGTTAGCCATAGCTGTGGATTAATTGTAAAAAAAAAAAAAATTGTTAGAATTGAACAGTTTCCTGTGCAGCGTCTTTAAGGTCAGGGTTGGCCTTTCACCCAAGTAAGACCTATGGATCTCAATTAGGCCACCACAAAGTATGGCAAGAGGAAGGATTATTGTAATCTGCTCTTGACTTGGCAGGTATTATTCAAAATAACGTACTCAAGCCATGGGCTGAAAATACAACGTTCCCGATCGGTCCCTGCATCCCCTAAAACCGGCTTCGCTTAATAAGCGTGTTCGAATTTAGTGCAAATTAATAACAATACGTTTTAATAAATAACACATTATATTAATTAATACACGTGTCCTAGCCGATCAGTAGAATTTTTCCCAAAACTGGCAAAATAGTTCAAAGTATATGACATATTTCTCAGAATTTGTTTTGGGTCCAGTATTCATTGTGAGCTCACCAGTCAAAACAATCCAACTATTCCACACACACACACATACATATATACAGGCAAACACACACGGCGTTGAAAAAAATACCCGCCCCCCCTTCCTCCCCCAACACTCTGAACATTTGATCTGATCCTTTGTCTGCCTTAACGTTTGGCATCATGATCTTTCCCCACACCATTCTCTCTCCCACACCACCGGTCAGTTTTTGGAGGGGGGGAGAGAGGAAGTCCAGTTCATTTCACGGGTCATCAATCTTATCCGTCGTCCCTCATTCCGCCGCTTCGGAATTTGTCTTTTTGAAAATTGACCGCCACTCAGTGTCACATAATGGTCTCCGCCTCTGTCGGTCACTACTGGACCGGTCATCGGGTGACTCGGTTACGTGTAAGTTGTTCTCCCCAGTGGTCTCGTGCAGAATTAAGGGTTCGAGCATCAACGGCGCCAGTAGACTGTCTCTAACTTGTGCTTCTGTTGTGACTACACAGTCAGCTATGAAGGTCAGTGAAGAAATTGATCTAAAAAAAAAACAAGTGATCAGTAGTGAGCTCGTGTTGGATACAAATCAAGAGACTAACACATCACCCTTAATGGGCAAACATAGCAAACAGTCATTTTTGGATATTTCCGATTAACTCACCCAATGCTAAAAAAAATAATAATTAAAGTTTCCCCCCTTTATGGTTATTTGGAGATGGAGAAGTGAAGAATTCATCGGTTTCAGTAGCCACGGCAGTTTAATAACGGGTTGTGTGGCTAACACAATACCCTATCGCCTCAACCTCCCCAACTTACGTTATTTGATTTAAGTCAACAAATGAGGTCGCTGGGGGAACGGATGGACACATCAGCAGATGTGCTTTCATCTGTTCTTTCTGTGGGCTTCGAGACTCGGTGGCAAGTCATCGGCGAATATGATTGGCTTTACCGGGGATCGAACCCTGTATCTTTTGCATGTGAGTCGAGTTCACTACCGTTTCACTGTCCAGTCAGGTACCCATTTAAAGCTGAGTAAACTTCCACCATGACGTTAACAAAATAACGAGATTCTCACATTGAACCGTGACCCAGTGGGTCGACAGTTTAGCGCTCCCCATTGCAAGACCACCCGTCCCCATCCGGCACTAAGTAATTTGTTTGTTTCCTCTTTTAAAATAAAGAACTGCGCACCATTACTGTCAGTGCTCTAAGTTTTCTCACAAGATCTTGGGTTTTAATAAACTTCTTGGGCTGTAAGTTGTTGTTGTTGTTTTTTTTATAAATATTCTTGTGGCTTTGGGTTAAATGTAATTAGTAACAACTTAACAACATTTTATAATTATTTCAACGAGAAAAATATTTATGTATCCATTTTTACTTGGTAGAAAAAAAATCAATAACAATACAACAGGGTAGGTGATAAAACCAGTTCTTTATGTAATTGCACACCTAGAGAAAACAAACTTTCAACTATGGTCAAGTTTTCGGCTCGATTCCACCTCCGACTAGCATTATGTTAACTGTATGTCCTTTAAAACTTCTTTGTGGTAGAAAGTTCATTGCACGAAAAGCCGAAATAAAAGGGGGAAAATGACGTCATATTTCCCCATAGGCGGAATTAATGGCGGGTGCACCGGACGGTCGCGCGCATGGGGAACCAAATTGCGAGGGGCCCCACGAAGCCTGAATTTATACCCTCAAAACCCAACTTTATACCCTTCTCGATAACTCCTTTCATTTCAATGACCCAATATTTTCTTCTGCGCCCGAGCTGACCTTAGCCCATCCCTGCCCATCGTGTCTGCAGCTGACATTTCTTTCATATCGCTGTAAAAGCATTTACGAAGTAAGCGTTTTTTTATATCCTCGATATGAATTTAATAGATGTTCTTTTTTTCCCTTCCTCCCTCTATCCAATCATCTCTCTCTTTTATGTGATCCTCTCTTAACATTAATAGAGTTACCATCGATAATTTCTATACCATGACTTCACTATCCCCCCTTCCACCACCCCCCCTCCCCACACGGATATTTTTATTAAAAAATACCCACAGCCCTTTGCGAGTCATTTTAAAAAAAAGTATTAAATTTATCATTTGTTTTTTTTTTCAAATCCCATTTGTGATGGCGAGAAGGTTAAAGCTCAGTTTGACGCTCCGGTGATTCGCTCACTCGCACATGAAATATACACTCGCGAATACACGTACACACAATAGCTCGAAGCCCTCTCTCTCTCTCTCTCTCTCTCTCTCTCTCTCTCTCTCTCTCTCTCTCTCACTGTCTCTCTCTCTCTCTCTCTCTCTCTCTTTCTGTCCCTAAAACTTTCAACGTGTGACAAATTTAATCGTTACAAAACACGCTCCAGCTTGTATCCGCTAATGACCCATTTCTAGATTTAAAAAAATAGAGTGAATGGGTTGATTGAACGATGGGAGCTGTTTAAATGAGTGGAAGATTTTAAGCTCCCTTTTACCCCCCGCCTATACGCCCCTGGCATCTCTCCCAGGGGTCCCCCACCCTCTACCTCCCCAGCACTAACTACACCTACTGTATCATTTAAGGTGCCCAATAGTGCATCCACCCCTCCAATACACAACAAACACCCATTACTCATTCCAGCTTGGCATCTAATCGAACAAAAAAAAACCCCGTTTTCCCAACAGTTAATTTCAGTGTCCAGTTGATGTCCACTTGACGGTCAGTTGGAACTGAATGAATCTGTCAGAGCGTGTGCTCGGCGCTGGGGCGTTTCCGACGCATTTTGTTTGTGTGTGTTGTTTGCCAAGACATACATGAACGGTCAGTCAATGGTCAGCTATTAGTCTGGTCAACCTTTCGGGTCACCGCAACCACCCGACTGAACCGTTATCAGTGTCAGTGGACAGAGCAGTGGGCGGAATGACCAGTCAGAGTAGGCACCCTCATCTTTTTTGTCTCTTAATTGTTTGTTTGTTTCCTTGTTCTATTTCCGTGTCTTTCTTCGCCGCGACAGACACATGAATTGTTTCGTACATTGTCAAACTGATGATTTTTTTAAAATTCTTTTACAACAATATAGAAGTTTTATTTCTAGCTGATTGATCAAGAACAAAGTAAAGGCTCAATCTCTAGTCATCAATCATCAATTTTTTTATCCATCGGTCGATCTTTTTATTTAGACAGATGGATATGTAGATAAATAGATGCGATAACAGACAGACAGAGAAATAAATAGATAGATAGATAGATAGATAGATAGATAGATAGATAGATAGATAGATAGATAGATAGATAGATAGATAGATGGATGGATGGATGGATGGATGGATAGATGGATAGATAGATAGATAGATGGATAGATAGACAGATAGATAGATAGATAGATAGATAGATAGATAGATAGATAGATAGATAGATAGATAGATAGATAGATAGATAGATAGATAGATAGATAGATAGATAGATAGATAGATAGATAGATAGATAGATAGATAGATAGATAGATAGATAGATAGATAGATAGATAGATAGATAGGCAGACATATCATATTACTGCGTATTACAACAGAAATTAAATCCAATTATCTTTTTTTCCCACACACTGCTAACAACACAGATATCTTCCCCTGATTGCTCGAAGCTTTATGGGGGTGGGGGGGAGGGTGCGATGGGATCCACCTTGACTGTCGTCTGCTTTGAGAATGTCATCCTGTCATTCTGTCATACTGAGCCCCCCCCCCCCATCACCAGCCCTGTCTCTCCCTAACCCGTAGCACCCCATCTTCTACACACACAGACACACACTCACGTAGACACATACCCAGAAACGGCATCCCCTTTGGTGCCCCCTTTTAAAAAAAAAAAAAACATCAACCGGGGGTGTATGCTATGCTCAGCCGGTTTTAATCCTAACTGACAGTGGGTGTGTCCCACTGGTGTTTACGTTCCTGTCTGGCATGGCGGGAAGGGCACCCCCACGTGACATTCAGAACCGGACATGTTTGGAATGCAAGTTTTTTTTTGACGAATAATTTAATTCGTTTCATCATCCGAGAACTTTTTTTTTAAATATGTATCAAAAGGAGGATGCCACAGACATCTGAAATTGAGGTTGGTAAGTTGGTTGGTTAGTGGTTTTTCGCGGGTGGTGGTGCTGCTTTTGTGCGTAGGTGGGCGCCTCGGTTGTAATCTAAGGAGGGTGGAACAAATTGTCACGTCAAAGGAAACAACGAGAAGACTACACTGCCAAATGCATGGATCATAAAAGGGAAGCAATGCTGCGGAAGTCCCGCTGTCTATGAAGAGTTGTCTAACGTAACGACCGTTTTATTGTTTGTTTCAGCGGTAGCCATTTCGAGATCCATTGTTAAAAATGATATTACATCTCTTGGTTTTATATCTGTAGCGTTTTAAACCACATTAGCCTAATTCACTTACTTAGTTCGGCTGTTAAGGCTCTAAACGCTTCATATATTAACGTAAAGTAAGTAAAGTTCGCTTATCCCTGGGGGGGGGGGGGGAATGGGGCCATCGAGGATGATAAAAGTTTCTGTAGCCACGGCATAAAGAGTGGTTGTGTGGCTAGCACAACCAAAGCGCCACTGAGCCACTCTGCATGCTTGTACTTACTTTCAGAGGCGGATTCAACGACAGACACTACGTGTGAGCTCCTGGGGCTAAGACTTTTATGAAGGCCCCCAAACTGATAAGGAATTAATAGCCTCATTGTTATGTCCTTTTTTTTTAAGGACCCAATATTTTCTACTGCGCCTGGAGCCTCAGCCAACCAAAGTCCGTCTCTCGTGACGTCATACTATACATTAACTTGGCTTTGTTTTGCTATCTTTTAATTTAAAAAAAAAAAATCACCCATTAGGACTTTAATTCTAAAATGGTTTTTGTTTAATCACGTCATTACTTTTGTTTAAAAAAATAATAATTCTGGTGACCGGTAAAATTTTCTCGAGAATCACTGTTTGCCGACCGCTGCTCTAATGCACTTAAAACAGTTCATATGTGTACTATCGTTCTCTATATTACGCATGTATTATTGGCCTTTTCAAATATGTAACTTCATTCAAGTGAATGGAGCTACATATAACTAAGTACTAGTACGTTTAGCACCAAACTATTTACAATACTTTTGATTTAAAAAATAATAAAATTACCTAACCATTAGACTGACATTTCCTCTTCAATAAAAACCATCTTTCCTTGTTTCTGCCTGTAACCTTCCCGCCATTGCCTTCCCACGCATTGGTTTGCTTTTTTTTTTGTTTTTATTAACCGTCCATTTCATGGCGTCTGCTGATGCAAGAAATCACTGAAAGCATTTTAACACTCCGTAATGGTGGTTAAACTCTTTAAACTTTCATGGCCCGCGAGAGATGCAGTAGTTTAGTGGAACGTTGGCCCCCACAGATCTAAACCCACCCGGGCAGCAGGACCTCGCACTTTTCAGCTCAATCCCAGAGTTCAATGTAACACCTACGTGCGGGTTAAAAAAAAAATCAAACGCGATTTTCTTCACTTTTTTTTTCTCTCTCATTGTATCAGGACAGTCGCTCAATTAAAATAACACACTCGAGATTTTAAGTTTCAAAGGGGAATGGGGGGAGGATATGAGTATGGATTAAGGCATTTAAAATTTACAAAAATTGAGGTAAATAAACTCTCTGCACGACATTGTTTATATTGATCAACGTAAAAAGAGAGAAAAAAAAAGATACTAAATGAAGTGGGCGAAATAAATAGACCTCTTCACGGAAACGGCCGATCGTATCTATTTTTAATTGTGTTTTTACCAGCTCGACTGGGAACCTCACTTTCAATAAACGCTCGTTCACGTCTGCTAAATTATTTGTAATGCCAAGGGACCGAGCGAGGTCGCACTACAAACTCGGTAATAAATTAAATTGCTTTGTTGTTGTTAAATTAATCCCCTCCAACTCCTGTCGTTTACTCTGGACCTTTGGACTTTCTGGAAGCGTCCATTAGATAAAAGAAACTAACAGAAAAATACAAGATATATATATATATATATATATATATATATATATATATATATATATATATTGTATATATATTGGGCCTCTGAGAGTGAATAGAATAGTAATCAAAACCTGAACAAATTAATATCTAATAGTACGAAATATCTTTTTATTAGTCATAATTATAAATATGCTGTAAATTCACTTTATTTTTATTATTATGTCAGTTGTTTTCCTTTATCGTATTTTAAGTATTCTTCTATTTGATTTATTTTTGTATATATACAATGATGTTTTTAAGTGCTTTTGAACTTATGATTTTCGTATACATTTAAAAGTGAGTGCATTCCTGTAGCTATATATATATATAGCTAAAGATAAATATTTATATAGTGGATATTGAATGGTACGACAAATGGAAGCACGGGTAGATATAGCTATGTTATTTAAACATAAACAAATTTAATTGATTGAAAGATAGTTAGCATCGTGCTGGACACCCCTTCAAGAAATAAATAAGACATGCCAAAAAAAAAAAAAACAAAGGTAAAATAGATAGGTAGAGAATATAAACAGACCGAAAATATTGTTCGTCAACTTTGGAGTTCCGGGATTAAATAACTGAAATATCTACAAGCCAGTTTTACATTTACCATCTTAGGTTTTTATTCTAGGAAATACTGTAACGAGCATAACAATCGTTCAGATCTTTTTAGTTACACTATATATATATATATATATATATATATATATATATATATATATACATGTATATGTATGCGCACTATGTTCTTCTCCAGCATAGTTGTTATTATAAATAAGCAGTATCGACTAACAAAGTAATCGATAGCTTGTTTTAAGACTTACGCCACTTTATAAAAATGAGAAACTGAATACATAAATTGAAGCGTTTTAACCCAGACTTGCCTTACCCCCTTATGACGTCTAGGTTGCTTTGGATAAACGCTTTATATAGTAAAGTAAATACCGTTAGCCCAAGAAGTGGGTTATGCTAGTCTGCCTTAAAGCGCTTCAATTAATTGTCAATTATAATCAGTCGACTGACGGTTAAGCTATACATGTATACTTTTTAAAGTACACAGTTATTGATTAAAAATAAAACTTGGAGTAGAAAAAAAAAGTGTATTAAGTGAAGGTTTATGAAAACATGCCGTATGAGTAGGTTTCGAAATACGTGATCAAACGCTATATCTTCACGTAGATACAGGGGTGTAACTAGAATCTGGCGCATTGGGGGAGGTGGGAAGGGTATCAACTTTATCACCAACAATATCCACTACACTGTTTTTCTGGCTTGGGTAAGGGAACTGTATTTTTAAGAGTTTGCCCAGGGCGTTATAATACTGGTTGGGTGTGGGGTTTGATTCTGACTGTTTCACGGTAGAATACGATTGTGACCGTTTCACAGTAGTATACGAGCGTGACCGTTTCACAGTAGTATACGAGAGTGACTGTTTCACGGTAGAATACGATTGTGACTGTGTGGCAGTAGAATAATGCAAAGAAAAGACGTCTATATATTTGGGTGTATTTTATCAATTTGTTGAAACTAATTGTTCATCAAAATATTTGCTAAGATACATATGTCATATTTGGGACTTTCGAGCTTAGTAATTGGAAACATGATGACTTTACGATTTGTGTGTGCGTGTGTGTGTGTGTGTGGGAGTTGAGAGGGGCCGAAGTGGATTGAGGTTGTGAAGGGCCCAAAAATAGCTAGCTGCAAACCTGGATTAAAATTAAGAAAATTTTGATTATTGTGGTTGTGTGCGCATGTGTGGTTATATATATATATATATATATATATATATATATATATATATATATATATATATATATATATACAAACACATCTGTATGATGTCAGTCTCTCTATCAATCTATCTATCTATACTTCTATTTCTCTTTGGAAGTAATTGCGTATTGTACATTAGGTTTAAACACAAGTGATACAAGTTTCTACATCTGATTAAATTATTTAACTCTTTTCTCACCCCAGGCCCATACCGATTCACCTGTCTCGACCACACGACCTTGACTGCAAGTTGACCTTTCAACCCAAGCCTGAAAAAATCGAGAAGCCAAAACCGGTCCTGTGGAACCCCGCCCTAGATCTGAGCCCGTCATCCAAGAGCTCGTCAAGGAAAGAAGAGCCCGAGCCTATAAGGAAGCGACGACATGAAACATCAGCGGGGTCCAAGACGTCCCTCACGCCCTCAACAACACCCCCACACCAAGAGCGCTCCCCGCTTAATATGAATCTCACGGCACCCTTGGCGGTGGGAGCATCACCAGCGTTGAGGCAGACGCAGAGCAGTACGGCTTCGAAAAACATGGTGGTTCCAGTGCCAAACAAGGAGTTGGTAATGAATGCCAGCTCACCACTGTACGATCAGATTCACAGACAAATGCTACCAAATATGGAAAACCCTCTAGCGCTGCTGGCATCCAAAGGCGTCTTCTTTTCCAGTCTCTTCGGGCCCGCTGGAGCTCTGCATCATCATCAGCATCATCATCACGTGCAGCTCAACAGCCCGCCACACCCGGGTTCGCCGATGAGCATCGCGGAGAGACACATGTCAATTCAGAACGCTATAGCCATCGCGCAATCTCGATCGGTCTTGGAGCGCCTGTCCACCTCTAGTCACCCACATCTGCCGAACGGGCAGCCTCTTGACCACCATCACCAGCAGGCGAATCGACACCAGCCCCCTCCTCCTCCTCCTCCTCCCCCACCACCACCAAGACCTCCAGCGCCGGCCGTGCAACAGCAACAACAGCCACAGCAACATCATCAACAGCAGCCTCATATCCACCAATCGGTCATCCCGGACCGGCCGCTGGCCCTGCAGAGCGCCATGGTCATCGCACAGTCGCGAGCCGCACTGATGGATCGGGTGGGCACTAGTCAGGTCATGTCGCCTCTGATCAACATGGACCCCTCTGTGAACCACGGGTACGGCCGCAAGCTGTTTCCGTGCCCGCAGTGCCGCTATACGACTGACCGCCGCAACAACCTCAAGCGCCACATGCTGACCATGCACCAGACCAGCTCCAAGATGCTGGAGTGTTGCGGCATCCTCTTCAACACTAAGGCATCGCTGCGGGAGCACGCGATGATCTTCCACTACCACGGATACACCTGCTACTTTTGCGGTCGACGCTTCTGCCGTAAGGCGCTTCTGAAGCGGCACCTGTCCGTGCACAACGGGCAGAAGGACTTCGTTTGCAACGTCTGCGACTACGCAACATCGCACAAGAGCAACCTGGAGCGCCACCGGAAAGTTCATTCCAGGCAGGATGACGGCAAAGATGGCGATGAGCGTTACCATGACGACGAGGTGCACCACTACCACGACGACATGAAGTCGAACGCGAGCGAGGTCGTGAGCCACGATGACGTCAGCAGTGACGAGCTGTCCGTGTGCTCAGATTATGATGACGACATCGATGTTGAAATAAACGTTCATAGTGACTGAAAAAAAAATAATAAGGAATTTTTTTCTTTATAAAGGATTTTTTTTATCAGTTGGCAAAATTCTGTCTTTCACAATCAAGCACTGTTTCACGCAATATATTTCTTAAATATAAATAATGAAGAAAAGCATTGCAATGCATCGCCATTGGTATACGAATAGTGAATAGACCAGCTCACGATATGTTTATTATACGCAGACAAAGAAAGGCTTTTTTTTCTCAACATGGAAGAAGAGCCATACATATGGATAGGCAAACTTGGCGACCACCTAGGGCTCCCACTGCAAAAGGGGCGCTTTTTAAGTATCAGTTTAAGGGGCCCCAAGACATCTATGGACATTTCTACCTGGGACTCCGGACCAACTAAGAACGGCTTTGCGTAGAGATAAATTGATCTTTTGACAGCTTGTTAAAAGGGATACTATTATTTAAGAAAAGAAAAAAAAAACATATAATTGCAGATTCGTAATGATACCAATCGTTTTGGTTTATTTTTCCCACTGGACATTATAAAAAAAAATAGATACTTATGACCAAAGTACGCGTTTATATTGCAATGAGTAGCTGCGACCAGATGACCTTTTTTTTCAGTGAAGTATGGTGTTGCTCAGCACACGGCGTTGTCGTAGTGAGATGTATACATTCTACGTCAGTCTGTTTCATTGTACATGTACATTCAAAGTTTCATATAACACAGCTAAGTATGACAGAACAAAGTTGATAAGACCTATATATTGTATTATATGAAAGAAACAAGGGGGATCGTGCAAAGTGTAAATTTTTTCTATTCTTCGCTTTTTTTAATATGTATATGTTATTTGAAATAATGCTTATAGTTAAATTACAATAAATTTAATTGAATGTAATACCAGGTATTTTACGTAATAGAGGTTAATAAACATGTATCCCAAATTTTTGGTTGTAAATTCCAGGTGTTTTATTTTTTTACGCTATGTGATGTCATAGTTTTTAAGGATGGGCCAACCAGGCGAAACCACTATGGTACCCCCAGCAAAAGAACCCACACCTAGAACTGATTCCTATCAAATCGGACACAAGAGACACCACAACAGGCACTGTTGCATAGAGCCCCCCCCCACCCCCTTCTCCCTAATATCTCAACGTCTCTATCTATAACAGCCATGGGCAAGCTGCGACCCACGGGCCAAATCCTACACGTCTGACCGTTTAAAAAATCAGCCCATTTCACAATGAGCACTAAACCTTTTATGCCATGATGCCTAAATGTAATTCATATCAGTTCTTGTCAACTTTCTATCCATATACACTTGGTCTGGCCCGCCGGTCAAATTTACGAACGCAACGTGGCCCTCGTTGCTGAAACGACCATAACTGCCTGTGAATTGAAGCGTGACTGAGCGAGCTGTCTATCACGTGTAGGCGGACAATACATGTGCTCATTCAAGTCTCCTTTTTGCTATTAATTGTGTGTCATGTCAGATTCAGTTTCTGTCACATCATTTCTAATAGTTAAATCATTATTCATTCTATTTATGTTATGCGTTTAGACATTAGAGTATCTGTTACAGTTGTTTTAATATAAAAACTTGTAAAATGAGACGTCTTATTCTTGGTGTTTAAAAAAACATCAAATAAAACTTTTTTTTTTTGTTCTACAGCTTTGTGGTTGTATGCGTGAAACTAAATTATCAGTAAATACAGTAAACCCTCAACTATTCGGCTCAAAATTATTTGGCCAACGTTGTTTACAAAAAAATGTATCGGTAATAATTTTAAGTGGAAATGAGAGATTGTGGTATAGAAAAGGAAATTTCTCATTTCGATATATATGCCAGGGGTCAGTGTTCGCTCTAAGTTGTGCGCGCGCGAACACAACAGATCGTTTGGTTTAGTTGGCCTTACAATTGTTTGGTTTAGTTGGCTTTACAATTGTTTGGAATATTTGGCCTTTTACTTTTTAGGTTTAATGGGCCCTACAATTGTTTGGAATATTTGGCCTTACAATTGTTTGGTTTAGGTGGCCTTAAAATTATTTGGTTCAGTTGGCCATGAGACCATTATGTTCCAACAAAAACATTTATCTATTCTTACAAAGTTGTGCACAACCAATATGTTTTGCCGCACACAGTCTTTGGAAAATTAGACGATACAACGCCCGTGGGTGGCCACGCATGGGCAGTCCCACCGACAGAAATTTCGGGCCCCTGGGCAAGGCTGTCACGCCCTCCCCCCGTGCTGATAATAATATTTTCAAAAGTTGATTGGCCAGCTCAGTCCGGGCCCCTAAAACTCACCGGGCCCCTGGGCATTTGCCCCCTACCCCCCACCTCTCATGGGGCCAGTAAGAGTTGAGTTTTGGTTTTATGCGTGTTGTGTTACTAGTATATAGAGTCACATCTAATTCGATTTAAAACTAAAGTTAGTCCATAAATAATGGGATAAAGACACACACACACACACACACACAAAACAACAACTGATTTGACGGAGTTTGAAAAAAACAAACTGAACTTAAAACCACATGTGGCACCGACAGCCAACCGAACATGGAACCACATGTGGCACTAATAGCCAAAAAATAATATATCCTGGGATTCGAACCAAGGACTCGAAGTTTCGCTGAGTTGGTGGTTTTATTATTTTTTTGTCATTTAAAAAAAAAAGTTTTACGGTATATTGTGAGCGACTGTCCTGGTGTACTTGTACATCAGAGGGTTTCCCTCATGAATATTTCTCTTTCCAATTCCCCACCCCTCAACAGTATTCTAGGGGGAGGGGGGCATGAGTGCTATTTAATTATTTATATTTCTTAATATTATTATTTTTTTTTGGTTATCGTAGGCCAGGACTTAAAATGTTTGTTACCTCGGGGCACTATTAGTGCGTACTTGGTTTTTACTACTGTATTACTACTTGGTATTACTACTGTATTACTACTGTATAACTACTTGGTATTACTACTGTATTACTACTTGGTATTACTACTTGGTATTACTACTGTATTACTACTTGGTATTACTACTTGGTATTACTACTGTATTACTACTGTATTACTACTTGGTATTACTACTGTATTACTACTTGGTATTACTACTTGTATTACTACTTGGTATTACTACTGTATTACTACTTGGTATTACTACTGTATTATTACTTGGTATTACTACTTGGTATTACTACTGTATTAATACTTGGTATTACTACTGTATTACTACTTGGTATTACTACTGTATTACTACTTGGTATTACTACTTGGTATTACTACTGTACTATTAGTATTTTCTTTATCGTACGCAGCCTATATGTTTTACTGATGTTCGTGAACATGTTTATGTATGTGTGTGTAAGTGTGTGTGTGTGTGTGTGTGTGTATTGTGCTATTATATTTATTAACTATTGAAACAGATTTATTTATTGCTCTATCATTACAATTGCACATATTTATTGCCCTAAAAAATTCAAATAAAAATCAATCAGATTGAAAGTTAACTGTCTGGGGGGGACAGTGTTTGTTCATGTTAATGTCTGTGTCAAATTATTCAATAAAGCAATTTTTTTAAAAATTGTAATTACAAATAAATTTTCATGTCTAAAAATATTTCTATGTTTTTTTTTTTAAATATTTCTATGTCAGTTTTTTTCTATCTTCGTATTGTGTGAATTGGATGGAATTCTTAGTTCAAGTATAATATGTCTCTTGATTTTTATTTATTACTATTCTTTTATTTATTCATTATTATTTTATTATTATTTTACTTTAAAATTTGATATAAATGAATTCCATCCTAGCGATTCAGCTTAATATATTTACAATCCAAACGTATGTCTATTGGCAACACAAACATATCTCTATTTGCAATACAAACATATGTCTATTTACAACAAAAACATACGTCTATTTACTAATCAAGCATATGTTTATTGACAATACAAACATATATCTATTTACAATACTAACATATGTCTATTTACAATACAAACATATGTCTATTTGCAATACAAACATATGTCTATTTACAATACAAACATATGTCTATTTGCGATGCAAACATATGTCTATTTACAATATAAACATATGTCTATTTGCAATGCAAATATTTGTATATTTACAATACAAACATATGTCTATTTGCAATACAAACATATGTCTATTTACAATACAAACATACGTATATTTGCAATACAAACACATGTCTGCTTAAAAAAGAACACGATATATATATATATATATATATATATATATATATATATATATATAAATATATATATATATACCAAAGTGGAACATGAAGTGAAATATTTTAACTTTAAGCACAACACTTAGAGCAATCTGTACAGTTATTGATACGCGTAAAACATGAACCATGTCTGAGCTATCCTATATAACAAGTACAACAAGTATGTTTACATTTTAATTCACTTGTCAATCAAACCCCATAGTAATCTCACTGAAGTCGAGTTCTATTACTGAACGTATATACGATTCCATGACAATTCCCCACATCAGTCAATTCCCCACATTCCCAACTCCCCACAATTACAATTCCCCACATCACAATTCCCCACATTGCAATTCCCCAAATTCACAATTCCCCACGTCCACAACTCCCCACATTGGGATAATATGGAGTGCACTGAATTAATAATATAATGAAGGAATTCTGAAATGCAAATAGTAGTAATTAATCTCCAAAAGTTTTATTTCAAGACAATTTATTGAAATGCATTACTGATTACAAAATACAAGTAACTGATATACACAAATGAACAAATGAGTTTAATACAAAATATGCTTGGTAAAAAATAATGAATTAGATAAGGTCCTATTCCATTTGCTAATAATTCCACTGTACAGGTTTATCTAATAAAAGAAAAATCATTAAACTAAATGTACAGTACAAAAACTATTAATAATTGACAAGAATGACTAAAGTACACAGAAACTACTAAACACAAAGGTTACTTTGGAAACTGCATGTTGGCCAATTTTCTCAAATACTTAATCTTATCCTGTTGATTGGCATACCCTTGGACAGCCTCAATTACTTTGCTATTTAGGGTCTCATACTTCTTCCTTTTTGGCTGTGGTCTGCCATCATCTGCATCAGCCAATGTCTTGCTGTGGATGGCCATGTCCTTCTTCAGACCTTCCAGAAGATCCCACACACCTGGATGACTGCAGTGAAACAGGGCTCTCAGTGAATTGTGGTATCCTTCACAGCAGTTTGTTGTTCTTGGTAGGCCAGTAGCAGCAGCTTCAAAGTGATTCCAGATTCTAAAGGGAAACACTGCGTCTCTGCCTCTTACTCCAGTAATGTAGGTTGATTCAAAGTAGGCAAGAAGGTCATTGTAATTGTCTTCATCAGGGAACTCTGCTATCAAGTCATTGAACAGGCCTCTGACATCTTCCACTGGCACAAATGCCAAAGCTGCAAGTGACCTCATCTTGAATCTCATTGGCAGCCGCTCTTGATCATCATAAACTGTTATCAATCCAAGGGCCCCAGTTTTTCTTAGAAGACTTTGGTTAAGGTGAAAGAAGCAGCCTTTGATCTGTGCCTCTGGAAAGGCAGTTTGGGCAGCAGTAATGCAAGCCTTTTCAAAGTCCAGAAGAATTGTCTGTGGGGACAGGTTGGGCAGCAGTTGCTTCAAGATTTCAAACATCCTATTGTAGGTGGGCTGATCTTTCTTTTTAAGGAGGAAGTAGATGCATGGTGGATAGGAGTTGCCAATTTTTGCATGCCAAGTGTAGAGCTGATAAAACATGGCAGGCACTTTGTCAAAAGTTCCATCTCCAAAGATGGTCAATAAGTGTTCTGCATACGGATGCAAAAGTGGATATGACAGTGTTGAAAAAGCGGAAAGTAAAGGAGTTTCTTTTCATTCGTATCCATTAAACAATGTGTAATTATGTGAAAAATGGATTAGAGCTAATCCCTAGTCTATGGTTATAATAAATATTATCCCAATGTGGGGAGTTGTGGACGTGGGGAATTGTGAATTTGGGGAATTGCAATGTGGGGAATTGTGATGTGGGGAATTGTAATTGTGGGGAGTTGGGAATGTGGGGAATTGACTGATGTGGGGAATTGTCTGGCCACCGTATATACATATACAGTCGATTCCGCTTAATTGGGACACATCGGGACCGAGGCTTTTTGTCCCAATTAAGCGGCTGTCCCAATTAAACATACACATTTACCATTGGCTTCTTGGTTTGGTTTCTTTGAGATTTGTCCCAAATAAGCGGCTGTCCAAAATAAGCGGCTGTCCCAATTAAGCGGAATCCACTGTACTATTAAACAATTATGGAGGAATACGTCGGCTCTTGTGTCCATTCGTTCACCCAACGGCCACATCGGATGAGTGAGAATCTTTTATTTTGAATGAAAAAGAGGGAGCAAGCGGGCGGAACCTAAATCTGATTAGTAAACACAATCACCATCCTATTGTCATCAAAGGATTGGATGAGTATGACGATACAGATTCAGACATCCCCTCAACACAACATAATTTTCTTATTTATAATTCTCAATTCGATCTACAATAATTGTACTAACGTTTTGCATAAGGGTATAATGTTCATTCATTTATTTCGTCAAGAGAATGCACTACATATTAAGATCAAACTACTTTAGATATTATTTAAAATATAAATTAATATATTTAAGGAACTATTACAATTTTTAACGAATATTAGATTTTTTTATAAAGATTATTTTTATTCTAATGAAAAGATAAAAAAAAAAATATCAACAGTACAAGTTCAAACACAATAATCTATGAGAAAAGAATAAATGTATTTCCTTTTTATATTTCTTTTTGTACTAAGTTAACATTTAAAATTATTCTTTTAAAAAATGGCGTAAAATTCGCGGGAAAAGTGGAGGGTGGGGGGGGGGGAGAGAGAGAAGGGGATGTTGATGCTAGATGTAAAAACTGGATGCTTTGTTGCATAGAGCGCATAAGCCCAAATTGTATGGTGTATGGGTTAATTGCTAATTGACGTCTGCAAGTTCACTATCACTGTAAGTTGTGTTGGATGGTAATGTTTCTGTGAAATTTGTTTGTTTGTGTGATTGTGTGTGTGTCTGTGATAGACAAAAAAAAGGACAAAGAAGTGGGGGGGGGGGGGAATCTTGTTTTCTTGGAAATGTTTTCCATAATTTTTCGTTTTGATTCATGCGTATTCTGGCTATTATTGTTAGATTGTGGCTATACATAAAGGATTCGCAGCACTTTGCCCGCGAGCAGCGATGGGCCCTCGTTGACCAGTTTGTACTAGCCCGCCACTGCGCTACAACGAACCGAAAGCCCACACCCAAGTGTGCCAAGTTATTGTGTGCTCACAATAACTTTCAGATTATATTTGTGCTGTGATATTTTTTTAGACTTTGAGAAATATACAAAATAAATTATTGTTATATAGTTAACAACATACATTTCAACAATTTAGAGCTGTTAAAAGTTTAAAGGACAGTTAGGAAAGTAAAATGCGATAGTGCACACGCACACGCGAATATATATATATATATATATATATATATATATATATATATATATACTAGTTGCAAGTACCCGGCTTTGCCCGGGTTTAAAATAAGGTTTTCTGTTTACCTTTCGTTTTCTCCCTCCCCCTCTCTCCTTCCCCCTCCCTCTCCCTCCTTCCCCCTCCCTCCCTTTCTCCCTCCCTCCCTCTCCTTCCCTCTCTAATTCTCCCATCTCCCTCTCTCTCCCTATCTCCCTCCCTCCTTCTCTCACTCTCGTCCCCCGTCTCTCCACCTTCCTCCCTTCCTCCTCCCCCCTCTCTCTCTTTATCTCTCACTCCCTCCCATTTCTCCCATCCTCTCCCTCCCTACCCCCTCTCTCCCTCCCTCCTTTCTCCCTCCCTCCCTCTCCCTCCCTCTCTCCCATCTCTCTCCCATTCATCCCTCCCCCATTCCCTCTCTCTCCCTCCCTGCCCCCTCACTCTTTCTCTCTCTCCCCTCTCTCCCACCCTCTCTTTCCCTCCCTCCCCTCTATCTCCCTCCCTACTCCCTCCCTTCTTTTCTCTCTCCCTCTCCCCCTGCTCCCTCTCCCCCCTCTCCCCCCTGTCCACCCCCTCCCTCCCTCTCTCCCCTCCCTCCCTCCCTACCCTCGTTTCCTCTCTCTCCCCCTGCCCCCTCTCTCTCTCTTTTTCTCTCTCTCCCTCTCTCTCCCTATATCCCTCCCTCCTTCTCTCACCCCCATCCCCCTCTCTCCACCTTCCTCCCTTCCTCCTCCCCCTCTCTCCCTCCCTGCCCCCCTCTCTCTCTTTATCTCTCACTCCCTCCCATCCTCTCTCTCCCTCTCTCCTTCCCTCCCCTTTCTCTCACTCCCTCCCCTCTATCTCCCTCCCTTCCTTTCTCTTTCCCTCCCTCCCTTTCTCTCTCCAACCCTCTCTCTCCCTCCCTCCCCATTAATCTCCCTCCCTACCACCTCTCTCCCTCTCTCCTCCCTCCTTCTCCCCCCTCTCTGCCCCCTCCTTCCCTCTCCCTCCCTGCCCCCTCTCTCTTTATCTCTCTCCCCCCTCCCTCTCTCTGTACAATTAAACGTCAAATTACGCTTCTTAAATAAACAGAAAACCTTATTTTAATCCCGGGCAAAGTCGGGTACTTGCAGCATGAAAAAACAACAATATTTTTTTTTTCTCGTCCCTAGCCCTTTCTTCACCGTCCGGTCAATTACACATTCACTTGTTGCGCGATTTTTATTTATAGTGAAGGCGATCCCATACCGTGGATACTTTAATATAGTAAAATACTAAAATAATTAATTACAATTAAACTACGCATTGAGATTGTATTAATAATGTTAATAATGTCACAGAAACATTTTAATTAACGTATTTCGGTTTATTAAAGTGCACCTTTAATTTTAATCTTCCGAATACATAAAACGATAGGTAAATAGATATGACTATTGGTTTCATCATGTTTACAATTGGAGTTTCCGGGAGTTACCCCTCTTTTAAAAATGTGTCATAGGGAAATGACGTCACAGAGGAATTTTATCGATGGCGCCGTCGAGATTACTTTAATATAGTAAAATACTAAAATAAAAATAATTAATTACAATTAAACTACCCATCGAGATGAAACGAAACCTGTCCTATAACCTTCCCCATGTAATTATGTGTATGTGTAACAAATTTCACGTTTTTTGGTTTTCTGGGTCTTGAGTTATAAGGGAACAGACAGACAGACAGACAGACAGACAACTAATGCGTCTTATAAGTATAGAGATATATAGGCTATATCAAGGGTGGGCAAACTTTCTAGAGTCGCTGGTCACACTTGGGTTATTGTATTTGGCAGGCGGGCCGGACAGAGAATAGATGTATGCTGTTTTAGCATGTTCTAAAAGTAAACTAAATTTAAACGTCATAAGACTCATAACATATGATGCCAATGATGTGCTTCTCTCTGAAACAAGTGGCGAGCCCGTGGGCCGGATTATACATTTCGACCGGCCGCTATTAGTCCGCGGGCCATAGTTTTCCCGTGGCTGGTCTATACAGTGGTTCTCAATTTTTTTTTGCGATTCGCAACCCATTAAAACAGTGGTTCCCCAGCCCAGGGTCCGCGGACCCGTGTCGGTCTCTGGATTAAAGGGAACTGGGCCGCCCAAGAAACATTATTTTTTTTTCCCTTTTTACTATTTGTGGTGCATTTCTCTCTGGCTAGTGCGACTTTCCATGGTCGAGAGGTTAGCATGGAGCTGAGAGGCTGTGAGCGTCAGTGGCATTGTAAATTAAAACAATCTAAAATATTAATAATCAACGTCACTCCCCCCCCCCCCAACCCAAGCGGGCCGCGGAGAAATTATTAAATGTCGTCAGGTCAGCGAGGAGGAAAAATATTGGGGACTACTACACTAAAAAGACCTATCCGTTTTTCAAGACCCTCCCGAAAAGAAATTATACGAAAGGAAAGCTAAACATAATGCTATATACTCTGAAATGAGTTATTATTAAAAATCTGTAACTACTTACTTCAAGTCAGTTCGCGACACACTGTTGGGCCACGTCCTATACTTTGAGAATCACTGGACTATTTTTTTTTTAAATTATGACTTATAACATGATCCTGCTTTCAATTATAGTATTGCTATAATGGGGACTTTAAAAAAAAACAACTCAACTCTTAGGCAGTTACGAACCTAGGGATTTGGGGGCCCGGGGGCTTGGCCTCTTTGGGGGGGGGCTGGATTTTGACAGTCGACATCATGCCATGAAATAATGTACTAAATATTTAATGTTAAAAATTTTGGGGCCCCCCTCAAAATGGGGCCCGGGGAACTTTCAAATTTGGACCCCCTCCCTTTCCCACAACCTAGGTACGCCTCTGCTCTTAGGCACACTACAAAAAGTGTCCGAAACAAATTTAAAAATAAAAGAGAAGCCGGCGGCTTGGGGAATCTTTTGATGATGCTCCGATTCCAATTAACTTTTTCTCCCATGGTGTCGACGAGAACATCCCCACCCACGAAGCAATAACCCCCTCCGCCTCCCTCTGGCGCTAACAACACAAGGAGTCGCTTTAGGGTTCGAGACTGGGCCCCCGTAAATCAATTTGAAGAATGGACACATCGGTCCATTGACCAAAGAGAATTAGGCCGTATCACATGTAAATGGTAGAGGCAGATTACACTGGGCTGGTTTGAGGGGGGGGGGGTGATTGTTTGTGTGAATTGGGGCGGAGGAGATGAGATCAATCAACGGATGATCCTTAAGACTTGAAAAAAAAAAGTCGTACCTGTAATATTAAAATAAAAAATGGTTATGGGTGTGGCTTGACGGAGGTGCGGTATGGGAAAGCTGATGGGGGTCTAGGGTGTATAAAGAAACAAGTTACGGAGGCACAATGGCATTTCTCAACATGTTAGGCGGCGGTGTTTTTTTTCCCCCTCTTTTTAATGTCGAGTCCCTCTCATGGCTACCAACAGTTTTATGGCCGCAAGGGCGTATCTCGATACGCCTTAACCCCCATACCCTCCCCCAATCCCTTTTTTTGTAGTTCTATTACCACCGAACATAAAAAATTGAGTAAAACAGAGGGGGGGGGGGTGGAGAAATCAGCGCTTAGCATTGATCAATTTTATTTCCAGACCCTTCCCCATCCCTATACACACACACACACACACACACACACAGCCTGTTGAGCCATTAATCAAGTTGATCTAATTACTGCATTGACCCCCACAGTGGTTTCCCAGGTCAGCCTATTATCCCATGGCTGGAAAGGACAATAGAAATTCAGAAAGGAAATAAAACCAAAATAGATGCATGATTTGAGTCAGCCTCTCTTCATTGAGAAAAAAAACGAAGCTCTTACAGTCTGTGTTATTTCTTTTTTTCAAAACAAATATCCTCATGCTGACTGTCTGTATAGTTCCTACTAGTTGTTATAACGAAATGACTGATGCCAGTGGTCTTGTATAAGCTAGAAAGAAAATATATTAATTATAATGGAAGTTTCTGACACACTGCCTGCGTGTTGTTATAATAATGTAGTATGTAGAAAACTGACATACCCCCATGGATAAAAAAGGTAGTAATACACAGAACCGTAGCTAGCTATTATGGCGCCCTGTGCGAGTGACATTTTTTTTGCGCCCACCTCCGAATCTGAAAAGTGCAAGAACATTTAACAGCGCTCTTTTGGCCCCCCATTCGTAGTTGGGCACCATTTGCGGCCACGCAACCCGATTTACCCTTCCTAAGCTACTGGTAGTACATAATAGCGTTAAACAAAGACGCATTTCACATAATATGTAACGCAATTTTTTTTTACAAAAAAAATATAATCGTCATCACAATATTGTATATAATAACAGACAGACAGAAAATAACAAGGTTTAGATACACAGACGGATAGAAAGATAGAAAGATGGATAAATAGAAATCTAGCGGAAAAGACGTAATGCAAATAAAGAAAACACCTTGCACTAAGTCCGGCCCACAAACCACAAATCTGTGGTCATCGTTTCGTTTTTTTTTTTAAAAAGACAACAACTACACATTGGCCCATTCAAGTGGTCAGTTTATTCTTCTAAGTGTCCACTACGACAATATCGAGCTGGAAATGAAGATGTGAAAACACTGGACGACAAAAAAACCCAAGAGTAAAACGGCACTTGGCCTGTTAACCAAGTAAAAAAAAAATACGATGGCCATTCTGTTTTTGATCTCATTGTCTGTGGTCATCTTTATTACGTCGGACAATTGGTCGGCGAAGAAGACGTTACACTTAAAAATAAAAAAAAAGAGAGAAAGCCGCTGACCACCGCCTGAACTTAAAAAGAACGGGGATGACCCCCGCCCCTGGATAACAATAATCAGAGAAAAATAAAGTGATTGAGACCTTTTGTGGTGCATTGAAAGAAGGAGGCAGTAGAGGGGTGGAGAATCGGCCAGGTAAGGAAGGAATTTTTATTTAAAAAAAACTAACAACAATTTGGAGAAAATTGATTTGGTGTATGTGTGTGTGTGTAAAAGGGGGGGGGGGGCTATAAATAATGGTGCCGTGAAACAGCCGCTAGCTGCCAATGTAGTTGTTTTAATGTCTCTTTGATCTGTGGGGGATGCTAATGATTTGACCCAGTGAAACCAAAAGTTGGCGTTAGATTCTAAAAAAAAAATGTTGGTCGAAGTTCTCCTCAATTTTTATTTTAAAATTTCAGATGAGATTTCAAAGGTTGGTGAAGGCATCGCATTCAAAGTTTACTTTCACTACTTATCTTGTTGTAAAATAGGGGTCTCAATGGGATCAAAGGCGAGTCACTTGGACCTGTTATAATTTTAGTCAGAAGGCTCATGCTTGGCAAACGTGAAGACTCTACAACATGACAATACACGCGATTTTGATATTTTGATTCAAATAATCAGCAAAAGCTCGTTACTTTTCTAAGTAATGCTTATTTATGGTAATAAAAATTCGCTTTAAAATTATCATGCCAAAAAATAAAACATACAAAAAAAAACGAAGTTTAGAAATAGTTCTTAAGTGTGCAAAAACAAATGAAGACTTTTAAAAAAATCTTATATATACTACTAGCTGTACCCTGCAAAACCTTTGCATATATTTATATTCCTTTAGGCTTGATCAGTAGGCTAGGTTATTTTTTTGTTTCGGACAGATCCGAATTTTTCATTATTTATTACAATTTAAAGATGCAATATGTTGTAGAAATACTAAAAAAAAAAAAACAAAAACAAACAAACAAATACTTAAATGGAATTATTTCACATTTTGGCCTTTGGGTTTCATGTTTAAAAAACAGCAGAAACCATTCAAATTGTAGATTTTAAAAAAAAAAATTTTTTTATCGAATCACCATTTTGAATTCTTGTTTTCCGCTTTCGATTTAACGCAGAACCCAGACCGCTATTATTATGTTAAATGCTCATTAAATGATATTAAAGTGTGCAAAAACAATATTGTGTACTATTCTTTTAAAACTAAAAAGTATAAAAAAAAGGTTTTATAAAAAAAAAGATGCCTTTAAAAGTATATTTAAAAAACTGAACTCATTATTTCATACAAATATGTGTATAATTTACCATTACTAAAATTAAAAGCGTGGCTAATTACAATGTACTGAACTACCGTATATATGTTTTTACATTAGATGATAAGTAGCCATGAATTACCTATCTATAATATCTAGATAGGCACACACACACACTTATATTTTTGAGATTCCATCTATCTGCTCTTGCTTCGGTCCGCCAGTCAAATTTACTAGACCAATGCGGCCCGCGACGCAGTATGATAACCCACCCCTTAGCAAACTTAGTAATGAGATCATATATTTACATCTGAAAAATAAATAAATAAAAGGTATATCTTGCCCCCCCCCCGCCCCCCATTAACCAACTGATCTGACGCTAGCATACCACCACCTTCCAGAACAAATGTTCTTTCTAATTCATCGAGGGCTGCGTGCGTCAGAGCCGTAGCTAGCTATTGCGGTTCCCTGTCCGGGTTACATTTTCCGCACCCTCTTTCCAATCTGAAAAGTGCAAACACATTTAACAGCGCTCTTTCGGCGTTCCTTCCTAGTTTGGCACCCGGTGGGGGGCCGTTCAAACTCGCAGCACCATTCCTACGCTGCTGGTGTGTGGCAATTGATTTGGGCTAATGGTGTCACTTTTGAATAACTTTTATATTTTTGTGCGCCAAATAACGAAGTATAAGCCAACTAAACAAAATTGAAAAAAAAAAAAAAAATACTCGCTTGGTTGTAATGTCTGTGCAAGTGATTTGCGCGCGCACAGCTTAAAGGGAACAGTAGGCTAAACCCATCCGTTTATTTTTGTGACGTCAATGTCTTTTAAACCTGTTGTTCGGTAACAGGTTCACCCGTTGGTCGGCGACGCCTTTGGAAATTTGTTGTTGTTTTTTTTTTATTCTGATGAACATTTTTAGCTCAAATCTGCCTAATTCATTATCAAAGACCGGAAAAAAAAATTAATCACACCTGGGGCCACACTTTACAATGACCGATGACTAAAGTAAACTGTTTAAACGAATCAAATCACCAGCATGAAAAGGGGAATGCGGGACAGGGGAGTGTGTGTGTGGGGGGGGGGGGTGGGATTGATGTCCAAAGTCAACAACAAAAAGTCGATCTTCGTCTCATACACTCGAGAAAGAAGAGAAAAAGATGAACTGAAAAGCAAACAGCAATTGAATAGAAAAACAAACGATTCACTTTCAGGTTGAGGAGAATTCAGCTAACTGGACAGCGGTCAATTTAAAAGAGATTAGTGTTGACCCCCTCTTGACTGGTCGTTATCACCTGGCTTTGTGTGTGTCCACCCTTGTCGTACAGGGGACACAAAAGATTCCAAGGGGGAGAGAAATTTTGAATAAACGAGCCAAGAATCGGAAAAAAATCCACACAGTTATCCCGCCTTGATTACGTGCCCCTGAATAGAGATCCGGTCGGTGGGCGTGGTCTTACAAGATGGAGAATTGAAGCGCGGGAATAAGAAATAACGACGTATATTTCCTGTTATTGCAGACACGATCGGCGTGCTATAATTGTCTTAATTTTTTTTCAACTGGTCTGTTTAAATGTGTCGCGTGGCAGAACAGAAAGACATCGTAATGATACCATATGTCATTGTGTCTTTTTGGAATATGGGTGACAAGTAACAATAACAGAAACCTGTTTCCGGTTTCTTCTCGTACAAAAATAGTTAAACATGTAATTATTATCACTGTGGGAATTTCTTAGAATTGCACAAACAAATAAACAAATAGAAGGAATCGAGAACTAAAACAACGAAATACTTCTGCTCATTCTCTTCAGTAACCTATCCATAGAGTGGGTGTATTGTTGTTACCCTTTTAGGGATTTGAAATAAAGGGGGGAGTGGGAGAGAGGAGTAGGAAAGAAATAAAGAAAAAACGAATTAACGCAGTAACAAACAAACAAATGAATGAAATATAGCTTAAAAAAAAGATGTAATAAAAAAAAGTTCCCTTAGCTCTTATTGGCCATCAGGGCAGATTAAGTGTAGAATTCATCTGCTTCTGGAACCACGGCTTATGAAGTGGCTGTGTGGCTAGAACAACGCCCTTTTCTTTATCAACTAAAATCAGGACTTTTATCAGAACCTGGAAAAATTACCATGGTTCTCACCGAGGATCAAACCCGGGGCTGTCAAGTCGACAGTTCTTCACCTCTCGGCCACCTCCCTCTGATTTATATATACATAAAACATGGGACGGATGGCCGAGTGGTTTAGATAATCGTCTGTCGACCTGAGAGTCTTGGGTTCGATCCTTGTTGAGGCCCATGGAATTTTTCCAGGTGAAATTTGGTGCAAAGTCGTCTCACAAGTCCACCCAGCTTTAAATGGGTACCTGACTTAAGTTGGGGAAGTAAAGGCGGCTGGGCGTTGTGCTAACCACACAATCCCTTCATATTCCGAGGTTATAGAAACAGATGAATTATACACTTCATCTGCCCCGATGGCCCGTTAGGGCTAAGGGAACTTTATTTTAATAAAATCTAAAACAGACATATAAACATACAGACATTAGTAAGTAGCACAGTAAAACTACTCCATTATATTAATAGTACACGGGTGTTGAGAATATAGCTAATTTGGCACCATTTTTGAACAAACCAATCATTCTCTCCGACGCTGTCCCTAAATACGGAAGGAACTTAGCCATTTTTAGTTTGAAATGTCCGTGGGCTTGAATTTTGTTTTAAATATTTGCTTTTTTGGTGGGGTAGGTGTGGGGGCAGAGTTGGCCTTAGGCCGATTTGACCGATTATTCCAAATGGGGCACCGCGCCTGGCAGGGGCCCCGCAATTTACATTTATATTCATAGTAATAGTTGTTATTATTAAAAAAAAATTAGAAGCGGGCCTCGCAAGCATCCTTTAAATTGGGCTCCGCAATTCGTAAGGCTATTCCTGGGTGGGGATGGGACCACTCATTATTTTTTCTTCTTTTTGACTTCACAGCTAACTCTATCCGATGATAAATTTCTTTAGGAGTATTTTCCCTTACGTGTGGAAACATAGCGGGAAGGGGGGTTCACGACCTTTGTAAATTAAATTTAAGATATTACATTAGAAACAGGAATTTAATTTAAAGGTACGTACAGCCAGATCTGTTCTTACGTTTTGGGTGCCCTAGGCAAAGTTACTAATGGGTGCCCTAGGCAAAGTCACTAATGGGTGCCCTAGGCAAAGTTACTAATGGGTGCCCTAGGCAAAGTTACTAATGGGTGCCCTAGGCAAAGTCACTAATGGGTGCCCTAGGCAAAGTCACTAATGGGTGCCCTAGGCAAAGTTACTAATGGGTGCCCTAGGCAAAGCTACTAATGGGTGCCCTAGGCAAAGTCACTAATGGGTGCCCTAGGCAAAGTCACTAATGGGTGCCCTAGGCAAAGTCACTAATGGGTGCCCTAGGCAAAGTTACTAATGGGTGCCCTAGGCAAAGTCACTAATGGGTGCCCTAGGCAAAGTTACTAATGGGTGCCCTAGGCAAAGTCACTAATGGGTGCCCTAGGCAAAGTCACTAATGGGTGCCCTAGGCAAAGTCACTAATGGGTGCCCTAGGCAAAGTTACTAATGGGTGCCCTAGGCAAAGTCATTAATGGGTGCCCTAGGCAAAGTTACTAATGGATGCCATAGGCAAAATTACTAATGAGTGCCCTAGGCAAAGTTACTAATGGGTGCCCTAGGCAAAGTCACTAATGGGTGCCCTAGGAAAAGTTACTAGTGGGTGCCCTAGGCAAAGTTACTAATAGGTGCCCTATGAAAAAAGTTGTTTCATACTGGGGGGGGGGGGGGCAAGGAACTTTAACAGTCGTGACCTATCCGATACCTAAACCTAGGGTGTGGGAAAATAAAAGCCTCGACAGGACACCTCCTCATTTAGCGATGGGGTGGGGCAAGATACCCACCTAGTTTACCTGTCTATAAGAATTGGAACTCCTCCACCTGTTCACATTCGTTGGTGTATCACTCCACCCACCCCCGACATTAGACAGTGGCCTAAATTAACTAATATAAATAAAACATTATACAAATATTTCTAACCAAACAAAAAAATAAATGTATGTAGAATTGTACTAATAATTGCTACAGTAATTTAGTCTGTACTGATGGGTTGGTGAAAAAAGACTTCTCGTGTTACTACATACTACAAATGCCGAGCCTTTTGATGATGAGCCCGGAGTTGGTTTTATCTGAAATAAGTTTCACTCATGCAAATGTGTATATTGATATCGATCCAAAAAAAAACCCGTAGCGCAAATGGAACGCAGGGTTGGGGGGGGGGGGGAGGAGGAGGGTTAAGGCAACAAAAATGTGTGTGTGGGGAGGGGAGGGATAAAACAATATTGGTTGTAGGAGTGATGGTTTATTTGATGATTGGGGGTGGGGAGGCGGTGAGGAAACGGGGGTGGATCACGTCACATGACGCAAGAAGGGATTAAGAACTAAACCACACGAGCGCGCCTTGCGGATCTATATGTATCATGTATGTAACCTGTGCGACATTTTGTTGTTGTTGTTGCTTTTAATGATGTTATTTTAGCTGTTGCCGTTGATATGATCTGTGTTGAGTGTGTCCGAGAGAGACAGAGAGGGACAGAGACACACACACACAGAGAGAGAGAGAGAGAGAGAGAGAGAGAGAGAGAGAGAGAGAGAGGATGAGAAAGTAAAGTCAATGATTATACACGATGACAATGTTTCTATCCCCACCTTGCAATTCATTACCTAACTGACATTGACCCGCATGAAGAGATTGCTCACTTTGACCCGATTCTTGATATCTCTAAACTGATGTTATATTTCTCCATCCTAATACACTGGGACGTTATTATAATAGATAAGCAAACAATAGGCGTTTGCCTAAAGACCCCCATGCTATAGAGAACTCCATAGGGACTTTAATTTTGCCAGCCACTGTGAAGGGCCAGTGGATTACTTGTTAAGGGCACATGCCTTATAGAATATAACAGTTGCGTGTTACGAGAAGGGCCTTTTTTCAAAACTGCTTTGGGCAAATAAGCGTTTTTGCCTTGGGCCCCTACCAAATTACCTTTGTCTGGGGCCTGCAAATGAACCTTAGTCTAGGGCCCCCAAAAAGCTAAAGTACGGATCTACTCTTAAGTCTGTTAGGGATTATTTTATCTAAAAATGCGGCAGGGGTCTGTGTCAGGACTTCATTGTTACACCTCTATCCGCACCTTTTCCCCCTGAAGTGGACGCTACAAAATTCCCTCCCTTTGGTGAATAGCGAAATTCATATTACTGTATATGACGAACTGATAACCCCAATGATCTTCCATGGTTCTCGTACTTGTATTGTTTAGAAGAAGAGCAGTGAATATCAGTACTTGCAATCTGAAGCAACAGCGGGTCAAAAAGTTTTTACATTTCGGTTCTGACCACTAGCCATTAGACCCAAAACTCGGACCTATATTTCAATATGCAGATACATGACTTATCTACATTTTTTTTTTCACAGCTTTTTTTATCGACTTTTCATTCGATTGTCGACCAGACACTAAAAAAAAAAAACACTAACCAAATTTATTTTGTTCATTTTTTTTTTTGGCCGACGTCTTTGTCAAAGTCTAAGCCGGCATGTTACCCCGAAGAGACGGCAAACCGCTGCAACAAGAGGTCATTACCATTCCATTTAAGTTGGGGGGGGGGGGGATTTGTTGAGGAAGGGGGTGGGAGCTTCGCGGTCCCCATTTTGTTTCATCCGCCAGATGACACCACCCATTCTTACGGACGGTTATATCCACCGCCACTTTATGGTCACGTGACCAAATCATTATTATTTAAAACAAACACATCATACAAAAAAAAAGTACATTCTTTCATCCGCCAGATGACACCACCCATTCTTACGGACGGTTATATCCACCGCCACTTTATGGTCACGTGACCAAATCATTATTATTTAAAACAAACACATCATACAAAAAAAAAGTACATTCTTTTAAACTAAATAAAACATCTATCCATCTTTTTTTCCCTTATTTTTCTTCCTCTCCATCGTCCTTGACCTTCTGAGCTCAAAAGAACTCGTCCACATCTGCTCATTTTATGTTCAGGCGAACGTTAAAAAAAACAACAACCGCGCGCGCACGTGGAAAGGACTAAAAGACTCGCTTCATCGATAAAAACCATCAAATATTACATATTCATAAACCTGTAGTAGTCTCAATTATCAGGGGCTTAGGTGCATATGTACCTGACTATTACGGAAAGGTGTCTGGGCATGAGCTGTATTTAAAAAAAAAAGAGAGAGAGAGAAACCTTCAACCTGTGACATATCAGGCTTTTTATTCATTTCATAGTATCTATTATTTCCAACCGCTCTACCCCATTTGCTTTATATTTGTATATTGTATGTGAATAAATTAATTCTTTTTCATTTAATAATTTTTCCATTTAATTTTCCCGGCTCATTTTGCCAACTTTTTTTAATCCCGAAAATTTATCCAGTAATAGATAAAGAAGGAAAAAAAAACATTCTGATGTATAAAGAAATATTGTGAATTGTTGAATATTTTATGTCTGACTAAATGAAACAAATATCAGGGGCGTTCTTAAGAATTGGCAAACAAGGCAACCCTTCTGCTAATAGGCCCCATCAAGGTGTCGATTTCTATCAAATATGAAGACATTGGGGGGGCCCGATAGGTACTTTTGCTCGGGCTCCCGAATATCTATAAAAAATAATCTCTGAGTAGGACCCCTACCGGAAAACCTAACAACAGCCTGGACAGTGAAAAAGCCCCAAACACATATCCTGAATGAACTAATGTCCTTGCTTTTTTGAAAAAAAAATCTTTCAATATTTTTACTGGAATGATTAAAAAAAGGCTACAATTAACAATATAAATGTACATATATATATTATAATATATTTTTACTTATCTATATTTCCACACAGACGTTGTTAGGGTTTTGCGGGGCTTAGGCACTGACTTGTAGAGATATTCGGGAGCCCAAGCAAAAGTGCCAGTTGGGGCCCCCTCACGTATGATTAAATATGAGTTCATACTTCTGCAGTGGTGCCCCCCCCCCCACCGATTAGTTAGTGTGTCCATCCATAATAACGCCACTGTATTGCCAAAATGAAATCTACGTTATATGGTCAGCAGCGTATCGATGAAAGGGAGGGGGGGGGGAGTTAACTAAAAAAGGGTAAAACATAGTTATACAGTCAATGACTCTGTGGCCGTTATGTTGTGGGCTCAGTAGGTGTTACACAGGGTATGGTTTCGAGTCCCTGTGACTGCAGTCTTCATTTCTGTTTCACGGCACTGGGAGCACTTGATTTATCACACACAAGGGGCGGCATTTTCACCACTTGATCATTGATTTGCGTGGGAATGGGGGAGGCACTTTTTCAGAGTTCGCCCTGGGCGTCACATACACTAGTTACGCTGCTGGATTCGATGCCCTCATAATAAAAAAAAAAGTAAGAACTGGCTTATGGATTTTGCTAAAAAAATTAATGTCTACCAAGCAAAAGGGAGGCCAGAGATCGAAAACATGTAATAATCATATGACATATTCTAAAATATGTATCGCAGCTTACACGTATAAAATCAAATACTGCTTGTATCTAAAAAAATACACGCACACACACACACATACACACACACACAAGAACAATTCCACTGCAAGTAAGAGCTGTCCCTATTTAAGCCCTTTAAACGCGAAATTTTGTAAGAGATTACCATTCCTCGATTGTCGTTTTTATTTGTTTGTGGGGAAGGAAAAAAATGGCAACCATTGTCGTCTGCCTCGGTTGATTTTCCTTTTACGATAGCGCATGCTAATTTCACGACAACTCCTGCACCGACGTTTTTATACGAGAGATGTCTTCTTTTTCTATTAAGTCCCCTTTCACCCCTCCCCTCCCCACTCCTCCCCTTAACCCTTAAACAAAATATTAAAAAAAAAAACAACAACAACAGATTATCTCTCTATCTCTTCTTTCTCTCGCTCTGTCGGTAAATCCCTTGTTCCCAGTGAATAGGTCTTATTGTTTCCCAATGCTAATAGATGCTGATCTATGGGACAGATAGCTTTAGATGGAAGATAAAAGAATTTACATGAAGCCGCGCGCCCTGGCTTTTATTATAAGGCTTTGAGACTGTGTCCTCTCGCGCAATGCGTTATATATATATATATATACATACATATATATATATATATATATATATATATATATAACATTTTAAAAAGAAGAAAAAAATAAACAAGTTTCTGACACACTGCCTGCGTGTTGTTAATCTTCGAACCAAAATGCTTCTGCTGTCGCAATGATGTAAGGCGTATTAATCTGTCTCAGTGTAGTGCATAAGCTTAAAGTGTTTGCTGTATTTTAGGGTTTGAGGGTACGGAATTGATATAAGGGCAGACGAGCGGTAGACCAGATGTTGAAGCAGATAAAAGAATGGGAAGATACAGTGAGATAATTTATATGGAGGGATATGCACATGTTGCGAGCAATGCTTATGTTAAATGCATGTAATCACAGCCATTTTTTACATATGTGCAAACTAAGCGGCTAGTAAGGGTCCATGGAGGTTTGGTAAAATTAGAAGGAACATTGGGGCCATACCACACTCTTCGACTTTAATTTTGTATAATCCATTTACCTTAGGACAGGGGCGGTAGCGCATAATGTCGATGACAGCCACGTTCGATTTGTTGTGGGTTGTTTTTTTTAGTTACATAATACTTTAAAGAACCGCAACTCTGTCAGGATAAACTGAAAAAGGTAAATGTGACATTGTCACTTGAACTTTTGAAATGTTACATTGTCAATTGAACTTTTTAAATGTTTTACATTGTCAATTGTACTTTTTAAATGTGACATTGTCAACTGAACTTTTTAAATGTGTTACATAGTCACATAAACTTTTTTTTTTAATTGACTATGAATATTTACTGTTAAAATCTGATTATTGCACCAAAGCAGATCAATGCACCAAAGCAGATAACGGCACCAAAATAGATAAATGCACCTAATCAGCAAAGGTGAAGATCGCGATCAACGCAGTGTAATATTATGAGCTATGTCCCCCTCTAATGTTCCGAATGTACACAACATAAAGGCTGTGCGCAGCTTTGGGAGGAAATCGAGATGTGTTTGCGCACCAAGACGGTATGGTTGTCCTAATAAATAAAACTTCATGGGGGGGGGGGGGGGGGTTGTTTGTAATGTTTGTCCGCGCGCTCGTCGAGCTGTGCGCACAAGACAGAGCAGTCATGAGGAAATTATGGCCCATACCGGCCCGCCACTCGTTACAGAGTAACCCAGAGCACCAGCCTTTTATGTTATACCGTTTACCTTTAGTTTGTTTTAGATCATGATAGCATTCCATCATCTCTTGGTCCAGCCCGCAGATCAAATGTAGCCCGCGACTCCAAAAGTGTGCTCACCCCCTCACATAGGGTGACTATCGGTAGAGGATTTTTTTTTTCTTAAGTCCCTTAACCCCCAAAGGGCCATCGGGGCAGATGAAGTTTAGAATTCCAGACACCTTTCCTTTATAGGCCAAGTTTACAGAAACAGAAGAATTCTACACTTCATCTGCCCCGATGGCCCTTTAGTACCAATGGAACTTTACTACTACTACTATGAAAGAAGGGCAACATGAAAACCGTTCCAAGGTTCCCAGAGATAAATATCTCATCTATACAGGAAATTCACTATCATTAGAAGGGAACAGCTTGGAGTTGACCGTTCTCATGTCACCGTAGTGGCTTTTTTTTTTTTGTTTTAATGTATACACCAGAAAACTCACCTCAATTGTAATTGTTATCATAGAAATGCTTTGTTTATTGTTTTTTAACACTTTTTTTTTATCCCTCGTGTTGCTGGGCGGGGAAAGGTGTTACCGTGAGTGGCTTGAAGCGATCATGAAAGGGGGGGGGGGGTGCTAAAAATTGAATTGAACCAAAAAAAAAATTATTTATAGCCGTCTCACTGTACTTTAATGATGCGATTTCTACCTCATTTTCTCATAATCAACCCGTTATATTCAACAGCTTTCTTTATTTCGCTAATGACGCCATGTGTACACACGGTACACTATTCAGTTGTGTTGCTAATGACGCGCGAAGTGTATACATTCGCCTTCCACAGCTGTGTTGCTGCTATATTTATACATACGTATATTGAACAGACATGCCCTGAGATAGTATGGAATTACATACGGCCCGATAGTTTGAAAAAAAACAACAAAATAAATTTATCTATAAATAAAATAACTGCTTGACTAGTCATAGACATAGCTAATGACCCATTTTAATTTGTAACCGATGAAGTTAAAACGGACCAGTGTGAACACTAGGGAGCGACCGATATGCCTTTTTACCGATAGTCCGATACCGATATTTTCCACCAGCATTTTTACCGATACCGATATTTTCTTTTTAGGGGCTGTCCATTATTTATGTCAACAAATTTTTGGCGATTTTTACCTCCCCGCTCCCCCTTGTCAACAACTTGTCAAACTTCCACAGACCCCTCTATAAAATTACGTCAACATTTGATTACCCCCCCCCCTCTAAAAAAGGTGGCTTCCAAAATGTTTATATGGCAAAAGTAGTAGGAATATAGTTAGTTTAATTAAAATACTGAATGTTAAGCGAGTGTGGAACACAGAAATACAAACGCTGCTTTTTTTCCTATTTATTAAGTAATTATATTAAATTAAAAAAAGTAACATTGTTGACGTCAACTTTTCTTGACCTCCCCCCTCCCCTTGTCAACAATTGTCAAAAATTTTCTGACCCCCCCCACCCTATTTTGTTAACGTAATTAATGGACAGCCCCTTAAGCAACAACAATGCCAAACACGTGTTTTTCTCGTGCTGTATGACGTATGCCAACCCATGTTCACATATTTTGTAACACTTCGCCCACGCGTGTCTTGTTTACCCCCCCCCCCTATTCCCATCCCAAAAAAAAATACACACAGATGTTCACTAATTGTATCACTGAAGGTCATACATTAGAATTAAGAAATGTCAATCCTATTGTTTCAAGGTCATATCTCTGATGTAATTTTATGTAGACGTGACAATTTCTATGTACGGGTTTTTTTTTTCCTTTTTTTTTAAATCTTGTCCGATCTGGTTATAGAATTGGGTTATTTAGTGATTTATTTTTCTGCGACTCTGTTGTGAAAAAAACAATGTATCGGCAGCCAAAAACGGCCGGTCCGATAGTTAACCCATAGTGCCAATATCGGTTCGACTATCGGTCGTTCCCTACAACAATCGGCCGATCCGATATTAACCGATAGTGTCAATATCGGTCCGATACCGATCCGATTATCGGTCGCTCCCTAGTGAACACCATGTGTTGCTACTATCACGTTACGTGACAGCTCCATTGTGCGTTTCAATTGGTGAGCTCTTTAGAAAAAAAAAGTCATTTCGTCTGTACTCTACCTGTTAATATCTCGAGGTGATAGCCACATTAATATAATAACCACATCAACAACCAGTCATTTCGTCTGTACTCTACCTGTTAATATCTCGAGTGGATAGCCACATTAATATAATAACCACATCAACAAGCAGTCATTTCGTCTGTACTCTACCTGTTAATATCTCGAGTTGATAGCCACATTAATATAATAACCACATCAACAAGCAGTCATTTCGTCTGTACTCTACCTGTTAATATCTCGAGTTGATAGCCACATTAATATTATAACCACATCAACAAGCAGTCATTTCGTCTGTACTCTACCTGTTAATATCTCGAGTTGATAGCCACATTAATATAATAACCACATCAACAAGCAGTCATTTCGTCTGTACTCTACCTGTTAATATCTCGAGTTGATAGCCACATGAATATAATAACCATATCAACAACCAGTCATTTCATTTGTACTCTACCTGTTAATATCTCGAGTTGATAGCCACATTAATATAATAACCACATCAACAAGCAGTCATTTCGTCTGTACTCTACGTGTTAATATCTCGAGTTGATAGCCACATTAATATAATAACCACATCAACAAGCAGTCATTTCGTCTGTACTCTACCTGTTAATATCTCGAGTTGATAGCCACATTAATATAATAACCACATCATCAACCAGTCATTTCGTCTGTACTCTACGTGTTAATATCTCGAGTTGATAGCCACATTAATATAATAACCACATCAACAAGCAGTCATTTCGTCTGTACTCTACCTGTTAATATCTCGAGTTGATAGCCACATTAATATAATAACCACATCAACAAGCAGTCATTTCGTCTGTACTCTACCTGTTAATATCTCGAGTTGATAGCCACATTAATATAATAACCACATCAACAAGCAGTCATTTCGTCTGTACTCTACCTGTTAATATCTCGAGTTGATAGCCACATTAATATTATAACCACATCAACAAGCAGTCATTTCGTCTGTACTCTACCTGTTAATATCTCGAGTTGATAGCCACATTAATATAATAACCACATCAACAAGCAGTCATTTCGTCTGTACTCTACCTGTTAATATCTCGAGTTGATAGCCACATGAATATAATAACCATATCAACAACCAGTCATTTCATTTGTACTCTACCTGTTAATATCTCGAGTTGATAGCCACATTAATATAATAACCACATCAACAAGCAGTCATTTCGTCTGTACTCTACGTGTTAATATCTCGAGTTGATAGCCACATTAATATAATAACCACATCAACAAGCAGTCATTTCGTCTGTACTCTACCTGTTAATATCTCGAGTTGATAGCCACATTAATATAATAACCACATCATCAACCAGTCATTTCGTCTGTACTCTACGTGTTAATATCTCGAGTTGATAGCCACATTAATATAATAACCACATCAACAAGCAGTCATTTCGTCTGTACTCTACCTGTTAATATCTCGAGTTGATAGCCACATTAATATAATAACCACATCAACAAGCAGTCATTTCGTCTGTACTCTACCTGTTAATATCTCGAGTTGATAGCCACATTAATATAATAACCACATCAACAAGCAGTCATTTCGTTTGTACTCTACCTGTTAATATCTCGAGTTGATAGCCACATTAATATAATAACCACATCAACAAGCAGTCATTTCGTCTGTACTCTACGTGTTAATATCTCGAGTTGATAGCCACATTAATATAATAACCACATCAACAAGCAGTCATTTCGTCTGTACTCTACCTGTTAATATCTCGAGTTGATAGCCACATTAATATAATAACCACATCATCAACCAGTTATTTCGTCTGTACTCTACGTGTTAATATCTCGAGTTGATATCCACATTAATATAATAACCACATCAACAAGCAGTCATTTCGTCTGTATTCTACCTGTTAATATCTCGAGTTGATAGCCACATTAATATAATAACCACATCAACAAGCAGTCATTTCGTCTGTACTCTACCTGTTAATATCTCGAGTTGATAGCCACATGAATATAATAACCATATCAACAACCAGTCATTTCATTTGTACTCTACCTGTTAATATCTCGAGTTGATAGCCACATTAATATAATAACCACATCAACAAGCAGTCATTTCGTCTGTACTCTACGTGTTAATATCTCGAGTTGATAGCCACATTAATATAATAACCACATCAACAAGCAGTCATTTCGTCTGTACTCTACCTGTTAATATCTCGAGTTGATAGCCACATTAATATAATAACCACATCATCAACCAGTCATTTCGTCTGTACTCTACGTGTTAATATCTCGAGTTGATAGCCACATTAATATAATAACCACATCAACAAGCAGTCATTTCGTCTGTACTCTACCTGTTAATATCTCGAGTTGATAGCCACATTAATATAATAACCACATCAACAAGCAGTCATTTCGTCTGTACTCTACCTGTTAATATCTCGAGTTGATAGCCACATTAATATAATAACCACATCATCAACCAGTCATTTCGTCTGTACTCTACGTGTTAATATCTCGAGTTGATAGCCACATTAATATAATAACCACATCAACAAGCAGTCATTTCGTCTGTACTCTACCTGTTAATATCTCGAGTTGATAGCCACATTAATATAATAACCACATCAACAAGCAGTCATTTCGTCTGTACTCTACCTGTTAATATCTCGAGTTGATAGCCACATTAATATAATAACCACATCAACAAGCAGTCATTTCGTTTGTACTCTACCTGTTAATATCTCGAGTTGATAGCCACATTAATATAATAACCACATCAACAAGCAGTCATTTCGTCTGTACTCTACGTGTTAATATCTCGAGTTGATAGCCACATTAATATAATAACCACATCAACAAGCAGTCATTTCGTCTGTACTCTACCTGTTAATATCTCGAGTTGATAGCCACATTAATATAATAACCACATCATCAACCAGTTATTTCGTCTGTACTCTACGTGTTAATATCTCGAGTTGATATCCACATTAATATAATAACCACATCAACAAGCAGTCATTTCGTCTGTATTCTACCTGTTAATATCTCGAGTTGATAGCCACATTAATATAATAACCACATCAACAAGCAGTCATTTCGTCTGTACTCTACCTGTTAATATCTCGAGTTGATAGCCACATCAATATAATAACCACATCAACAACCAGTCATTTCGTCTGTACTCCACCTGTTAATATCTCGAGTTGATAGCCACATTAATATAATAACCACATCAACAAGCAGTCATTTCGTCTGTACTCTACCTGTTAATATCTCGAGTTGATAGCCACATTAATATAATAACCACATCATCAACCAGTCATTTCGTCTGTACTCTACCTGTTAATATCTCGAGTTGATAGCCACATTAATATAATAACCACATCAACAAGCAGTCATTTCGTCTGTACTCTACCTGTTAATATCTCGAGTTGATAGCCACATTAATATAATAACCATATCAACAACCAGTCATTTCGTTTGTACTCTACCTGTTAATATCTCGAGTTGATAGCCACATTAATATAATAACCACATCAACAAGCAGTCATTTCGTCTGTACTCTACCTGTTAATATCTCGAGTTGATAGCCACATTAATATAATAACCATATAAACAACCGCTCTCTATTCCCCCACCTCTTTTAACAAATTCAGTCAAATGAAAATAAAATTAATGGAAAAAAGTCTTTTTCTGCTAGATCTATTATATGAAGACATGTTAGAGGATTTCACGGGCTGTTAAATTTTAACCGGAGACGTTCTTGAATTTAAGATGGTGGTATGAGAAATGTTTATATAGGCTATATATGCATATATATGTGCGTGTCTGTATTGAATTTTCCGAATGGTAAAAAATGTTTTTTTTTTTAAATATGTGTTTGTGAGATTAAATATTTTTGTTTTAACAAACATTTTTCTTGGCACATAACAGACATTTTATTCTTTTTTTTTTAACCTTTATCTGATATATAATAGGTAGCATAAATAATAAATAAAAAATTAATGAAAGTACAGTCAGTAAAATTGGACACCCCCAGGCGAAAATGTTCATTTTAAAAATTAGCTATGAATCCGATCAACAGGGAAATCAATTCAGTAGGGAAAGTGTTCATTACGAACATATCTGAAGTCGTTTGCTAGCCTGTAAAAGAAAAAAAAAAGTATTTCTATCCTTTGATCCTAGTAGTCTAAAACAAAAATTTACATAAATTTACAACAGAAAATGATTCCGGCGGACCGTGGCGTAGGAAGGGCACTGCGGGTTGTGCGGCCGCACAGGGCGCCTGGGTAGGAAAGGGGCGCCTAAAAAGCGCTGTTAGATATCTTCAGATTGGGAGGAGGGCGCCAAAAAATTAACTCGCACAGGGCGCCACAATAGCTAGCCACGGCTCTGCCGGCGGACGCTCCCTTTTTTTTTATACCCAAACATCCGCTCTGCATCACCCGGAGCAGCTCCGCATGGACAACACGGAGCCGTTTCAGTGGATACGACACTTTTTTTTTTCGGGTCGGGCATTAACGGTAAGGGCATTGACAAAAAAATAAATTCTTTGAGAAACAAACAGGCGCAGCGAGGCGGGTTTTTTTTGTACAGCTACTACCGCAACCTCCCCCCCCCCCTTTTCTCACTTAAACTCCACACCCAACATTCGTCCGATCTCCCTTTGTAATAATCTTCAGGGTTCAGAGCGACCCCGCACTTTCTTTTCCCTTTACCGTAAGGTATATTAAAAAAAAATAATATGAGGAAGGTATTCCCTGTCCAGACCCTATGGACCATTTAACAGGCGCCCCGTAGCCCCCCACTGCGCCGGTGTCGCCAGCGAGATAATCAAATACTTATTAATGGATGATGGATAACGCGAGAATTAAAAAAAATGATATATATATATATATATATATATATATATATATATATATATATATATATATAAAATAGTCAATTTAACGAAATATAAAGGTGGGTGGGTTTGAAGGTTTGGCAAGACGGATAAGTCGCTGGCAGTGGGCTTATCTTGGTGATATATTATCTGCTGTAATTTATTATCATGTCTTTGATGTTGTTGTCGCTGTTGTTGTTTTTTTTTTGATATAATTATTTACCAGCTTCATTAAGAGATCAGTTTTCAAACGAATGTCAATTTTTTAAAAATCTGATTCCAACAAGCATATTGTGTACGTAAAGCAGTTTTTTATGGGTAGACCAACAAGGCTACAGCCTAGGACAACACCAACACGCTGCTACCACAGAGCCCCATTCTAGTACTAATTCCTTATCAAATCCAATCCTATCATACCCCCACCCCTCACCAAAAGGTACTTTTGTGTAGGGCCTACCAATTATCACCGAAAGTCTGCCTAGAACCCCCCCCCTCCCCATATCACCAAAATTCTGCATAGGCCACTAACAATATCACTAAAAATCTGCCTAGCCAACCAATTTCACCGAAAGTCCGCCTTTACCCCCCACCCCCAATATCACCGAAAGTCTGCCTAGGCCCCTACTAGTATCACACAAATCTGCCTAGCCCCCCCCCCCCAATATTAGCAAAAGTCTCCCTATCCTCCCCAAATATCACTAAAGAGTCTGCCTAGCTAACTCCCACCTTCCCCAACTATCACCGACAGTCTGCTTAGGGCCTCCGAAAAAACCTAAGACCGGCTGTGGTTATTTTAATTTTCAAAGCAGTGTGTGACTGTAGTATACATGCAAACATTGGAGTTTTTAAATTAAAAAGTTCTCTAACTTTTTATTATGATTATTTTTACTTAAGGCAGAATTTTGTGAAATCTTAATACTCTTGTAATGACTGGTAAAAAAAAATGGGACAACACAAAATATAATTTGAACACAATATTCGATCTTATTTATCGTCATGGAAGGCAACGCCCCAACCCCTCCCCCCCCTTCACCCATACAACATTAGTTTAGTGTGTGTCTTGAGTGTATTATTTGTTAATTATGACAGCTGCTCTTATGGCTATTGTTACGGTTGTTGTAATTGTGACGCTTTTGAGTCCTAGTATACGCTTTTGTCACTTTTTTCATTACTTTTTTCCTATTCATTTTTTTTTTAATTTCTGCTAAAAAAGGTGTTTATTACTGTGTATGTATGCATGGGCGTATTCAAGGGGGGCAAGGGGGGCATTTTGGAAAAATGGGGGGGGGGGAGGGGAAGGTGTGGAGGGGGGGCGGCATTTGCCCCCTCCCCCCACATTTTGGAAAAATGTCATAAATTTGTTACAATAAAACTTAATTTCTTGAATGTTTTTTTACATTGAAGACAATGTACATATATCAAACATAAAAAAGAATTATATCTGAAAGTATAATTGATTACATTATTGTAATTTTTAAAATAATGGTTTTAGTGTCGAACAGCTACTATACTAAAACATTATAGTATTCCATTATAAATTACTCCGGGGGGGGGGGCAAGGGGGCATTCGCCCCCCCCCCTCCCCGCATTTTAAAAAAAATGTCATGAAGTTGTTACAATAAAACTGAACTAAATTTCCTGAAAGTTTATTACATTAAAGTATAATAACTAAACAAACAACAAATGTACCCAAAACATAACCTCTAACAGCAGAAAGTAACTAATGTGCAACTTGCTTGCTTTTTCCAGATTGTTCTAAATATTCCAGTTGTTTAACAATTTCTGTCACATTTTCAGCGAAAATCCGCAACCTTTTATATTTATGTGTCCACCTAGTTTCACATAGCAAAGGAACATTTGGAATTAGTTTTCTTCGCTTATTAATTTCTCAGAAAAACACTATAATTGACTTAATTTTTTCCTATTGGTTTTCGTACAGCATTCACATTAGTTAAATCGTTTACGACAAGATTTAGTTTATGTGAACTGCAATGTACAATTGCTGCTTTTGGGTCTTTTTTTCGAATTATTGTTTTGACTGCTCCTTCTTTACTTGCCATTGTAGAACATCCGTCTTATCCTTGACCAACAAAATTTGTCATATCTAATCAGGCCCGTAGCGTGCGATGGAGGGGGGCCAGGGGGGCCTGGCCCTCCCTGCATTTTGTCTGCCCCCTCTGCTTGTTTGCTCTACTTAGTAAAATTTATTTTCTGCTTGGCCCCTGCTGTAGAATGACTGACCCCTGCTGTAGAATTTTTACGCTACGGGGCTGTATCTGATCCAAATTTGTAATTATGGTTTTCTTTGTCAAATTTAACATCAAGTGACATCTGCTCAATGCCTGAGATTATATATTCTCGTCGGCACGTGTAGAAATTGCAACTGAATTATTTGCTTCACGAACAATGTCTTCACGCAAGAGAGACTCACACATTTCGATCATAGTGTTTTGTGTAGTTTCAGACAGAAATTTTGGGCCCCTGGGCAGGGTTATCACTGGCCTCTCGTGCTGATAATAATATTTTCAAAAGTTGATTGGCCAGCTCAGTCCGGGCCCCTGAAACTCGCCTTAAAACTCCCGGGTCCCTGGGCATTTGCCCCCTGCCCCCCTCTCTCGGCTGCACTGATTGCCGAGATATACTTAGCACTACAAGAACCAATTGACAAATGATTATCTAGAACTTCATCTCCAGATTCAACATGAAACTCTAACAGGTCGTAAAAATTACCAGAATGTGATTCTTTTCCACAAAGTGCCAAATCATGCATGCCGCAAAAAAAAAAAAAAAAGATTGTAGAAATGTAGGGACCCAGTTTGTTGCAATTTTCTTGAATTTGTCTTCTAAATGATGAGTTAAACTGCTCATCTATAGAAACTGCTTTGGTTACCAATAGTGCAACAAAATAGCTTGCATCCCTAATAAGAGCATTTGTGCCATGTGCTTTAAATTATTAAATTTTGTGCATGGTTTGATGACAAAGGCCCCTGAACTCCTGGAATTACTTTTTTTGGAAACAACACGCAACATTTGCAAAAGGCACCTTTTAACATTTTCGAGTATGCAACCCACGATGAATAGTCTGATAACCAAGCATATCTAAAGCCTCTGTTTCCCCCGCTGTCAGGTCTGAAAATCATAATTTTTATCAGGGGTCTAACAATCAAGGATCAGCAGCAATTTCAACTCATTTGAAAGGTCGTATGTCAAGACATATCTTCCAATATTTAATTTAGCAAACGAAGAAGTGACAGCGCAATCAAATTAGAAATAGTTTCTTCAGTTGTGTCTGGCTGTTGAACTTGTATTGTTGTCCTCAATGCAAATGACAATTCAGATGCTGCAGACGTCCTAAAATCTTCTCATAACGGCTTTTCGGAATCCCGTGATTTATCTACTTTTCGTTTTATTGAGCCTGTACAACAATTTCTGAAATCCATATTTTCATATTAATTTCGGATAAATTAAAAAAATTCACTCAGTTGCTGACGATTATAGACTAACAAGAATTGCCAGATTAAAAAAAAACCTGAACGCCAAAAACATTTTCGAAGGTTAAATCAAGCTACAGAAGGCCAAATGAAACAAAAAAGAAATTAAAATCGGAACATGCTTGTGCTTATAGTCAAAATGTTTGAGTTTCAAATACATTTATTTATGTCAATATAAATAATTAATGATATACTTAACTTGGATTTAACTGAGAAATAAACCTGTATGGCATTGTCAGTTAAAATAAAAAAAAACGTATTATTTTGCCCCCCTCTGGAAAAATTCCTAGCGACGCCCAAGTATGTATGTATGTATGTATGTATGTATGTATGTTTGTGTGTTTGTGTGTGCTGCGTGCGTATATTTATATTTATATGTGTGTGTGTGTCTATGTATGTTTGCAGTGCCGCCGAGAGGGGGGGCAGGGGGGGCAAATGCCCAGGGGCTCGGCGAGTTTTATGGAGAGTTTTAGGGGCCGGACTGAGCTGGCCAATCAATTTTTGAAAATATTATTATAAGCACGGGGGCCCGTGACAGCCCTACCCAGTGACCCGAAATTTATGTCGGTGGGCCTGTATGTATATATGTATATTTGCGTGTGAGTGTATATATATATATATATATATATATATATATATATATATATTATGTATGCTTGTGTGTATGTGTGTGTATGCGTACGACACTACTGTTACTAAACCCCGTGTCTATAGTGCTACTTTGCAAGTATAAAATGATGATACACCAATAACTAAGACGCATTTATGCATATGCAACTATTAACGAGCATCATTACCGAGACAGGCACCCTTTCCCTTTAAAAAAAACATGAAGAACGCCTGTGCAAATAGACATGTACATGCACACACCTGAAGAACGCGTGTGCACACAGACATAAACATGCACACACCTGAAGGACGCCTGTACATACAGACATGTACATGCACGCACACACATTTTAATGACGTAACGACGGCGTCTGTCTCACTACGTAGACACCAGGGCCCAGCGGTTCAATAACAAGAAGTGAATGGGCTTCAGCAGACCATAGAAGTGGGCGTGGCGCCCGTTTTCATAAAACTGCTCGGCCACACACATTAAAAAAATAAAATCCCACATTTATAAAAATATGAAAAATAAAAAAAATAAAAAATGGGTTAGTTTTAAAAAAAAAGTACTGGTATAGGGGGGAAGTAATTCAACGTGTGCTCATAAAAATTAAAAATAATTTCATCCCCTTATTTTTTTTTAAACGCCCCCTACAACCCCTCTCTTTCCTTTCTCCCCCCCCCCCCCCAAGTCCCCACTGCCTTCTCCTCCCAAATTTTTATTTATTTTTTTTCGAATTCAGATCAACGATGCAAACCCTTCGTCGGCTGAGCGCCCACGGCTCAGAGGAAAGGGAGAAGTGGGGGGGGGGGGGGTGTGAAGGTTACGATTGGCCTCCTTCCTTCGCTGCAGGAGCAACAACAACAGAAGCCGTAGCGCCGTCGTTGTCCCCCCCCCTCCCCTCCCCTCTCCTCCCCTACCACCGCTGCCGCCGCCGTCGGTCCCTGTGTCGCCGACGAACGTCTGCTTCATTAGGCCGAGGAGACAGCCAGAGCACCGTAGCGGTGGGGCCGGGCCGGCTAGGTGGCTATGCTCGCCGGCTAGGTGGCTATGCCGCACTGCAGGGAGCCACTTCAGAGGATGAATAGGGCAAAGGCAGCCAAGAAGACACATCAACAACAGAAAAAAAAAGAGAGGGAAGAAAAACCACTTGAGCATTTAAAACAGAGGCTCTCAAATCTCTCTTTTTTTTTTTAAATTATTTCTGTCAAAACGGTTTTTCCTGCTGCCAGTTTCAAATTAACTACAATTTATTAAATAGATAAATATTAAAAAAAAAACTTAAATTTCAAGTGAGGGAAACCTGTCCCACCTGTATCCTCTTCGAGCTCTCATATGTGAACAAACTTAAGAACCACTGATTTAAACGACTTTAAAAAAAAAACGTCAATCGGTTGAATAAAAAAAAATATAACCGCTTGACTCAACTGAAATTGGAATCATTTGGTGGGGACGGCCTTATGATTGATCGATCTACTACTATACTTATTCCCCCCCCCCCCCTAGACATTAGGGCAGACAGAAATTCAAAACAAACAAAAAAAAAGGGTACAAAGAAAATATAGACAGACAGGTATTTGCTGCACATATTGATAGGCGTCGAGACTTGAGAATGGTACAGTCCATGACAGACGAGTCCATTGTCTTTGATGTGTCTTCAATATGGCATTAGTGAGAGTAATCCAACTACAAAGTGGGTGGGGGAAGGGGGCCAATGTTCCCTATAATTTCCCGATGACTGTGTGCGCAAACTATTATTTGGCTGTGGGCAACAGTACAGTTCATAGGCTCAATAAACCAGCGGCTCTCAACCTTTTACGCGACTGTTTCCCCAGTGGCGTAGTGAGGGAGGGCAAGGGGGCATCATGCCCCGGGCACTACTCACAAAGGGCGCCAAACGGTATAATTTACATATAATATTATATGGTTTTCGAATGGGGGGGAGGGCGCTAAAAAGGTATTGTGCCCCGTGCGCGAGTTAAGCTCGCTACGCCACTGTGTACCCCTAAGGGTGCGAAAGTATGTCTGCGGATACCCCTCTCACACGCAAGTTCGCGGATAAATGTATTTATTTTCATAGTGGAATGTGATTAGAGTGCTTACCTTTCTAATGTTATGCCTGGGCACGTGGTTTGGGGATGATGCGCACAGCGAACTTGACGACCTTATTTAAGATCTTGGTTGTTTTAAACGAAAACCATATGTTGTTGTGTACCCCGGCATAGCTTTTCCCGTAACACTTGTGGCACGCGTACCACGGCTGAGAACCGCGGCACTGACACAATATTTTTGTGTGTTCTGTTGAAATGTGTGTGCGCACGCTCAGCTTAAAAAGAACACTGGTGGGGTGCATTGATAGAACTCACCTTCAGGGCCGTTCTTCAAGGGCCGCGCTGTGGTGTTTGAAAAAAAAAGTTCTTTATGTAGTAAATAGTCATAAGGAAAATCTACTGAACCCTCTCCTTAACAAAGACTGGTCTTGACAAGATGTCTGTACCTTGGATTCGAACTTGGGACTTCCAATTATAAGTCAAATATTCCAACCATGAGCCTATAAAAATAATACATATACGGTTAGTATACAGTCTGAATGCATACTTTTTTTATTATGACGCCGCAATTTATTATTAAAAAAAAAAACCACAAATTTAAAAGTAATTTATATGACAACCATTTACTTTTTGTGTTAGGCTATTTATGTAAAAAAAATTTAGCCCAAGACATTTGGTAGAACATTTCTCAGCCTCATACTTGACATGCTTTGTCATTGTCAGCTGGGTACAATGTCACCGCGGACTCATTGTCACTGTTTAAAAAAAAACTGCCAGCTAATGATGGGGCTATAATTATACCGATCTAATTATACAGCGACATTAGATTCTGCGCCATAGAATCTCCGAGAAATAGTCTGCTCGGGTAAGTAAGTGTGTGTGTTGGGGCGAAAAGGTCGGGGGGGGGGGGAGGGTATTAAAACTGCTCGTCTCTTGAATACAGACGTATTAGAAAAAGATGACACCCAGTGAAGTTCCCAGTTGACATTTAAATATGTGACATTTTTAATTAGGTGACAAGATGTGTGTATATGTTAAAAAAAAATAATTAACTTGAAAAAAAAAACAAACGAAAACTAGGTACCAATTAAAAAAAAAAGTAAAGTTCATTTAGCCCTAACTGGGCCATTGGGGCAGATGAAGTGTAGAATGTATCAGTTTCTACAACCACGGTATATGGTTATTGTGGGGCGGGGGTGGGGGGGGGGCTCATATCCGTTATAAAGGATACATAGTAAAGAACTTTTTTTTTTTGATTTAACATTTATGGAGGACGAGGCAGACACATTACAAGGGAAAGGAAACCTGTACACTTATCAGAGGCTTTGTTTAATTTACATTTATGGAAGACGAGGCAGACACATTACGAGTGAATGAAACCTGTACAATGTACACTTATCAGAGGCTGTGAACCTTTTTACGACCTTCCTTCTCTTTCCATAATTTTCTTTTATAATGACTTGGCAGTTGAGAGGCGGGGGACATTTTTGTCAGATAATGTCATGTAGTCGAAGACTTTCTGGTGACGGCCCTGAAGTTGAGGGCACCAAATTCCAATCACTTACTAAGAGACAATCGTGAATCAGCGTCGTCGTCCGTCCGTCCCCTCTCCCCACCAACATCCCTAAACAGTTTATAAGCTGACCAGTCTTAACTTTCATCTTACCACCATCAGTCCAGTCGTCCACAATCATCACCAGAGCTCGCCAGCACCGTGTCCTCGTGACCCTCATCCACTCTCTCTTAGCCCCTACTCCAATCCAATCCACCCCCCCCCCAATTGATATTCTATTTCATCTTTGCACTCGATTAGTACCGAGACTCTGACTGAAAGAAAAAAAAATCACGGCCATCCATCCCTCCCCCCCCCCTTTCTCCAATATTTTTCCGCCCCTGACTAATTCGCAGACGGCTAATTTATCATAGCGACACCAACAAATCTCTTTCTCCTTTGACACCGGATCCTCTCTCCGTCCCCCTCCTCCATCTCCCCCCCCCCCCCCCCACCCTCCTTCTCCACCCTGTTTAATCTTTTTTTTTTCCCCTTCAGTATACGAGACTCCGAGAGGCCCGGATTGAAAACGATGACCAATGTGATGCATATGGCGACTGAGGGAGCAAGTTGATTGGTGGTAATTGTCCTTGACACAGTCCACGTTCGGTCACTAGTTAATAAAAATAATGGAAAAAAAAAACAACAACTCCAGAAATATGAGAAGATATGAAACAAACAATATAAAGATTTAATCAGCAAGCTCAACCGATTGGATTGGATACTGAGTGCGTGGGGGCGAAGTGTGACGGTGACTGGAGTTTGTGGGTTCAAATCGCATTTACTGAGTTACCTTTGACAGGTGTAAGTAGCATAGTAAAATGGATTAACTTTTGTTCCTTATTGATGACTACAGGGTCACTTCAGCCCCGGACATTATATAAGATATAGAAGAGGGGGGAAAAAAAGCAAAAAGTTTCGATGTTGTATCAAAAGAGTTTATATTATTCTAAGAGGCGTAGCTATTCCTATGTTTTCGGAGGCCAGAGGCGGCCTTAGCATTACGATTGGATGCTCTGGGCCAGTGTCTAATGTCATGGCTTATAGCCAAGAGTGTCTGTACGCTACATATCGTATCGAGAATATCGTATTGCGTCCCCTCCCATCACATCCTGGAGTGGTCGCCCTTGTTGCCATCCATTAAGGCCGCTGTTGATGGGGCTCTAAATGTTCCATCTGTGGCTCTGTTCCAAGTAACATTTACAGTTATACGTTTACAATTATACATCTACAATTATGCATCTACAATTATGCATCTACAATTATACGTTTACAATTATACATCTACAATTATACGTTTACAATTATACGTTTACAATTATTCATCTACAATTATACGTTTACAATTATACATCTACAATTATACGTTTACAATTATACGTTTATAATTATACATCTACAATTATGCATCTACAATTATGCATCTACAACTATATGTTTACAATTATACATCTACAATTATACGTTTACAATTATACGTTTACAATTATACGTTTACAATTATACATCTACAATTATACGTTTACAATTATACATCTACAATTATACGTTTACAATTATACATCTACAATTATACGTTTACAATTATACATCTACAATTATACGTTTACAATTATACATCTACAATTATACGTTTACAATTATACATCTACAATTATACTTTTACAATTATACATCTACAATTATACGTTTACAATTATACGTTTACAATTATGCATCTACAATTATACGTTTACAATTATACATCTACAATTATACGTTTACAATTATATACATTTACAATCTGGAAAGTTGAATCCTGAAAACTTTTGTATTTTGCACAACATTAAAAATAATACATGCAGAGTCGGCCCAAGCTTTAGGCGCCAGTACGAATGCCATATGCTGGGGAGAAGAGCTGTAAGCACATCGCCCTATCCCCCCCCCCCCCCCAATCCCTTCAGGCGTAGGACCTGCAGCGATTTGCGCTTAGTCTATGATCTATGTACCGAAATGCTTCCACTGTTGGATTCATCAACAAACGTATTATTGTCTTCTTTGGTATTTTAAACATTCTATCTAAAAGTTTTTCCCAAAAGATATTTTTTTGTCATTTAACTTCACCTTTTCCCCTTTTCCAAACATGCTTCTTTTACCTATTGTTTTTTTTTTACTATTTTATAATTCATCTTTCGTTTTCTGTTATTTTTTTTCTCGCTTTTTGTCTTTTAATGTATTTAAATCACCGGGAATTCCCAACATGTTTTATTTAACCGAGGCACTTTTTCAACGCTCACTTTTAATGCCTTCGGCTTGGCCGGCACGTTTTAATTACGTCATTTGATCTTAAAATGTGGCCCGTTTGATTTTAGCACAACACATGCGGACTTGAGCAGCAGGAGTGAGGAGAGTGACACTTGGGGGGACAACTGGTTGTTTACACTTATTGCTTCCCCCAATTTAAAATACGAACACTTGTATGCTATTTTCTTATTCGCCCCTTTTGCAGTTTTAAAAAGTAGGAAGGGGGAGGGTTGAGGGGGGGTACGGACCTTTGATAGAAAATGTGTTTTTGTCAATGCTTGATTGTGTGTGATTGCGTGTGTGTGTGTGTGTGTGTGTGTGTGTGTGTTAGTGTGTGCGTTTTAAGAGACAAAAGGGACTTAACGTTCTTTTCTCTTAAAAGCCGCTGATGCACCCGCATTTTTATTTTTTTTTTTTACAGCTTGCAATTAAAAAATCGGGACCGTGCAGGGGTTGTGAAATACGAAATTCAATTCTTTTTGTCGGGAGGGTAGAGAATAAACGTATATAACGAAATCTAGGCATTTGTCTGCCCTTGTAAATCGTGTCGAAAAGCCGAATTTTACTGCCGGACTCTTTCCGCCCCCTTGAGCTGAGAAACGATGATGTTTTAGGGGCCAACATTTTTTCCCCCACCCTCTTGCTGTCCCCGTGAAGGCATGTTTGTTTGGCTCGATTGTGCTCGCGGACGCTCGTAAAATTAAGGGGCGTAATCCGATCCTCCCGTTGTACAGGTGCATGGTAACTGGATAGGTGATGGGTTCTAAAAGATTTCGGGTAAGGGGTTGGGGGGGGGGGAGGGGGAGAGGGGAGGAAAAAAAAAGATGAAAGGTTAGGGGGGGGGGGGCAGGGGATCTGGAGCCAGTTGTGAGAATGTTATTTCGGGGAGGATAAGTGGATTGGGGCTCTGAGGTGTTAGAGAATCAGAAATTGAATTTTTAGAGTAACGGGAGGGGTGGGTGGATGGCGTTAACCGCATTAAGCCTTTCTTTAGAAAACACACTTTATAATGATTATCCATTGTATCCGCGAGAGCAAAGGTATGCTGGGTTTTTTTTTAATGTTTAAATCCTCAAGTTTTATTAAGCAAATAAGCACAGATTTTAAGAGAACATTTGGTACTGGAACATAGAGACAAGTGGCTGAGCCAATCTTAGCTGTTGTTGGGCTGTTGATTTTTTTTTCTTTTTGGAAGGTGGGGGTGGGGGGGTGGCTTTGACGTAGAATTTTAGATGTTTGGTGGCTTTAGGTCAGCCATGTGCACATTAAGGCCCGTGGGCCAGATCCGGCCCGCTGAGCTGTTTATTCCTGCCCGAAGTCTTTCACATTTCAAAGGGAAGCACAGTACTATACTTGTACGTTATGATGTTAAAATTAAATTTATGTTAGTTCATCTCAACACTCCATCCATGGACTCCTGGTACGGCCCGCCGATAAAATTTACGAACCCTATGTGGTCCGCGAGGTTTGACCTTAAATGCATTAAAGTAGAAATGTGTATAAGTGAAAAAAAGGGGGTGGGGAGGGTTTGCGCTGCCACTACTAGCACGAAAGGGTGTCGTGTGCTCGTCACACCAGCTTCGTCGGCTGATGCATTTCTACAATGCCTACAGAGCGGCGGGGCTAGTGTGCCTGCTACATCTACTACCTAACGACACTCCCTCCATCCCCAACGTCCATCGCTTCCAGCCAAAAGGCTGAGAAGCACTATCTCGGCCTACCTCGATCAAAATAAAAATTGTACATAGAATGGCCAACATAACATTTTTTTGCAACTAGATATAAATGTGTAACATTTGTGTATATCCGGACCAATAATCAACGTAAAAAAGAAAACATTTTTTGTAGTATTTGTTTTTTATCTGTTTTGGTCATTTTAATTCCTCAACTCTTTTATCCCGTATTTTACGAGGTAAGGATTTTTGTGATTTGTCACGAAACATAACTTGTATCAATTTAGGTTTGTGCTTTAACTGCCTTTAAGTAACTTAAGAGATCTTTACAAATATTTTAGTTCATGAAAATATACATTGGCTACTGGAAGACTTTAAAATAAGTAGCTTTAATGAATCTATCTATCTATCTGTCAGTCTGTCTATCTTTCTGTTTGTCAATGTATTTAGCTGTCTTTACATTATATCTTCTGCTTTTTAGTATATCTACTAATTCTTACTTCGACGACTGCATTACGTATACATATTTCAACTCTTGTCTCTATTTCTCTCTCTCTCCCCTTCTCAATCGTTTCTCTCCTTTGTATCCCCACATCACTAATTTTGTTCGCGCCTCCCCGATAAATTAAATGTCACCACGCCAGATAGACCAACACCAGCGATGGAGGTTGAAATGTGAAACAGCTCGACCACACAAGACGTCAATTTTGTTTCTTTCGCCCCCACCCCTCATTTTCTATTCTCTTTTGCTCTCTTTCTCTCTGATTTTCCTCTTATTTCAAAAAATGTATAATCTGTTAAGCCGGAATATCCCAGCCTATAACTAACGAAACAACCAGGAAACAGTATATATGTTGTATCTTCTCCCTCCTACACGCACAAACTACATTTCATTTTTCACTCCCCATCAAGTTTTTTTTTATCTCACACACTCCTCCTCTGTCTTTCTCTGGCGTATCCCATTATATTAATTTTATAAGCCTTAATATGTGTAAATAAACTAAAAATTCGCGCTACTCAAATATTTTTATTTTTGTAGCACACGGTATTAAAAAATAGTAATTTTGCGAAAAGTAGCGCAGACTTTTGATATTGTTTCACCTGATCATCGCTGACAGGGAAGCGCGGTCCTTGTATTTTATGGGACGCCAGTGAACCCACCAGGTAAAGACTGTTCCTCACTTCAACACACACACCCCTCCCCCAACCCCATTGCTTTCTAAGCTGCGGAGAGGTGGTGTTCAAGGTATGGGGTGTGGGGGGGGGGGGTGATCGATCAAGTTTCTTTACCATACCTCCCTACTATCCTCACAGTGTCTTTTTGATTCCTCCCTCCCCCCCCCCCAGAAAAAAAGTCAGAATTACCTACTACCTAACGACACTCCTTCCCTCTATCCCCCAACGCCCATCGCTTCCAGTAAAATGTGGTAATATGTGGGAGAGATGAGGGCTGGGGGAGGGGGGGGAGATGGGGGAAGTGGTAAAATGCCACGAAATGACAGGAACTGACGGGGAGGTGACGGTTGGAGGGGGGGAGATGTAAAGAGGAATTAACCGGTCTATCAAGACAGACATACGACCATAATCGCGTCGGATGACATGAGGGTTAGTGATGGGGGGGGGTGGGGGGGTAATGGCTTTTTTTTTGGTCCGGGGGTTATGGGGAGGGGTGGGGGTGGGAGAGCATGCGGAGAAAGTGAGGAAAAATGAAGAAGATGGTTGACAGAAAATGCTTTACAATATAAATGAGAGTTGTCCTATCAAGAAGCTGTTATTACATTAGTTAGTATGACTCTATGAGTGTTCATTATTTTTTTTTCCGTTAGCAGTGGTCTTTATGGAAACTTCCGGTCTGATTTTATAAGGAGATTTGGCAGCATTGGAAGATGAGATCATGCTGTTTTTTTTTTTTTTGTTTTTTCTATCTATGCAAAATTACAAATCTGTGATGTAAAAGGGTATATATATATATATATATATAGATAGATAGATAGATAGATAGATAGATCGGTGGATGGATGAATAGATAGAGATATAATGACGCGTTCAGTCTTTCTGTATCGTTATATGTTTTTAGCAGGTGGGTTGCGAAAACAACAGTATTTATGGTGAGTCAAAGTGGGTCTCGAAGCGTAACGATTTGAGAACCACTGCATTAAAGCGTCAGATTGTTGTTGTTTTTTTTTAATTCATTTAATTATATGTCTGAAAATATTTTTTGTCGTGATAGTTTTCTATGATTAATGGATTCATCGTGTTCTGTAATATATGTATTTTAATACTTGCTTATTTGTCTTCCTTTTTTTATAATCAGCTGAACATAATCGCGAGAAGTACAGGCGGTTTACAGTAACTGTATAACGGGATCATTTTAGCATCAATTTTTTTCACCCCAAGTATTTTACCTGTTGACATTTTTATCTCTCTCCAAAGACACCTCGTGTCATATAGCAGGGGCGGCCAAGCATGAGGTCGTTGAGGGCCACATTCCGGAATTTTTAAGTCATAGAGGGCCGCAACATATTCAATATCATTTTCTCTCAATCGACCGCTATCTATCGCCCAATACTAATGTGATTGGAAAATAAATCATTTATAAACCGGGGGTTGTGGCACATTAGTCCAGGCCGCCACTACGGGGTGTAACCCAAACACTTTCTAGGGGCCCCCTAGCATTTTGGGTACATTCGTCTGTTTTTTATAATGAAATAGTGATTGGTGGGCGTGGCCTCTATTGGCGGAGATTGTCAGTGTGTCTGTCGCCCAAGATTAGCTGGCAGCTGGCAAGCACTAGCTGAATGAGAATCTGAGAACCACTATAGCTCATACTTCAAGGCGCGACCAATACAAATGAATTATTTCATTTTTTTTTTAAAAAAGCACATATAAAAAAATGTAATTAAGAACTCTTGTCAACTCATTGAAATCTTTTTTGAAATAAGTCAGCAGTTATTGTATACGGTGATGAATCGTCCAACGTGAGCAATAATTTGACTTCGCGAACTTCATTGGTGAGTACAAAAATCTGCAGTAATGTGTTGTGCTTACAACTTACATTACTTGACAAACATCTCTTCTGAAATGTGGATGTTAAGATTGTGGCATGAATTTCTGAAATTTATAGAAGATGATTTGCATTGTCTTACCAAGTTTCATATCTTAGAAAGCTTAATGTCATAAATTACAGGGACTTCGCAGATCGATTAAAATGAAAACTCAGCCGAAAGCTTGACCGGAACCTGATAAAACCAGTCTAAAACTTTCTTTACGGTTCTTTCTGAAAGTTGTATTGCTCTAATTTATCGTCACCATAACTGCCCACCAGTTTTTCCAATTGACATGTGATTTAATATTCGGGTCTTAATCTAGGTCAATTAGCTTCAGGAGTTGGCCATCGGCATAATCCGGGCAGGCCCGTGTATGTGAGTGGGCGGGAGCATGCCTGGAACTCCCCCCTCACATTTGTGAGTTGGTGATGCTGAACTTGGCAGGCATTTATTTCTGGCCTGGGGCGCCGCTAAAAACACCGGGGGGGGGGGGGGGTGAAAGGGACGCGCAGGGCTAGGGTGAAAGGGGAGACGATGGTGGGGAAAAAAGCGATAGGGTAGGAAGGGATGCGGGGAGAGGGAAGGACGGGATAGGAATGGAAGCTGATGACAACGACTAGAGTGTGTCCTAATGTCAGTATTGTTTTAATCCAACTGTTTTCAGAAGATCGGTTTTTACATCTTTGGGGTCTTTGGTAAAGGTAAATTAGGTACCTAAGAAAGGAGCTTTTTGAAACCCTAGGCTTAGATACATTGGGGGGGGGTCTATGAATAAGTACATTTAGGGGCCCTAGGCGAGAATAAGTTTGGGGGCACTTGAAGAAATCACTGTCAAGGTCTTCACTTTCAATTCTGGGGCCCTTCTGAGACCTTCCCTTCTGTATGTTGTGCTAGATATTTTAGGTTACGAAGTTGATTAAAGTTCCAACAAGGGGACCCCCTTCAAATCAGTGGTGGTCGCAGGCAGCTGTGTAGATCACCTTTTCTTTAAAAAAGTTCTGATTTTCAATTTGCTAGTGTAGTCTAAATGTCAATGCTGTCAGTATACCAGCGCAGTCTCGATGACACCACTGTCAGTGTGTCAGTGTTGTCTAGATGTCATCACAGCCTGTATGTCAGTGTTGTCCTTTATTTCACAGTTACCTTAATGTCATTAGTTTCCCGATGCCTAAATTGAATAATAAAAAGTATACAAATCACTCATTCTTTTTTATGACAAATTCAAACACATTCACTGGCGTTGTATTAAGGGGCTCGGCGCAAGAGATCTCGGGATTTTTGGGGGGCTACCGACAAAGGGAGTTAATGCTTTAGAAGTAGAACCCACTCAAACATTTGGCAGGAGAACCACCAACGTTGTAGCGAAGTTATTAGCTATTCATCTAATGTAAAGTTAATTTTCAATCATTTGTAGACTTAATTCTTTATATCATGAACGGTTGAATTCTCAAAAAAGTATCTTCTAATCTTTATCGACACACTTTCTTCGCTGGACAAAATAAATATCACCCAGTTAAAATATATTCCCTGGTATGCACTATTACATCCAATACTATATTATTAGTATCAAATTATCAATGTATGTATTCATCCCTTGAAATCTCCCACCGCCCCAGATGTCTGCGTATAGTTCCACAGTTTTCAGATTCCCAGACAAAGGCATATGCGTTCCGTTTAAAGGCGGTGAACACACAATCGAAATAAATAAGGGTAATTCATCACTGTTTATTATCTTCTTTTTTTTTTTTTTTTGAAAAAGCGATACGGGCAGTCGCGGTCACGGCTCATTGATTAAGTGTTGTACTTGAGTAGCATTACATTGATTAAGTGTTGTACTTGAGAAACATTATAACGGTAGAAAAAGATTTCGTTTTTTATTAGTTGCTTTTTTTTTGTTATATAATTATAATCTTATTATTATCTTAATCATTAGGTTTCCGGAACTGTGGATAGAGAAACAGGGGAGGCGGCATTGATGAACAGCTGGAACAAGAATGTAAGTGACACGAGTACTCTATCTTGTTTTAGTTTATAAATAACCCAACAGTGAATGCAATAATTTAATTCAAAAGAGTGTGAAACCGTACTCATTTAAAGATATGAGATAATAATTGTGACAAATTTGTTAATTGATGTCACCTTTTTCGCAATCGATTTGCTTTCAATGATAAAACTCATATATGGTTATCGATCACGCTACACAGTCATATGGTTTGTTTTTTTTACTTGATATTAAATTTGTGTAAATTCTGCCGATTATAAATCGACGTTCAGAGCCGTTACATTGTTTTGGGATATGCCTCAGCGATTACTTCAAGTGTGCAAAGATGATACTAGTGAATACCATCACATTAAACTGTCGATGACGAAATATAAAAGTTAACAGTTAACAATTTTGTCTTGAGAGTAGTAATCTTTTTTTTTTTAAATGTAATGACATGATCATGGCAACAGTGACGTAATTAACACATCATGGGCCCTCTCTCAAAATGTACTAAATAAATTATAAATCCCCCTGTGGGTACCCCCCCTCCCGGACTCCTGTGTCAATGCATGGCAAGTTCACACGGCAGTCTTATTCCGTAATGAGCGGCCTGAAACAGTCATGGCCATGCTTTTACGGCCCGCGGGCCGCAGCCTGCCACACGTTTCATAGTGAAGCGTGGCTAGATTAGGCCTACTTCTCACAGCTTCATCTCGACCATCTTGCAAGGCCTCACAAGGCATCCGCACTCTCAGTCAAGTTGAAGATATGGAAAGGATTGGGTGATGACACCATTTTTTTTACCGATTTTGATACAGTTAAAAGACTTTTGTGAACTAATCAATTATTATTTTTCATAATCAATTTCCGATTCCAAATAAATAGAGTCAACAGACTTAATTAGTTTATAGTATGCTCAAAGATAGGCTTAATCATGGCCCACTAATACGGGGGATAAATCTGGAGAAATATTTTCCGATACCCTGAAAAGTTTCGATGTTTCCGAATTCTGGTGAATCTTTCCATCACTAATACTACAACAGCTCATCTTTACCGATAGACTAGTACAGACATATTTCCAGAGGGAGAGGGCGTCAAACGAACTGAACGTTATTGTGGATCAAATGTGAGGGCACTCTTAACAACTAGATATTTTAACAGATATTAACAACAGTTGTATTATATCGACAACGGCTGACTGTTGGCTCAAACACTGCTTCGAGTTTGGTGTAGAGGCGCCTTGATCTACCCTCCCCCCCCCCCCCACACACACACATCCCCCCTCCACCTTCGAGCACTCCAGATTCCTGGAATGTTTTTTTTTTTAAATCGGTAATTGTTGTTTACTTTCCTTCCTCCACCTCACACATTTTTCAGCATTTCGTTTGATCCTTTGAACAATATAAAAAAAAGTGTAAGAATTTCTTTTTTTTTTAGAATGAACTATGTTACACGAGAAGTCAGCCTTGTTGCGGATGGTTTCACTGAGTTATTCGGTCATGGCGACGTTTGGCCAATATTAAAGTGATTTGGAAGGCGGCGGAGTAATTTGTTGTTTATCTAGACGTCTGCTCACGGCAGAGCCTAGGGGTCTGATGTTTTTGTTTTTTTTATATAAAAAAGGGGGGAAAAGCACTATGTCTTTGGGGTGGAATAGCGGATGAGACAAGTGGAGGAGAAGAAGAAGGGGGCGCGGGTTTGATCCGCTTCACGCAAGTTAGCTCCCCCTTGACGTATCCCGTCATGCGTGTACTGTCGTGTTTTTGCACTAGGGAAACACAATCCAATGTCCGCTCCAACGGTGTAGATGTTCCAGCCCCCCATTTTCACCCCCTGTGTCTTCCTTCATTCGATCATCCCCCGCGCGGATACCCCCGTTTAAAAAACATCAAAGGCCGCGGCAAAACATCGCCCGGAACAAAGCAGAACTAAAACAGTAACAAAATGGCCTCCAAATTTTTTTTTAAAAAAACACAAAATAAATTTGAATTTTACGTCGAAAAAAAAGTTACAGGAAATACTAAGCGTTTATCCGGGTTCTTTTTACTAAATAAGAATAGCGCCCTGTCTTCTGCGTCAGAAAAGCAATTTTCTTCGACATGGACGGCGCCCTGTTCGCAAGAACGCATCTTCCAAAATGGTTGCCGGTTTTGGCATTGAGCGATCATAGTACAAACAACCATTACGGAATAAGAAGTTGTTTTATTTTGGAAAAAAAAAAACGCGGGAATTGATCGTTCGTCTGTAGACAACGGCGAGGTACGGGGGCCTCTTTTCTTTTGGAAAGGACAGACGCCAACAGTCCGCGTCAATTAAACAATCATCGCTTTGATGTACCTGGCGCTCGTTACAGAACCCCGCCCCGCCCCACGGCAGACTTGGTGGTCTGGTGACGCCCCCCCCTCTTCCGGTAGAGACGCCGATGTCTGGAGACGCGCGGGGGTTACAGGGCTGACAAGTCCCGGTGCAATATGTCTGCCAGCAGACGACTTTGTTTGTGTGGGGCGGAAGACTTGACAGACACAGGAGCAGAGGCAGACGATAATTTTTGTGTCATGACTGCTCGATTTATTTCGTTCAGCATTGAAAATTTGAATAATATTAATAACAACATAAAATTTGGAAGTTCTCCGAAGCGCAACAGATTTTAAAAATTCAACAAAGCTTCCGACATACAAAATTCGTGCTTATTAAACTACTATGTAGGGGCTACAGATTTAGAAATTCACAAACCGACCTGTCTATTTGAATTAAAATTGACTTAAGTGGCTACTGCCTGATGATTGGGTCACTAAATTTAACATTGCTGCATGATTGTATCTTTTAGCAAGCTCTGTTAAATCAGGCATGTCAAACTGGCGTCCCTCTACCTCATCATGGTGGTCGAATGTCAAAATGTTGGCCCTTTAACCTCATCATTGTGGTCAAATGTCAAACTGGCGGCCCTTTACCTCATCACGGTGTTCAAATGTCAAAATGGCGGCCCTTTACCTCATCACGGTGGTCAAATGTCGAAATGGCGGCCCTTTACCTCATCACGGTGGTCAAATGTCAAACTGGCGGACCTTTACCTCATCATTGTGGTCAAATGTCGAAATGGCGGCCCTTTACCTCATCACGGTGGTCACATGTCAAAATGGCGGCCCTTTACCTCATCACGGTGGTCAAATGTCAAACTGGCGGACCTTTACCTCATCATTGTGGTCAAATGTCAAACTGGCGGACCTTTACCTCATCATTGTGGTCAAATGTCAAACTGGCGGCCCTTTACCTTTTTAGTTAGCTTCACTTTCTGTGGACATGTCTACATTGGTTTGCGTGCGTATCAGCAAATCGTTTAAACTCAATTTCGAATCTGTTAGAAATTAGCGAGACAGCTCAAATTTATTTGCACACATATGAATTTGGCATGACATAACACTATTTAAATAATGTGAATCCATAAATTAACATCTTATAGAATTAAAAGCTAATTACTATTTAGTAATATTTTTTTTAAATGTGGGGAAAATACGCCCTGATGTAATGCATAGATAAATAAGACAGGTAATGGTGTCAAAATAATTTCGTTACAGCTCTGGTTCATAAGGGGGCAAAATAGTGAAGCCATTTTTAGCCAAACATGGCGACAGTGTGTAACAAAAATAGAAATTCTTTCAAAACAGAAGTATGAAATAAAAATGTATTTCAATAAATAAATCAACTTTCTGCAGAAGTACATAACGAGATTTGTTAATTTCTGATAAGAAATGCATTCTGTTTAAAAAGAAGGAATAAATAAATCATGTTTTATAGGCTAATAATACTGAGATTGTAACTGAACTCACTTGTAAACTGCCAATTTGGCCAGAGGAAACTCATTAAGAACCCCACCAAAAAAACCCGTCTTATAATTTAAAATTGAAAATAAAATGTCAAAATGTACTTCCATCTTAAAATTGTATGCATTTTCTATTTACGTAGTCAAAAAAATTGAGCCCCCTCCCCCCTTAAGTATGTGTATTTGAAAACTTGAAACACCGCATTTATGACAAACAATAACTCGTTGGAAGAGCAACATTTGCTGGAAAAATAGGATGCGTGCAATTTTCGCCTTCATAATTTGCCAGTGTTGCGAAGTGTTTTTTTTTAAATGAAAATCGTCCAAAAATTATAATATATTGTTCACAAGACGCAAATAAATAGAATTGAGTAGACAAATTCAAATATACTTCCATTTTTTTTAATTGTTTGCGTTATTTATTTATTTTGTACATACGTATGATAAAATGTTATAGACGGGAAAAAAACGCCCAAAAAACACACAGAATGAATGGCCAATCTTCGACCCCCCCCCCCAAGCAGTAACCGAATTTACGCCCCTGTCCCCCCTACCCCTATATATATATATATATATATATATATATATATATATATATATATATATATATATATATATATATATATATACATTCTCTGGCGCTTAATGCAAATTCTTTGATCTATTCTTTAACTGAAGAATCAACACAAAAGGCTATTCTGTCTTACAGCTTCACACACACAGTCATATTTATATATATATATATACAAGCCATATCAAGTGGCAATGTAGAACTTTAGCGACTTTGTTTCGTGATTGAAAGCTTCACAATGGGAATCCTTTTTGGTCTTCTCCCTAAGACCTTCCTGGCACTTCGCAGCTTTAGTCGAAAGCCACCCCCCCTCCCTCCAACCCTTTACATACTTTATTCCCTTTCCTTTTTTTTTAAGCCATGATACATTCATCAATTGCATGTCCTTACCATATGCTATTTCTCAGCAGTTTAAAAAAAAATAAATATGTATCTTCCAATTGAAACTACAGATACTCGGGTGGGGTAGCCCGAGGTATGGGTGAGGAATGACATGCTAGATGTGGCTGAGTGAGGGCTGGGGGCGGGGGGGGGGGCTGTGTCTGTGTGTATGACAAGTGAAACTAACTCGAAAGACAACGCATTTTATTTATTCGCCCCTCCCCCCTCCTCCTCCTCCTCCTCCTCGTCGCTGCTTGCAACTGGCAAGAGGTCTCCCACTAGCTCCGCAAATGAATTGCAAACCTATTGGCCCCGACCGGCCAAGCAGAACTTTTTTTCGTGTCGGCGATTTATTATTTAGGGGGACAGCGCACGGGGGTCCTCGTTTTCATTGAAATGACGTCACGCTGGGAGCCGGATTAAATTCTCCTGTATCGAGCAGACGTCGGCGGCGCAGCAGACGACATCAAAATATTCACAATGGCTTGGGTGGAGCCGTTTTTTTTTATTTATTTATTTGTGTCTGTTTAATTAACTCTACTTGGACGAGATATATACCTATATATATATACATAGCTTAAAAGCTTCATAGATTCTCCTGAAGTTTATTGTAAAGTCGATATCAGTAATATACTGTTCTTAGATTTAAAAAAAAAAAGGTTTTATTTAGTTATGAGACGATATCAACATTTGTATCGATTCCGATCAAATTAACGATTTTTCTATAAGCATACCACTCGATTGTCGAATCCTATAAAAGGATTATATCAACGGACTTAATAAAAAAAAACTCCGTTGAGATCTTGTCGGGGCAGAGGAAGTGTAGGATTCACCTGTTTCAGTAACCTCAGCATATAAAGGGAACTGTCCGAACTTAGTCAGGAACCCGTTTAAAGCTGGGTGGACTTGGGAACCTGAAAAATCCTAAGTTTCTCACTGAGGTTCGAACCCAGGACTCCTACCGAGCGCTCTACACCGCACGACCATCCGTCCCCTAACAGAAATAATAGAAAGCGCGAAAACAAAAAAAAAAGATCATAGTCCAATGAATCGGATGAGAAATCGGAATTATGTGAAAATTATCCTATTTTGATTCCAAGAAAATTCCGATATTTTCGATTGCCGAGAATACGACGAATCGTCCCATTACTATCAAAATATACAGCCATAAAATACATCTATCTTTGTTTTGATTTGATGTTTTCATTTTTCTTTCTTTTCGCACACAATAATAATTTTTGTTATTGTTTTTTTTTTATATCATAGATAGGCTACCCTTTTTTTTAACGCAGTGGCTTCGAATACGACCGGGCGTGTTTCGTACTTTTTTTTTCCGAGACACGACCAGCAAACTTTGATGGGATCAGTAAACAGAATGAATGAGAACTCTTATTTACTGCAGACTTTGATGACGTCATTTGCTGTTAATAATCGGAGATATTTTTATAGTTGGCTTTAATTTGTTTCGGGTCTGTCCAAGCCTAATAAATAAAGTCATTTGCTGTTAATAATCGGAGATATTTTTATAATATTTTTTAAAAATAAATACGGCTTTGAATTATATATTTTAGTTGTCAGGATATATGTCTAAGACTAAGAGTTTTCGGGTCTGCCCAAGCCTAATAAAGTCGGACGAATAAAACAAAAATTGTGCGCTAAATTAGTATCTATCGTACGTACCCCCCCGCCCCCCCAGAAAGCTAACACTCGTTAATTCGTCTCCGTCAGTATTTGGTTCGATTCTCGGATAAAATGCTTCCCCATCCCCTCTATTTTCGTTTCTTGATCTTATTATTATTTAGTAAATTTGAAATATGTAGGCTTCTCTGAATTTTTTAAAGTGTGACGCAAAAATGATGGTAAAGAAAAGTTATGTAATATTTAGCCTTAGGACACTGCAAAGCCTTTGCAGGAAGATAAACTATTGTAAAGCCATTGCCGAACCTAGGATTTGGGGGCCTTGCATTTTGACATTCGATACCATGACATGAGATTATGTACTTAATATTTAATGTAAAAAATAATTTTGGTGTCTCCCTCAAGCTGGAGCCCGGCGGGACTTTCGATTTTGGACCCGCCCCCCTCCCTTAAAATTATTACGCCTCTGTGTTCAGCTTTGATACATATTTTCAAAATATTTTTTTTTAAGTTATGAAATAGTTAAAAAAACCTAATTAGTTGTTGTTTCTTTTTTTTTTTTTACAACATCCTAAAATATAAATTATTTCAATTTAAAAAAATGTCAAAGATATCTAGTTAGTTATTTTTCATTAAAACAACTAAAAGGATACATTCTGAAAAAAAAACACAATAAAAAAAGTTATGTTTCTGGGAGGAATCGAACATGGATATAGTCAGCATAAAAAAGGGTCGCGTTTACACAGCTTAACCATTGTGCTAGCAGAACACACAAACAAAAGTATAATTTTAATGTATAACTAGAAAAAATTGCTCGTGCCCGCGAAAAGAAATAACTTTAAATCATAAGAGTTCTATCTGTTTACTGACGTCATCAAAGTTTGCTGGTCGGTCTCGGAAAAAAAAATACGAAACACGCCCGGTCGTATTCGAAGCCACTGCGTTTTTTTAAATAGTTAAAGGTATCTGGATGTCTGTCTTATTTTTTTCATCGTCAGTAAATATTTTTGAGTCGTTCATAGCCATACATTGTGAAGTGTACCATGTCGCCATAGACGTGTTAGATAAGTGGATTCATTCATAACAGACCAAAAACAGCGGTGTAAATCTTCTAAAATACTCCACATCACACTGAATGGGCATCGTCAATTAATTTTTTTCCCCCTAAAGCCACACATTTGTGTAATATTCCACTGTGTATCAATATTTAGGTGCAACACAGTTAACAAGGGAAATAGTACAGTTGACACAAAGAGTAGAGATAGAGAGATACAATGCATGCTTGCAGTCAAACTCTGACAACTGGGTCACCTCTGACCCCTTTAAGGTTTCAATGACTCAGCTTCTTTGCGGCAAAATAACTAAAGCTCTAGGGCTCCCGGAACAGTCAATTTTTTTTAAAATATCATATTTTTATTTAGTTTACATCAATTTAAATTTAAAAATTGATGAGGCCTCCTTGGCTTGTTGCCTCCAACAGTTCAGTTCCCACCCAATCCCCCGCGCAACGGCGGCACTGCGTCATATAGTGCAGCGGTTCTCAGAGTTTGGGCCGCGAATCACCAGCTGATTAGCCACAGGTTTAATAATTAATCGAGAATATAAACAATTTATTTTAACTATTCCTTCTGTTTTTTGTTATTGTTGTTATTATTATTATTCACATATTGGTCAAGAAAACCGAACAAGTTTCTTGGTTGGTGGCGGATCGCAAATTTTGAGAACGACTGATATTTAAGTGTTTAAAGGAGATTATCATCTTCATATTTTTGTTTATTATGTTTACAATTACAAATACGTGGACATCTGCTTTGCTGCGGCATTTGCAAAGTGCAAACGAGTGCTGTAGAAGTTATCCCTTTTTTTTAAATAAATTTCTTTTTGATGTTTTCCTGAATGGAAGAGGTCAATTTGCCAGCATCTATCAAATAATCTTCATCTTTTGTTACACCTTTGTGTTCATGAACACGCATTATATTTTGGATGAAGAACACTAGATAAGAATTTTCAAAGAAAAAGTCTCCACTGTCGCTCTAAAACGGAACAGATGTCCAAAGTAACCGATGCCCTTCCATCCCCCTTACCCCCACACCCCCCCCCTTTCCCCGTACACCCTCCTTATTAATATAGTCCCGTCACTCCGCATTGACAAATCACTCAACACGTCCACGTGACAACCTCGTTAAGATATTCATCCGCCGAGATTATCGTGATTTTGGAAAGTACAAGAGAGGTAACTTTTGCAGTTTTTCTTTTCTAAAAACTCAGTTCAGCCCCCTTGTATTTTGACAACAACAAAAAAAAAATGAAGATGTGGGAGAACATCTCCCTCATCCCTGTCACAAACTTTAGGGAGGAATTAAGGGAGGTGTGAGCTACAGGGGAGTGGGCGGTACGAGCTAGACGCCCCTCTATCATTTCCTCTTTTGTCTAATTCATTATTGCGAGATCTAAAAGTGGTGGGTTTCCAACGTCCACTGTTGTTATTCTAGCTCACTTTCCCCGTGAGTCTATCACGAGTCGTCAAACAGGCTCCGTCACCCACTCCCTCCACTACCCTCTGGGGAGAGGAGGGGAGGGGGTGTAGTATTGGGGTTTTTAGAAGGGAACATCTCAATGGGAAAAGATTATAGGTTATAATAGCTGGGCTCGCTCAGTTTTGGACGTGAGTAACGACGCCTGTTATGGGTGTTGTGGGAACAATTTTTTTTTAACCGGGGAGGAGGAGCGGGGGGTGGCTAGAGATTTGTTGGGGGGGGGCGTAGTGGCGAATCTTCAATGGCTGGAGGACACGGTTCTGTTGGACTCACAGGCGAACACACTCTTCTCCCGAATTTATTTTCTGTAATTTAAGTCACGATGATGACAATCGATACACAGGACCGTCACAATTAGGCAGGGGAAATCTTAATATTCATTTTGCGCCCGAGGGCTTTAGACGGGGCCATCCTATATTGCACGGCCTCGCCTGGGCACTTGTTTGAGGACCCTGTGGCCAGTGGCGCAACCAGGGGGGGGGGCTTGAGCCCCCCCCAGACCAAATCATCATTCATATTTTACTATATAAACTGTCGTTTTTTATATGTGAGCCCCCACCCTCCCCCAGCATTTTTTTTCTATATGTGAACCCCCCCCCCCAGCATTTTTGCTGGTTGCGCCACTGCCTGTGGCTATAACATTTTCACTTTTTTATATTTCATCTTCTTCGAATGGCTACCATAGTGGTATAAAAGACTGGGTTTAAATGGGCCCCATAATACTATTAAGACGCCCATGGCATCACCGACGCAACTTTGCGGTAATATGGACGGGGCTCTAGTTGTCAGAGAATGAAGAGCGATCCCGAGGAGGACTTTTTCCGAAAACCACAATATTTGTGTTATTATGCTTTTAATATTTAAGTGCTATCCTATTAAAAAGGGAAAGAATACAAATAGCGGTAATTTGGTTTAGTCATTGGTAGAAGAGTTTTTAAAAGGCGATGCGCCATCTGTATGTTTTATATTCTGTGGCATAACTTGAGATTTCAAAATATTTCGATGCTGCCTATCCTTAAATTTATAAATAAAAAATCTTTTTAATGTTAACATTTCCAATTTTTTTTAAAATCTATTTGGGTATAAACTGAATAAGTTCCGTGCTAAATCAGGTTAAAAATTTTTTTTTTGCACCGGTTGTAGTTTGAATGCTCTGGAAAAAGATAGGTGAGGCTTTGAGGAAAATATTAAACACGGCGTACACACCTCAGTGACTTTCATGTACATTTGAGCTACTCGATGCCAGGAAAGGGTGCCTTGTGGGAAAAGCTGTCCGACTTCACAATCTCTCAAACGTAGCCATAGCGCGTTAAAAAAAAAGGGATGGGTGAGAAAGGACTGGGTGGGTTTTGGAAGCTGGAGAAGACTTGTGAAGCTTTTGGTGCTTTCGCATCCATTGACACCAAACGAACGACAGTTTGTCTTACAATTATATAGTTTAAGTAAAAAAATCAACAACAAATTAGTAGACTCTCAGCTATACCGCTTAATTTAGTGAGAGTGGAATGGGATGCAGGGAATCGCAAGTGACCTCTCTATCATAATGATATATACTGTACAGCTTGTCCAGCCAGAGCAGTTCTGATTACTTAGGGGCCCGAAGCAAAGGCTTATGTTCGGCGGTGGCCGTAGATAAAAAGTACCTGACGGGGCCCTATTCGCTTCTGATTTAATAATGTTAAATACTTTTAGGGGGGGGGGGATTGGGCTGGCCACATTCCAGTCAATGACAGAAATATTTCTCATGCCCCTCCCCTTAACAGCCCTACCAAGAGCTAATACCCAAGTATGTACTTTAGGGTTACTTCTGTCAGATCACTTTTAAAGAAAGATTCAATATATAAGCAGCCTATATAAGACCAAACTGTTGAAACTAATAAGAAACAAAAACATAATACAAAACAATGACATCTGACAATTTTTTCTATTGATTCCCTCAAATTTTTAATTGTAATAACAACACTGGCAACAACAATAGAATTAAAAAAAAAAGTTTTATGTACAATAGAAAAGGGCACAAAATTATATTTGATAAAAAATAATTGAATCATAAAAATATTGAAATCTTGTTAACCAGCAATGGTTGAAAAAAAAAACAACAACTTGCAAGCTATAATAAAAAATTATAAATATGTTAATAATGTTGCCCGCTTATATAATTATAAATCTCTTGATCCTATATTAAAAAAAAAAAATAACAGGTAGAAATTTTTAGGAAAATGAGAAAAAAAAAACGTTAATTTGATTATTTTTTACAACAAAGATTTACATCTAGAGAAGACAATGTAATTTTTACTCAACAAAGCAATCCAATTAATTTTTTTTTTTAGTTTATTTTCAATAACTACGGTGGTGAAGCAGATATTTTTATCATTTAAAGCTGCATGAGGTTTTTAAATTTATAGAATATGGAAATACCGAAAACATAAATAGGTAAGAAAAATAATATAACTGATACTTTTAAGTTGTTTGTAAATTAAGACATTAAAAAAACAACCAGCATAAAACGGGAGCATATAAAATCAACCTCACATAGTAAATTAACTTTAAAAAAAAAAAAAAAAATTGTCGTATTACAGTAATGATAAATATCTGCTAGATATTGTTTGATGCTAAACATCAATAAAAAAAAGCATGTTGGCATTAATTTTCAAAAAAATGTAATGCATAACTATTTGTTAAAATGTCAAAAAAAAAAAAAAAGTGAATATTTACATGTGACTATTTACACTATAAAGTAATTTGAGTAAATTTATGAGAAAAAATGATAGTATTTACAAAACAAATTATTTACAGCATCAAGTTTGGAATACACAAATAAGTTATATGTACAGCTATAGGCAACTGAGCCTGTCACCAGTTATAATTGGAATAAATAAAGGCCAAAAAAAAAAAAAAACCACAACTTCTCAGCCCTTTAAAATTCATTTGTAAGTTTAACAATGGCATAAGTTACACATCTCCCTTGCCAGAGTCAGGGAAATCAGACAAATACTCTGCTATAAAAACCGAACAACAAAGTAAACAAGGTCTGAATAACGATGAGATGTTTATTTTCCCAAACCTATATCCGACCAGTTATCACCATTGGGACAAACTCAGTAAATGCCTTCTCTTAATCTCTACCATGTCTAACGGTTGCCATGGTCATGGAGTAGTACAGTGGTTTCACTGAGATTTAAACCCAAGGGTTTTTCACTACACTGAGATCCACATCAGAGATAGCTAGAAGTATTACAAGCGATGAGCCTAATCATTGTGCCCCAACTTAAGATACAATGTGAAAGAGAATGATTTTCTTTGACCACAAATGAACAAAGCAAAAAAAAAAAAAACACAAACTTTCAGAATAAAACAAAACAGAGCAACGCCTTATCTCCATTAAAAAAAAAATACCTAAACAACTTTACTAAACCTGCCTTTCAATATTTTAATTAGTACATGTACCTTCAAATGAACAACCCTATCTTGCCAACATGAATCCTTAACATTGTACACTTTTTACACATTAAAAAAAAGGGAGCGCCTCCAAAACTAGTACAATTTTTAAACAAACTTGAGGTTCAATACCTCCTATTAGAAGTTCAAGCTCCCTTCCGTTGGTACACCAGTTCCCATTTAGGTGTTAGAAATTAAAAAATAAAAATCACTTCTTTCCAGATGCTGAAAAATTTTAATAGCAGGTAGCACAGTTCAAAAATCAAACATCAAGACACAAATCAATATTTGTAAACAAAAAACATACTAGTGGGGGTGGGGGACTTTTAAACAAGACACACATTTTTCAAATGTAATGGAAGTAATGTATTTGAAAAAGCCTGAATAAGTAGAACAGTTGAAATTATCAAGAAATGATATACACGTGTCACATGTCAATTTATTTTTGCTTGTCTTATTTCCTTTGGGCAGGAAATAATATTGGATAATCAGACTTATAAAGCCAATGAGCAATCATTATAAACATTTCAGTCTTCACAACCAACATGTACCTTCTACACAAAAGTGATTCAAACAATGCTACCATTTAAATGATTACTTCAGCAGTTTCCAGAAAACCGTATTTTCTTTCAAACAATCTTGAGAACAAACACATGCCATGTGTGCAGTGTAAAAACTCAACCTCCACAGTGATGGATGGGCAAATAAAATGGTCTGGGTTGCAGCCACATACTTTTAATTTCTAAATAGAGTATAATAGTTAAAAAAAAAATAAATTATTGTGCTGTGGATTAGCCAGCCCAAAAAATTGTTTTAACTAAAAATCTAACAAAGCCAGCAACCATCTGATGCTTGCAAGAGTGCCGAAAATAGGTCTCTAGTAAACACAAGTTTACCTTTTGGGTGTAGATGACATTCGGGTAGATACTAAGAGATTAACCTG
>JAGDYQ010000030.1:922102-938822 GCA_021962125.1 Bulinus truncatus | reverse complement strand
TAGGGAAACAGGGGAGGCGGCAGTGATAGACGCAGCTGGAACAAGAATGTAAGTGACACACGAGTGCTCTATCTTGTTTTAGTCTATAAATAACCCAACAGTGAGATGCACGATAATTCAATTCAAAAGAGTGTGAAACCGTACTCCATTTAAACATATGAGATAATAATTGTGACAAATTTGTTAATTGATGTCACCTGTTTCGTAATCGATTTGCTTTCTTGTGATAAAACTCATATATGGTTATCGATCACGCTACACAGTCTTTTAGTTTTTTTTTTTTACTTGATATTAAATTTGTGTAAATTCTGCCGTTTATAAATCGATGTTCAGAGCTGTTACATAGTTTTGGGATGCCTTAGCGATTACTTCAAGTGTGCAAAGATGATACTAGTGAATACCATCACATTAAACTGTCGATGACGAAATATAAGAAGTTAACAGTTAACAATTTTGTCTTGAGAGTATTAATCTTTTTTTTTTTTAAATGTAATGACATTGATCATGGCAACAGTGACGTAGTTAACACATCATGGGCCCTCTCTCAAAATGTACTAAATTAAATAATAAATCCCCCCTGTCGTTACCCCCCCCGGACTCCTGTGTCAACGTCAATGCATGGCAAGTTCACACGGCAGTCTTATTCCGTAAAGAGCGGCCTGAAACAGTCATGGCCATGCTTCTACGGCCCTTGAGGCCTTAGCCTGCCACACGTTTCATAGTGAAGCGTGTTGGGTAGATTAGGCCTACTTCTCACAGCTTCATCTCGACCATCTTGCAAGGCCTCACAAGTCCTCCGCACTCTCGGCTAAGGTGAAGATATGGAAAGGATTGGGTGATGACACCATTTTTTTTACCGATTTTGATACAGTTAAAAGACTTTTGTGAACTAATCAATTATTATTTTTCATAATCGATTTCCGATTCCAAATAAATAGAGTCAACAGACTTAATTAGTTTATAGTATGCTCAGAGATGAACTTAATCATGGCCCACTAATACGGGGGATAAATCTGGAGAAATATTTTCCGATACCCTGAAAAGTTTCGATGTTTCCGAATTCTGGTGAATCTTTCCATCACTAATACTACAACAGGTCATCTTTACCGATAGACTAGTACAGACATATTTCCAGAGGGAGAGGGCGTCAAACGAACTGAACGTTATTGTGGATCAAATGTGAGGGCACTCTTAACAACTAGATATTTTAACAGATATTAACAACAGTTGTATTACATCGATAACGGCTGACTGTTGGCTCAAACACTGCCTCGAGTTCGGTGTAGAGGCGCCTTGATCTACCCCCTTCCCCCTCACACACATCCCCCTCCACCTTCGAGCACTCCAGATTCCTGGAATGTTTTTTTTTTAAATCGGTAATTGTTGTTTACTTTCCTTCCTCCTCCTCACACATTTTTCAGCATTTCGTTTGATCCTTTGAACAATATAAAAAAAAAAGTGCAAGAATTTCTTTTTTTTTTTTAGAATGAACTATGTTACACGAGAAGTCAGCCTTGTTGCGGATGGTTTCACTGAGTTATTCGGTCATGGCGACGTTTGGCCAATATTAAAGTGATTTGGAGGGCGGCGGAGTAATTTGTTGTTTATCTAGACGTCTGCTCACGGCAGAGCCTAGGGGTCCGTTGTTTTTGTTTTTTTTTTATATAAAAAAGGGGGGAAAAAGCACTATGTCTTTGGGGTGGAATAGCGGATGAGACAAGTGGAGGGAAGAAGAAGAAGGGGGCGCGGGTTTGATCCGCTTCACGCAAGTTAGCTCCCCCTTGACGTATCCCGTCATGCGTGTACTGTCGTGTTTTTGCACTAGGGAAACACAATCCAATGTCCGCGCCAACGGTGTAGATGTTCCAGCCCCCCATTTTCACCCCCTGTGTCTTCCTTCATTCGATCATCCCCCGCGCGGATACCCCCGTTTAAAAAACATCAAAGGCCGCGGCATAACATCGCCCGGAACAAAGCAGAACAAAAACAGTAACAAAATGGCCTCCAAAATTTTTTTTAAAAACACAAAATAAATTTGAATTTTACGTGAAAAAAAAAGTTACAGGAAATACTAAGCGTTTATCCGGGTTCTTTTTACTAAATAAGAATAGCGCCCTGTCGTCTGCGTCAGAAAAGCAATTTTCTTCGTCATGGACGGCGCCCTGTTCCCAAGAACGCATCTTCTAAAATGTTTGCCGGTTTTGGCATTGAGCGATCATAGTACAAACAGCCATTACGGAATATCGAGAAGTTGTTTTATTTTGGAAAAAAAAAAAAAACGCGGGAATTGATCGTTCGCCTGTGGACAGCGGCGAGGTACGGGGGCCTCTTTTCTTTTGGAAAGGACGGACGCAAACAGTCCGCGTCAATTAAACAATCATCGCTTTGATGTACCTGGCGCTCGTTACAGAACCCCGCCCCGCCCCACGGCAGACTTGGTGGTCTGGTGACGCCCCCCTTCCGGTAGAGACGCCGATGTCTGGAGACGCGCGGGGGTTACAGGGCTGACAATTGACGGTGCAATATGTTCTGCCAGCAGACGGCATTGTTTGTGTGGGGCGGAAGGCTTGGCAGACACAGGAGCAGAGAGGCAGACGTTAATTTTTGTGTCATGACTGCTCGATTTATTTCGTTCAGCATTGAAAAATTTGGATAATATTAATAACAACATAAAATTTGGAAGTTCTCCGAAGCGCAACAGATTTTAAAAATTCAACAAAAGCTTCCGCCATACAAAATTGGTGCTTATTAAACTATTATGTAGGGGCTACAGATTTAGAAATTCATAAACCGACATGTCTATTTGAATTAGAATTGGCTTAATTGGCTACTGCCTGATGATTGGGTCACTAAATATAACATTGCTGGATGATTGTATCTTTTAGCAAGCTCAGTTAAATCAGGTATGTCCTAATTGGCGTGCCTCTACCTCATCATGGTGGTCGAATGTCAAACTGGTGGCCCTTTACCTCATCATTGTGGTCAAATGTCAAACTGGTGGCCCTTTACCTCACCATGGTGGTCGAATGTCAAAATGGTGGCCCTTTACCTCACCATGGTGGTCAAATGTCAAAATGGCGGCCCTATGCCTTTTTAGTTAGCTTCACTTTCTGTGAACATACTCCACCATTGGTTTGCGTGCGTATCAGCAAATCGTTTTAGCTCAATTTCGGATCTGTTAGATTTTAGCGAGACAGCTCAAATTGCTTTGCACACATATGGATTTGGTATGACATAACACTATTTAAATAATGTGAATCCATGAATTAATATCTTACAGTAATTGAAAGCTAATTACTATTTAGTAATTTTTTTTTTTGTAAATGTGGGAAAATTCGCCCTGATGCAATGCATAGATATATAAGACATTTGGTAATGATGTCAAAATAATTTCGTTGCAGCTCTGGTTCGTAAGGGTGCAAAAATAGTGAAGCCATTTTTAGCTAAACATCGGCGACAGTGTGTAACAAAAATAGAAATTCTTTTCAAAACAGATGTACGAAATAAAAATGTATTTCAATAAATAAATCAACTTTCTGCAGAAGTACATAACGAGATTTGTTAATTTCTGATAAGAAGTGCATTCTGTTTTAAAAGAAGGAATAAATAAATCATGTTTTATAGGCTAATAATACTGAGATTGTAACTGAACTCACTTGTAAACTGCCAATTTGGCCAGAGGATTTTAACAAAATCGACGAAACTCATTAAGAACCCCACCAAAAAAAACCCGTCTTATAATTTAAAATTGAAAATAAAATGTCAAAATGTACTTCCATCTTAAAATTGTATGCATTTTTCTATTTACGTAGTTAAAAAAAATGAGCCCCTCTCCCTCCCCCTTAAGTATGTGTATTTGAAAACTTGAAACACCGCATTTATGACAAACAATAACTCGCTGGAAGAGCAACATTTGCTGGAAAAATAGGATGCGTGCAATTTTCGCCTTCATAATTTGCCAGTGTTGCAAAGTGTTTTTTTTTTATGAAAATCGTCCAAAAAATTATTATAAATTGTTCACAAGACGCAAATAAATAGAATTGAGTAGACAAATTCAAATATACTTCCATTTTTTTTTAATTGTTTGCGTTATTTATTTATTTTGTACATACGTATTATAAAACGTTGTAGACAGGAAAAAAACGCCCAAAAAACACACAGAATGAATGGCCAATCTTCGATATATATATATATATATATATATATATATATATATATATATATATATATATATATATATATATATATATATTCTCTGGCGCTTAATGCAAATTCTTTGATCTATTCTTTAACTGAAGAATCAACACAAAAGGCTATTCTGTCTTACAACTACACACACACACAGTCATATATATATATATATATATATATATATATATATATATATATATATATATATATATACACAAGCCATATCAAGTGGCAATGTAGAACTTTAGCGACTTTGTTTCGTGATTGAAAGCTTCACAATGGGAATCCTTTTTGGTCTTCTCCCTAAGACCTTCCTGGCACTTTGCAGCTTTAGTCGAAAGCCACCCCCTCCCTCCAACCCTTTACATACTTTATTCCCTCTCTTTTTTTTTAAGCCAAGGAGCACATTCATCAATTGCATGTCCCTTACCATATGCTATTTCTCAGCAGTTTAAAAAATAAATAATGTGTATCTTCCAATTGAAACTACAGATACTCGCGTGGGGTAACCCGAGGTATGGGTGAGGAATGACATGCTAGATGTGACTGAGTGAGGGCTGGGGGTGGGGGGGCTGTGTCTGTGTGTATGACAAGTGAAACTAACTTCGAAAGACAACGCATTTTATTTATTCGCCCCCCCCTCCCCTCCTCCTCGTCGCTGCTTGCAACTGGCAAGAGGTCTCCCACTAGCTCCGCAAATGAATTGCAAACCTATTGGCCCCGACCGGCCAAGCAGAACTTTTTTTCGTGTCGGCGATTTATTATTTAGGGGGAAGCGCACGGGGGTCCTCGTTTTCATCGAAAATGACGTCACGCTGGGAGCCGGATTAAATTCTCCTGTATCGAGCAGACGTCGGCGGCGCAGCAGACGACATCAAAATATTCACAATGGCTTGGAGTGGAGCCGTTTTTTTTTTTAATTTATTTTATTTGTGTCTGTTTAATTAACTCTACTTGGACGAGATATATACATAGCTTAAAAAAGCTTGATAGATTCTCCTGAAGTTTATTGTTTATAAAGTCGATATCAGTAATATACTGTTCTTAGATTTGAAAAAAAAAAGGTTTTATTTAGTTATGCAGACGATTATCAACATTTTTATCGATTCCGATCAAATTAACGATTTTTCTATAAGCATACCACTCGATTGTCGAATCCTATAAAAGGATTATATCAACGGACTTAATAAAAAAAAAAAACTCCGTTGAGGTCTTATCGGGGCAGAGGAAGGTAGGATTCACCTGTTTCAAAGTAACCTCAGCATATAAAGGGAACTGTCCGAACTTAGTCAGGAACCCGTTTAAAGCTGGGTGGACTTGGGAACCTGAAAAAATCCTAAGTTTCTCACTGAGGTTCGAACCCAGGACTCCGACCAAGCGCTCTACACCGCACGACCACCCGTCCCCTAACAGACATAATAGAAAGCGCGGAAAAAAAAGATCATAGTCCAATGAATCGGATGAGAAATCGGAATTATGTGAAAATTATCCTATTTTGATTCCAAGAAAATTCCGATATTTTCGATTGCCGAGAATACGACGAATCGTCCCATTACTATCAAAATATACATCTATCTTTTTTTTTGATTTGATGTTTTCATTTTTCTTTCTTTTCGCACACAATAATAATTTTTGTTGTTTTTTTTCTATCATAGATACAATTCTTTTAAATAGTTAAAGTTGTTTCTGGATGTCTGTCTTATTTTTTTCATCGCATCGTCAGTAAATATTTTTTGAGTCGTTCATAGCCAAACATTGTGAAGTGTACCATGGCGCCATAGACGTGTTAGATAAGTGAATTCATTCACAACAGACCAAAAACAGCGGTGTAAATCTTCTAAAATACTCCACATCACAATAAAAAAAACAACAGACCAAAACAGCGGTGTAAATCTTCTAAATTACTCCACATCACACTGAATGGGCATCGTCAATTAAATTCCCCCCCCGAAAAGCCACATATTTAGTAATATTCCACTGTGTATCAATATTTAGGTGCAACACAGTTAACAAGGGTAATAGTACAGATGACACAAATGGTAGAGATAGAGAGATAAATGCAGGTTTGCAGTGAAAACTCTGACAACTGGGTCACCTCGACCCCTTTAAGTTTCAATGACTCAGCTTCTTTGCGGCAAAATAACTAAAGCTGTAGAACCCCGGACCAGTCATTTTTTTTAAATATCATATTTTTATTTAGTTTACATCAATTTAAATTTAAAAAATGATGAGGCCCCTTTGGCTTGTTGCCTCCAACAATTGCTCAGTTCACACCCAATTCCCCCCGCTACGGCGGCACTGCATCATATAGTGCAGCGGTTCTCAGAGTTTGGGCTGCGAATCACCAGCTGATTAGCCACAGGTTTAATAATTAATCGAGAATATAAACAATTTATTTTAACTTTTCATTCTGTTTTTTTTTTGTTATTGCTACTATTATTATTATTCATATTGGTCACGAAAACCGAACAAGTTTCTTGGTTGGTGGCGGATCGCAAATTTTGAGAACCACTGATATTGAAGTGTTTAAAGGGGATTATCATCTTCATATTTTTTTTAGTATGTTTACAATTACAAATACGTGGACGCTCTGCTTTGCTGCGGCATTTGCAAAGTGCACACCAGTGCTGTAGAAGTTATCCTTTTTTTTTAATACATTTCTTTTTGATATGTTTTTTTCCTGAATGGAAGAGGTCAATTTGCCAGCATCTATCAAACAATCTTCATCTTTTGTTACACCTTTGTGTTCTCGCCATGAACACGCATTATATTTTGGATGAAGGACACTAGAGAAGAATTTTCAAAGAAAAAGTCTCCACTGTCGCTCTAAAACGGAACAGATGTCCAAAGTAACCGATACCCCTTCCATCTCCTTACCCCCCCTTTCCCCGTACACCCTCCCTTATTAATATAGTTCCGTCACTCCGCATTGACAAATCACTCAACACGTCCACGTGACAACCTCGTTAAGATATTCATCCGCCGAGATTATCGTGATTTGGAAAGTACAAGAAAGGTAACTTTTGCAGTTTTTTTCTTTTCTAAAAACTCAGTTCAGCCCCCTTGTATTTTGACAACAACAAAAAAAAAAAAATGAAGATGTGGCAGACAAAAAGAGCGAGAACATCTCCCTCATCCCTGTCACAAACTTTAGGGAGGTGTAAAGAGAGGTGTGAGCTACAGGGGGAGTGGGCGGTACGAGCTAGACCCCTCTATCATTTCCTCTTTTGTCTAATTCATTATTGCGAGATCTAAAAGTGGTGGGTTTCCAACGTCCCCTGTTGTTATTCTAGCTCACTTTCCCCGTGAGTCTATCACGAGTCGTCAAACAAGGCTCCGTCACCCACTCCCTCCACTTACCCTCTGGGGAGAGTAGGGGAAGGGTGTAGTATTGGGGTTTTAAGAAGGGAACATCTCAATGGGGAAAAGATTATAGGTTATAATAGCTGGGCTCGCTCAGTTTTGGACGTGAGTAACGACGCCTGTTATGGGTGTTGTGGGAACAATTTTTTTAACCGGGGGAGGAGGAGCGGGGGGTGGCTAGAGATTTGTTGGGAGGGGGGCGTAGTGGCGAATCTTCAATGGCTGGAGGACACGGTTCTGTTGGACTCACACTCTTTTCCCGAATTTATTTTCTGTGATTTAAGTGACGATGATGATAATCGATACACAGGACCGTCACAATTAGGCAGGGAAATCTTAATATTCATTTTGCGCAATTATATAGTTTAAGTAAAAAAATCAACAACAAATTAGTAGACTCTCAGCTATACCGCTTAATTTAGTGAGAGTGGAATGGGATGCAGGGAATCGCAAGTGACCTCTCTATCATAATGATATATACTGTACAGCTTGTCCAGCCAGAGCAGTTCTGATTACTTAGGAAGGACCCGAAGCAAAGGCTTATGTTCGGGCGGTGGCCGTAGATAAAAAGTACCTGACGGGGCCCTATTCGCTTCTGATTTAATAATGTTAAATACTTTTAGGGAGGGGGGATTGGGCTGGCCACATTCCAGTCAATGACAGAAATATTTCTCATGCCCCTCCCCTTAACAGCCCTACCAAGAGCTAATACCCAAGTATGTACTTTAGGGTTACTTCTGTCAGATCACTTTTAAAGAAAGATTCAATATATAAGCAGCCTATATAAGACCAAACTGTTGAAACTAATAAGAAACAAAAACATAATACAAAACAATGACATCTGACAATTTTTTTTCTATTGATTCCCTCAAATTTTTAATTGTAATAACAACACTGGCAACAACAATAGAATTAAAAAAAAAAAAGTTTTATGTAAAATAGAAAAAGGGCACAAAATTATATTTGATAAAAAATAATTGAATCATAAAAATATTGAAATCTTGTTAACCAGCAATGGTTGAAAAAAAAAAACAACAACTTGCAAGCTATAATAAAAAAATTATAAATATGTTAATAATGTTGCCCGCTTATATAATTATAAATCTCTTGATCCTATATTAAAAAAAAAAAATAACAGGTAGAAATTTTTAGGAAAATGAAAAAAAAAAAACGTTAATTTGATTATTTTTTACAACAAAGATTTACATCTAGAGAAGACAATGTAATTTCTTTACTCACTCAAAGCAATCCAATTAATTTTTTTTTTAGTTTATTTTCAATAACTACGGTGGTGAAGCAGATATTTTTATCATTTAAAGCTGCATGAGGTTTTTAAATTTATAGAATATGGAAATACCGAAAACATAAATAGGTAAGAAAAAATATAACTGATACTTTTAAGTTGTTTGTAAATTAAGACATTAAAAAAACAACCAGCATAAAACGGGAGCATATAAAATCAACCTCACATAGTAAATTAACTTTAAAAAAAAAAAATTGTAAGTATTGCGTATTACAGTAATGATAAATATCTGCTAGATATTGTTTGATGCTAAACATCAATAAAAAAAAAGCATGTTGGCATTAATTTTCAAAAAAATGTAATGCATAACTATTTGTTAAAATGTCAAAAAAAAAAAAAGTGAATATTTACATGTGACTATTTACACTAAAAAGTAATTTGAGTAAATTTATGAGAAAAAATGATAGTATTTACAAAACAAATTATTTACAGCATCAAGTTTAATACACAAATAAGTTATATGTACAGCTATAGGCAACTGAGCCTGTCACCAGTTATAATTGGAATAAATAAAGGCCAAAAAAAAAAAAAAACCACAACTTCTCAGCCCTTTAAAATTCATTTGTAAGTTTAACAATGGCATAAGTTACACATCTCCTTTGCCAGAGTCAGGAAATCAGACAAATACTCTGCTATAAAACCGAACAACAAAGTAAACAAGGTCTGAATAACGATGAGATGTTTATTTTCCCAAACCTATATCCGACCAGTTATCACCATTGGGACAAACTCAGTAAATGCCTTCTCTTAATCTCTACCTGCATGTCTAACGGTTGCCATGGTCATGGAGTAGTGTACAGTGGTTTCACTGAGATTTAAACCCAAGGGTTTTTCACTACACTGAGATCCACATCAGAGATAGCTAGAAGTGTTACAAGCGATGAGCCTAATCATTGTGCCCCAACTTAAGATACAATGTGAAAGAGAATGATTTTCTTTGACCACAAATGAACAAAGCAAAAAAAAAAAACACAAACTTTCAGAATAAAACAAAAAAACAGAGCAACGCCTATCTCCATTAAAAAAAAATACCTAAACAACTTTACTAAACCTGCCTTTCAATATTTTAATTAGTACATGTACCTTCAAATGAACAACCCTATCTTGCCAACATGAACTTCCTTAACATTGTACACTTTTTTACACATTAAAAAAAGGGAGCGCCTCCAAAACTAGTACAATTTTTAAACAAACTTGAGGTTCAATACCTCCTATTAGAAGTTCAAGCTCCCTTCCGTTGGTACACCAGTTCCCATTTAGGTGTTAGAAATTAAAAAATAAAAATCACTTCTTTCCAGATGCTGAAAAATTTTAATAAAGCAGGTAGCACAGTTCAAAAATCAAACATCAAGACACAAATCAATATTTGTAAACAAAAAACATACTAGTGGGGTGGGGGGGACTTTAAACAAGACACACATTTTTTCAAATGTAATGGAAGTAATGTATTTGAAAAAGCCTGAATAAGTAGAACAGTTGAAATTATCAAGAAATGATATACACGTGTCACATGTCAATTTATTTTTGCTTGTCTTATTTCCTTTGGGCAGGAAATAATATTGGATAATCAGACTTATAAAGCCAATGAGCAATCATTATAAACATTTCAGTCTTCACAACCAACATGTACCTTCTACACAAAAGTGATTCAAACAATGCTACCATTTAAATGATTACTTCAGCAGTTTCCAGAAAACCGTATTTTCTTTCAAACAATCTTGAGAACAAACACATGCCATGTGTGCAGTGTAAAAACTCAACCTCCACAGTGATGGATGGGCAAATAAAATGGTCTGGGTTGCAGCCACATACTTTTAATTTCTAAATAGAGTATAATAGTTAAAAAAAAAATAAATTATTGTGCTGTGGATTAGCCAGCCCAAAAAATTGTTTTAACTAAAAATCTAACAAAGCCAGCAACCATCTGATGCTTGCAAGAGTGCCGAAAATAGGTCTCTAGTAAACACAAGTTTACCTTTTGGGTGTAGATGACATTCGGGTAGATACTAAGAGATTAACCTGTGGTGGAAAAAAAGTTTTTAATAAAAAGAAATAATAAAACAAAAAAAAACACTACAGCACAGCCATGGTACATTGGTAGACTAATCACTCTATTTTTAATAACTAAGGCAATACTTTAAATGCAAGTTTTTCCCCCACAAAAATTAAACAGTAAATACTGCATCTTTGACCACTAGTTTCCAAGTGTTAAAATATGATTGTAGCACCCTTCCCAGAGGGAAGTAATGCTATTAATAAACTAATACTGTACATTTTGAATTACAAAAACAAAAATACTATGTTTCTAAAGTAAATGTATTATATGAATAAAATCAATTAATTTAAATTGGATACAAATAAAAAAAGCATATGTCTATTTTTTAGCAATAGAAATGAACTAATGGACTATTTACTACCCAAATTTTATAAATACTGATTGAAAGTGCAATTGTTCACATGTTTTCTAAAAAAAAATATGGAAAAAAGTTCATAATTGAAAGTTCATTAATTCTTCTTTTCAATAATATCTGGTTTAATATTATATTCTACCATTTTATGGTCCGAATCACTGTGTATCTACAATGACCTAAAAAAAACTGGCAGAATTGGGTGGTTTGAGTTAAAGTAAAAAAAACTAATGCCACAGCAGTGCCTTAAAAAGAAGAGAATTTTTAACTTAAGGAGGTCATACCTGCTCTGCACTTGGGCACGCAATAATTAAAATGTCTTCCTCTGAGTATTCCTGTGCTGCCAGCTCTTGAAATTTCTGGAAACATTGCTGAACGTTGACCTGGTAAAAGGAAACAAAAGAAATGTGTACAATGTGCTGTTGTTTTTTCTCTCTCCGCCAAACACAGAATGTGATGCTTAAATGGGCTGTTTAAGTGATGGTATAACACAGGAAAAATTTATAAGCTCTGCAACTCCAATAATATGCAGTCATTTCATTGGAGACATAAGCCATTACCCAAAAGGGGCAAGGTATAAATCAATGAAGATCTTAGTGCAGTAGTGCAGCTCATTTTGAATCATTATTTTTTTTTTATTACTGTGTTACTTTTATTCACTACTTTGTGTTACATAAACTATGCTGCCCTGTTAATAAAAAAACAACCAATGTATCTCTCATCAATCTCAGGCCTGGAACCAAAAAAAAAAGAAACAGTTGAGAGATAATTGAAAGGGGTTTATCTTTCCAACTTCCCCAGAATGCAGTGCAGGTGCCCAAAGTATCCTTCTTTCTAAAATTGACATTCAATTGCTTTCTCTGATTTATTTTAAAAAAATTAGTATTCAACTAAAAGCTAGCTAACTAAGCAATCAAAAGACTTGATCATAAGACAGTCTTTCAAAATATTAGATTCAATTTTTATCAGCTTTGTAAAGTACCTTGATAGGCCTGAACAGGATAGCTTCTGTGTCTTTATTAGCCAGATAGAGCGACATGCTTCGCTGGACGATGGGCAGTTTGGTTTTAATATTCCTGTACGTCTCTGAGACTACATCGTGGACTTTCTCAGGCGATGCAAATGGCTGCTGTCTGAGGGTTATCTTGGTGCCAGTATCTTCCTTCTTCATGTTTGTTATCACAGTGGCCTGGAGATTAAATAAGTCAGACTTAAAACACATCAGAGGAAACGAATGAACAAATTAAAATTGGCCAATGTCTGCATGGCTACCTCAGCCTTAGACATTGTGGGTTATAGAAAGAGGACTCCAGAGACTTACCAAACTGGAAAAGGACTTCTATACAAATGATAAAATGTCTCCCATAAAAAGACAAAGAAAAAAAAAACTACACTCACTCGTGCCATGAAAGACTGAAGAGGAGCAACAAATAGCTCTGTCACATGGTGGATAAAATCCTCACAGCTGGTCTTCAGCTGCTGATCGACATCTCGCTTGGAGTCTACAAACAGCTCAGTAACTTGTGGAGTACCCTGAAAGATAAGCATGCGTTTTTTTTAAGCTGTAAAGATATCAGTGGTTAGAACAAAAAGCTTATTTTAAAAGCTTATTTTATTACAGAGCACCTTTGGAAAATTTTTAATGCTGCAAAATTTACAGCAAAAATATAGATCTATAAAATGGGGGTATCCTCCAATTATGGCCAAATGAGGTCTTAGAACCACACATGGCTCCTTATTATGCTTAATGTTTCCCTACATATTAAAAATGTAAACGATTCTTGTTGATTTTATACATGGCCACCCATGGTACATACAGGAACAGACTTTTCAAATTGAAGCAAATCTGGTAAGCATGAGATTCAACATAGTGAGCCTAATTCTCTTACCTCTAATATAAACTGAAGTAATGCATTGTTACTGTTCAGAGAAAACAACTGGGACTTCTTGTTGAACAGAGAAAAGGCTGCATCTAAAAGAGGAATATAGATAACTATTTAACAAAAAAAGAGAATCTGCAAAAATATTTCTGGTCTTCAACTGGTCTGCTACAACCAAGTCTGAAAAGAATTAATTTAGGCTTTTGGGATTATCTAACAAAAATGAATATGTATAGCACCAGAAATGATTTATTCCCCCATCATTATAATCATAAAAAAATTCATCTCATGGTTTTATATTTCACAAATAATTGTAAGCTGCTATTGAAAGCAAAGTTTCACACAAAAAAATAATATGATGCCAAGCTTTAACCTTCACTAGAATGTCAAAAAAAATAAAAAAGTAAAATATGTAAGTAAACTGGACTGTTAAGAAGGTTAAAATGAAGTCAGCTTATTACTGCATGCAATCATTCACGTATTGGGCAGATTTAAGAGAAAAAATCGAGCAAAAAAAAAATGAATGGAAACTAATAACTTTGATGGATCAAAGTTTTGATCAGGTCAGAGTTGTAATAAAAAATAAAAACAGCGAAGCTAGCACAGCATCGATTTCCTCAAGCTGAGGAACAGTGAGTTTGATTTCAGTGGCTCCAATAGATAAAGTCTCAGCCCGCACATTAACCGAGAGAGTTCAAAAAGAGAGAGAGAGAGAGAGCACACCATCAATAGAATTACTTATTTGTATTTATTTATTTATAAATGTAAAACTGAGTACAAGTATCAGCCCAAGCTATTTGAAAGCAAACCTATTAAAAAGCAAGGCAGATACCAATCCAAAATAAAATACACATTAAATAGGAACGACAACAATAAAAAAAAATCAGTGTCTGATAAACTTGTTAAACCCACTCAACCCCATAAAAAAATTTACAGTTAACGCTATAACTTTTTTAATTAGCAGTAATCTAGCTGACTAAAGAAAAATATTTTATTAAAAAAAAAAAAAAGGAATTTATAAAAATAAACGTGATATAACCATACCTACAATAGTATGTAAGCCAAGGCTCCCATCTTTAAAACCCGTCAGGTCTGTTGTAGTTAACAAAAACAAAACAGTTTTTTGGGCAGGGTAAATGAAAGATTGAGAACCTTTTATTAAGATTTTTACATGTATCCATCGAGGAACATTAGTGATTATGCACTCGAGAAACATTTGTGAAAAAAAAAAATTGTTACAGTTAAGATTCTGGAACAAAGTTGTTGTTTTTAAAAGCATAACATCCATAATAAAAAGTTCTCAAAACAAAACAACAAAAAAAAAAAAAAGTTTTAAAAAAATAAAAAGATACCTAATTTTGAAAAATGGACTAAAAATAATACAATCAGTTATAAACCCATAAAGCTGCAGTATATGTGCATATATAGTAGTGATGATTAAATGTAGGACTATAGAGTATCAATGATCAAGAAAACTGCTTTATATGTTATTTTTATTCTTTTTTTCTATATCTTTGCTGTGGTCAATCTTTACTTATCTATGAAAAAAAATTATCAGACGAGGTTAAAATAAAATAAAAAAAAACAACATCAAACTAGATTAGAACTTTCCAATTTTCTTTTTTGTTGGCTCAATATTATGATTTTAATTCAAATGGCACAGTTAACTTATTGATTCACATTTTAAATTATTGTTGATACTAGAATACTAATGTGTAGCTCAGAAGATGTTAAACATCAGGGTGATCTAAGTGAATAAATAGAAGAAAAAAAAATTAATTTAACTTAGCAGTAAGCTCAAAAGGGATTTTTATTCAGACTTAGGGTTATGTGCATAACCCTGCACATAACCCTACATAAGCTAAAAACGCTTATAAAAAAGTGTAATTTGAGTAAGATCAGAGACCATGAAAGGAAGAGTCCATCAAAATAAGACAAACTTTTTCCTTCCATAGACCTACTATTCAGTATAGATAATTATGAACAAATACTGCAATTTTAATTACTCAGTTTTTTAATAAGTAATTACATTTATAGACTAAAACTGATGATTTTTTCAAAATATGGTGACATATTTTTTTTTTAAACTGGTAAATTTAGGATAGTTATATTACTGAGAGTTTATCTGCAAATAAGCTACATCAGAAAAAAAATGTGTTTTACTTTTTCCAATTAGTAATTAACTAAAAACAACAGGAGAAGAAAAGCAAGTAGAAAAAAATGTTTGAAAATTAAAAAAAGAATTATAAATAAAGGGATATAGGGTAAGCGCTTCTTCAAAAATATTACAACTCTGCAGGAAATAGAACTAATTCAAAAGTCTGTAAATTGTTATCAAACAAAACTATGAATTTTATTGTACTATTGCAAACCTGTACCAACATTTGAAAATAAATTACAATATGTCAATGCTAATACATATTAATACTTACACATGCACATGAAGTCAATTTAAGAAAATTTTAAAAATTAATATGGTTATAAATATAATAAAAAATATTGAGGGGAAAACAATGATTCCTGAATATTTGACTGACCTTTAAATTTGCTGAAATCAAGATGGGTTTCCCTGATGGAGAAGTCTGCTTGAAAAGGTGCAATTTGTTCACGCAAAATAAGCAAATGTTTGATCAAAAACAGTTCCCCGTCTAATGTGCTTTGCTTGAAGCAAAATCAAAAGGAAAAAAAGCGGGATAACAATTTTTCATTATTTTCTTTGTTATATTTTTCTTTGATAACAGTAATTATAAAAAGTGGGATAATACCAACAAAAAAAAAAGACATCATAGCATAGAAATGCATACTTTTCTCTTTTATTATACCATCCTTGGCATTTCTTAAGGAGTTAATGCAGGCTTGCAGCGCCTCTTGAGATAGACCCTGAAACGTTGTTTTCTGAAATGTAATTTTTAAGAAAACATTTATTTTTTATTTTTTTCTTTATAAAAGGAATGTTAAAGAAGTCAGTCATGGTGAGACAATTGATTTATAAACACAATGAAAAATGATTTATAAGCACAATAAAACATATGCTCCATGAGCCAAGCTTTGTTTGCCTTTAAAAAGTTCGATGATAAGGATAGCCTTCAAAATATGAAGTTCTAGACTAGTGAAATATATAATTCTTACATCTATGCATCTGTACAGCTTGGACAGAGTCACCAGAGCTCGACGAACAGTTGGGTACCACATCCCATGAAGATCGGCTGGAGACATGGGCATGTTACTTCCTGTATCATCCAAGCCTGTTAAAAAATATATACAATGTTCTAATAAAATGTAATTACTATCTTTTTTAGTTTGTTTGTACCATGAATAACTGACTTTTTTTTTTTTTTTTAAAATATTATGTGAGATTTTATTTTATATTAATTGATGTACTGCTCTTTTCTGACCCTATTGACCTATCATAGAGCATACTAAGATTTATTTTATTAATTAAATGAAGGGCATACTTCTTTCCAAAGAAATTTCCTGAAGTTCATCCTCTTCATTTCCTTCACCATTCCTCACAGAACCATTTGAGACAAATGAAGAATCGTTGCTAGAGTCAGCAGCCCCAGTCAGCATGGCTA
>JAGDYQ010000030.1:884290-921602 GCA_021962125.1 Bulinus truncatus | reverse complement strand
TTGTTGATTTTATACATGGCCACCCATGGTATATACAGGAACAGACTTTTCAAATTGAAGCAAATCTGGAAAGCATGAAATTCAACATACTGAGCCTAATTCTCTTACCTCTAATATAAACTGAAGTAGTGCATTGTTACTGTTCAGAGAAAACAGCTGGGACTTCTTGTTGAACAGAGAATAGGCTGCATCTAAGGGAGGAATATAGAGAAATATTTAAAAAAAAGAGAGTCTGCAACAATATTTCTGGTCTTCAACTGGTCTGCTACAACCAAGTCTGAAAAGAATTAATTTAAGCTTTTGGGATTATCTAACAAAAATGAATATGTATGGCGCCAGTAATGATTTATTCCTCCATCATAACAAAATTCATCTCATGGTTTTATATTTCACAAATAATTGTAAGCTGCTATTGAAAGCAAAGTTTCACACAAAAAAAATATGATGCCAAGCTTTAACCTTCACTAGAATGTCAAAAAAAAAAAGTAAAATATGTAAGTAAACTGGACTGTTAAGAAGGTTAAAATGAAGTCAGCTTATTACTGCATGCAATCATTCACGTATTGGGCAGATTTAAGAGAAAAAATCGAGCAAAAAAAATGAATGGAAACTAATAGCTTTGATGGATCAAAGTTTTGATCAGGTCAGAGTTGTGATTTTTATTGCAAGTAAAAAAAAAAAGTAATAAAAAATAAAAACAGCGAAGCTAGCACAGCATCAATTTCCTCAAGCTGAGGAACAGTGAGTTTGATTTCAGTGGCTCCAAGAGACAAAGTCTCAGCCCCCAGATTAACCGAGAGAGTTCAAAGAGAGAGAGAGAGCACACCATCAATAGAATTACTTATTTGTATTTATTTATTTATAAATGTAAAACTGAGTACAAGTATCAGCCCAAGCTATTTGAAAGCAAACCTATTAAAAAGCAAGGCAGATACCAATCCAAAATAAAATACACATTAAATAGGAATGACAACAATAAAAAAAATTTAGTGTCTGATAAACTTGTTAAACCCACTCAACCCCAGAAAAAAATGTATAGTTAACGCTGAAACTTTTTTAATTAGCAGTAATCTAGCTGACTAAAGAAAAATATTTTATTAAAAAAAAAAAAGGAATTTATAAAAATAAATGTGATAACCATACCTACAATAGTATGTAAGCCAAGGCTCCCATCTTTAAAACCCGTCAGGTCTGTTGTAGTTAACAAAAACAAAACAGTTTTTTTGGGCAGGGTAATTGAAAGATTGAGAACCTTTTATTAAGATTTTTACATATATCCATCGAGGAACATTTGTGAAAAAAAAAATAGTTAAGTTATAGAGTTGTTAAGACTCTGGCATTAAGTAGTTGTTTTTAAAGGCATAACATCCATAATAAAAAGTTCTCAAAACAAAACAAAAAAAAAACAGTTTTAAAAAAATAAAAAGATACCTAATTTTGAAAAATGGACTAAAAATAATACAATCAGTTATAAACCCATAAAGCTGCAGTATATGTGCATATATAGTAGTGATGATTAAATGTAGGACAATAGAGTATCAATGATCAAGAAAACTGCTTTATATGTTATTTTTATTCTTTTTTTCTATATCTTTGCTGTGGTCAATCTTTACTTATCTATGAAAAAAAATGATCAGACGAGGTTAAAATGAAATTTTAAAAAAAAACATCAAACTAGATTAGAACTTTCCAATTTTCTTTTTTGTTGGCTCAATATTATGATTTTAATTCAAATGGCACAGTTAACTTATTGATTCACATCTTAAATTATTGTTGATACTAGAATACTAATGTGCAGCTCAGAAGATGTTAAACATCAGGGTGATCTAAGTGAATAAATAGAAGAAAAAAAAATTAATTTAACTTAGCGGTAAGCTCAAAAGGGATTTTTATTCAGACTTAGGGTTATGTGCATAACCCTGCACATAACCCTACATAAGCTAAAAACGCTTATAAAAAAGTGTAATTTGAGTAAGATCAGAGACCATGAAAGGAAGAGTCCATCAAAATAAGACAAACTTTTTCCTTCCATAGACCTACTATTCAGTATAGACAATTATGAACAAATACTGCAATTTTAATTACTCAGTTTTTTAATAAGTAATTACATTTATAGACTAATACTGATGATTTTTTCAAAATATGGTGACATATTTTTTTTTTTAAACTGGAAAATTTAGGATAGTTATATTACTGAGAGTTTATTTGCAAATAAGCTACATCAGAAAAAAAATGTGTTTTACTTTTTCCAATTAGTAATTAACTAAAAACAACAGAAGAAAAGCAAGAAGAAAAAAATGTTTGAAAATTAAAAAAAGAATTATAAATAAAGGGATATAGGGTAAGCGCTTCTTCAAAAATATTACAACTCTGCAGGAAATAGAACTAATTCAAAAGTCTGTAAATTGTTATCCAACAAAACTATGAATTTTATTGTACTATTACAAACCTGTACCAACATTTGAAAATAAATTACAATATGTCAATGCTAATACATATTAATACTTACACATGCACATGAAGTCAATTTAAGAAAATTTTAAAAATTAATATGGTTATAAATATAATAAAAAATATTGAGGGGAAAACAATGATTCCTGAATATTTGACTGACCTTTAAATTTGCTGAAATCAAGATGGGTTTCCCTGATGGAGAAGTCTGCTTGAAAAGGTGCAATTTGTTCACGCAAAATAAGCAAATGTTTGATCAAAAACAGTTCCCCGTCTAGTGTGCTTTGCTTGAAAGCAAAATCAAAAGAAAAAAAAGGGATAACAATTTTTCATTATTTTCTTTGTTATATTTTTCTTTGGATAACAGTAATTATGAAAAGTGGGATAATACCAACAAAAAAAAAAGAAATCAACATAGAAATGCATACTTTTCTCTTTATTATACCATCCTTGGCATTTCTTAAGGAGTTAATGCAGGCTTGCAGCGCCTCTTGAGATAGACCCTGAAACGTTGTTTTCTGAAATGTAATTTTTAAGAAAACATTTATTTTTTATTTTTTTCTTTATAAAAGGAATGTTAAAGAAGTCAGTCATGGTGAGACAATTGATTTATAAACACAATGAAAAAATGATTTATAAGCACAATAAAACATATGCTCCATGAGCCAAGCTTTGTTTGCCTTTAAAAAGTTCGATGATAAGGATAGCCTTCAAAGTATGAAGTTCTAGACTAGTGAAATATATAATTCTTACATCTATGCATCTGTACAGCTTGGACAGAGTCACCAGAGCTCGACGAACAGTTGGGTACCACATCCCATGAAGATCGGCTGGAGACATGGGCATGTTACTTCCTGTATCATCCAAGCCTGTTAAAAAAATATATACAATGTTCTAATAAATGTAATTACTATCTTTTTTAGTTTGTTTGTACCATGAATAACTGACTTTTTTTTTTTTAAAATATTATGTGAGATTTTATTTTATATTAATTGATGTACTGCTCTTTTCTGACCCTATTGACCTATCATAGAGCATACTAAGAGATATTTTATTAATAAAATGAAGGGCATACTTCTTTCCAAAGAAATTTCCTGAAGTTCATCCTCTTCATTTCCTTCACCATTCTTCACAGAACCATTTGAGACAAATGAAGAATCGTTGCTAGAGTCAGCAGCCCCAGTCAGCATGGCTACCTCTTGAGAAGTGCTTGAGGCATTTGATGGCGTACGTGAGTGGACTTTTTTGGTGGCTTTTCCCTTTTTAATACTCTCTGCTATGCTCTTTATTAGGATAAATTAGAAGACATTCGCTAAGTTTTATTCTCATGTTAAATGTTTATTATACAGATTATTCAGAGGTGTACTGTTTGGAAATTACCTCCATCATCTCCAGCTTCTCTGGATAGGCCAGATCACCTGGGGCAGCATTATACTGGAGGATGTCAGACTTGATGTAGATATAAGTCCTGTAGACCAACCTCTCTTGGATATCCATCAGCATCTGCTGGCAGATGGACTCAAAAGCAGCAAGTTCTTGGGCTACCCAGTGTTAAAAATATGTATAAATGCACATTTTATTGAATAACAATAAATAAGAAGTGATAAAATGCTTTCAACTAATATATGTATACATTATAAGAAAGGACAGGATGACAGCTTCTGATTTGACTGTGGACCTTTTCCTAGTCCACCCATCTCAAAAATGGGTACCAGACAATTGATAAGGAATGTAAAAGCTACTTGTACCGTTAAAAATAGCAAATAGAGATTTTTTTTAAGGATTATCTGTCTTTGCATAAGATGTAATTAATATTAAACCACTTTTAACAAGAATGCTACAGAACAGACGTATGAAAAAAAAGGCAGTCAAAAAATACAAAAAATTAAAAAGTGCAACATTTTTTTAAAGGGTTTAGAATGAAACCAAATTTGATAGTTTAACCTGCCAACTAATTTCAGAGCCATGTACCCCACAATAGTTAGTTTATTAGAGTGAAATGAACTGCAGGAAAAAACTTTTTTACTCACGATTCTGCTTGATGTGTTCCTCCATCATCTCCACTTTGAGGATGCTGCACAGCTCAGACAAAGTCTCTAGATGATTGATATGTATGATGAGAGGCCTGAACACATCATACAAGTTGTTGCAAATTCTTTCAAGCATAGCACTGTCAATGTCAACAGTAAAACAGTAAGGTTTTACCACATGTATTTCAATGATTCTCTATGATCATATTTTTTTAAATTATGCTAATTGTGAATATACATTTATTTCACATTCAGTGAGTTAACATTTTTTTTTGCCGTCATTTGGTGTTAAATATAAAAAATCAATGCAAAAAAAAAAAAAATTGTAATGTGATTCGATTAAGCACAATTAAAATTAAGCCATTTGATTCAGATGATCAAAGAAACTAGATATTTTATAAAACCCGAATATTTTACACACTGAACATATTTTTTTATTAATTTTTTGCTTATTGAAATTAATATGACCAGCTGTTGAGGAACAACAAACTGGAAGCTATTTAGATAAAAAAAAAAACAGCCATACAATGATATATGAACAAACAAACTTTGGATATTAAGATATTTCTGTGTTTCTGTGAGGAAAACTGCAACTTACTCTAAAAGGGGCGTGGCTTTGGAGAAGAAATTGAAGTACAGCTGGTACTCATCTTCACAGACATGAACCATAAATGCACAGCCACTTCTCATCTATTTAAAAAAAAAATAAACAAGTAAGAATATGCAATTGGACCCACTGTACGCATGTTTGAAATTAGTTCCTTTAGTGATCACCAGAAACTGGTTTAGTACTTACCAAAGCACAATGGTCTCTGATATGTTTTGATGCCAGGTCACTGATCGTAGTTGCAATGCTCGGCCCAAGTAGTGTCTCTCTTTGGCTAAAGTAAAAAGCTTGGCAATCTGCCAATGCATTGGCGTACCTTAGGTTTGATTAAAATAAAATGAAAAACAAGTCTGAAAAATGGTTTAGTAAACTTTGCATTAAAAATTACAATATTAATATTTAACAAAAAAAAAAAAAAAGATTAAAAAGAGATTTCTCACAGGAACAGAATTTGTCAAAGAAAGCATTTACTTAATAGCACAGAGACATACTCATTATCTTTTTCTGTTCTTAATTCCAGCTGTTCTGTTAAGGCTTTAACTCTGGGGGCATTGGCACGGAATTTTCCATAAAACAAAGTGAAGGCATTATCTGTTATGTTTGGTGAATCCTAAATCAAAATTAAAAAAAAGACAAAAGATTAAAACATGAGGTTAAGTGTATCTGATCATTGACTAGAACTAGAAAATATCAAAATGAATAACATCATAACGATTTTCACTATGGGAAGCCAAAACAGATGCAAAGGCTCCTCTTTCTTCAGAGCAGAAAAATCTTGTTCACGATTTAGGATGCGCTTCAGCACATAGACCGCTACCAAAAAATGTAAATAAATATAAAAAAATAGGAATGAAAGAAGTCAGTGTATTTGTTTTGTATTGACAGTTACTAAGTTAGTAAGTTACTACTATCGTCTATAATTGAATATTGTCAATCTGAAGCTATGTTTTGGGTTGGCATGGTTCAGTGTATAACTTGAAAGAAAAATATATTTTACCTTTTTAGGCTGAACTTGTTGAGTAGCTGTCAGCAACACATTATTCACATGATTTTTTATCAGACTCAAGGCTTTGTTAAGGCACTGGCGGAAACGTGCTAGATAAACATCACACTCTTTATACCGGGGCTAGAAAAACACGAACATGTATATTTAGAAATGAACACACACAAATATATGTAGCAGTACCAACATAACTTGAAAAATGTTTTAATTATTTTATTCTGATATTTTTTTTATTAAAGTGAGGATATGGTATCTTGACTTACATTACTCTTCAAATAAAGAATACACTCATCCATTCGAGACAGCAGAGGAATAAAAGTTTCACCAGTCACATTCAAATTGGGGCGGCTGAGTTTCTGAGAAGAGTATTTTTTTTATTCAGTAAATTTAAAAATTATATCACTTTAATGTATGTATGTCAGGGTTTATGTTTTGGGCTATCACTGCTATCAGCCTTGACAGGTTATTACTTCTTTATATTATTGTGAACTGGAGGCGTGTATTTGGTAGCTGTGGCGGTTCTTTATTATTTACAAATCACAACATCAAATAACTTGATATAAGAGTACTTTGCTGATTCAAGTATTTATTCTCGACACAATAATATTATAAATAAAAATGATGAAATAAATTCCGAGTACATATTGTAGAAATCAATCCAATAAATTATCACATTCAAATAGGAACTCAATCAAGTTCAAGGATCCATCTATAATATCCAAGTACATGTATATAATAAACTGTCTAGCACAATATCTCCAACATGGAGGTGAACTATAACTCTCTCGTGATCACTCAGAATACCATAATATATATCACTCAGAATAACTACAATGACACGTCTGTCCTATACGAGAGTGGATCTTCAACTGTCTTAAATAATTCTTTCTTACTTCCGGAAATATAAAAAACTCGGATTTAGTTAAATTAAAAGTGATCTTACTGTTTCGAAACAATTATATTTTTACACGAAACAATTATACCTTTACACTTCTATACCTTTACACAATTATACCTTTACACCTCCCCACCCACCAAAAAATGTGCAACATTTCTCTAAAAAAAAACTATTATTAATTGCACTATAGATCTGTACCATCCTTAATTTATGATAAGTTACAATCAATGTATCAAAAAAAATATTCCACTCTATGCAACTAGAGTAACTATATACATCAATATATATACACTTGTATTTCTATTTATAATAAGTTATCTACAAAATAACATTATAGGTGCATATATTTGCATCAACATCATGAAAAAAATTGACAGAAGTTACAACCATAAATTATATGTCTTACAATGTGGTATCTTAATACTACAGCATTGTCAAAATCAAATTAATTATTTTATCAATTGTTACTGTATACAACATGGCATATCGTGCGAAGCGATGCCAAAATATATTCAATATATTCATTAAACTCAATTACAATATCATGGCATTCCTATGCCCAACTTAAATATATGCGTAGTTATCGAAGAAATTCAAATAAGACAGTATGACAATACCGATGTCCATACTCTTAATTCAATAAATAATAATCATCAGCCACTTGGCTGGATCTCATGGGGTACAATCAACATACAGCGTCCCTGCTGCTTATATGGTCCTTTCCGACCAACCCTTGGATAAACCAAGTACAATAACTAATTGAGAAAAAACAAATGATTATGAACAATATTACCTAAGTCCATCTCAACATTATAACTAATTCATAGTACCAACATAATATATTCCACAGTTTCAAATTACACAATGTCTAACAGTGGTATACTTTTTTTTTATCCTGTTATATCAATATGTATATCACCTCAAAATTTGGTGAACAAGTACAAGTTTGTGGTATCCAAATAATTACAAGTAATGGTAACAACTAATCATGTCACAAAAAAAATGTTATTTCATGTTACCAAAATCTATGTAAACAATCTTCCTAATATGTACTAAGTAAATGATAAAAATAATGTACAATACCATTATATACAATAATTTGCTAATCAATGTCAATTCATGCAATATTTAAAAAAAAAATAAATTACAATGCCAATGTATGCCATCTCAAAAAAAAATTTTGTTCAATGCCATTATATAGAATAAATTGTTCACAATGTCTTTCTATTACAAAAAAAATTGCCATGTCAGTGTTTTTAAACACCAACCTAACATTAACAATCTTCAAAAAAAAAATTATTGCCAAGTCATTTATTAACATGAAGTACAATGTGCCATACACAACAAAAAATATAATCATAATATATCATGCTGAATGAATTTATATTCTTGAGTAAGAATTTCTAAAAAAAAATTACTATGTGTTACCAAATATGCTAACTCAAATTACTATTCTCCATTTATAATATCTATGTAAATCACATCATTATTTATCAATGTATGTATATATGTGTACTAGTTAAGTCTAAGATAAATTTCATTTAACAATCAAGAAAAATATTTTGTATGTTATTAATTGTTATTTAATTATTATGCCAGCAACAAAATATCTGATCAATTTATTCAGTTAGCCTTGATAAAATATCTGGTATGAAATTGTCTGAATGCTTAATATGTGCTAAATCTAAATCTATCATTTTCATCTAAGTCTTGTTTCTTATTAAACAATGTGCCTCTTGAATGTGTGTGTTTTCTCAAACTGGGTTTCAAATAAGAAATATGTCTAAGTTTAAAGCAATTATTCATTGTGTGACCAAAATTTTTACAGTAGCTACATTGAAGCTTATTAAAATAATTTGTATGTTTATTTATCTCATATATTTGTCTTGTTCTGCATTTATTGTTATTTACATGGTTGGATTTATTCTGTACATGTCCATTTCTATAGTCATTTTGTGGTTGTTTATCTCTCATTTTGCTATTGTGTGTATGTCTATTACTATATGTCTTCTGTGGTTGTTGTCTAATTCTGATGTTTTCTTCATAGGTATTACTAGTTTGTTTATATCTAAAGGGGCAAAATGATTGTTTGTGACCAAAATTATGGCAGCAATAACATTCAATATGTTTAAACTTTAGGGTGCATCTATTTGCTTTATGGTCAGGTTTCTTACAATGAAAACATATTAATTTGTGTTTATCTGATACTGTTGACTCTTTCTTACCTTGTTTATTATTATGTGTAACAACTGAAATTGAGTTTATTTGTTTTACTATTGTTGCCTCTGTCTGTTTTTCAGAATTTTGCATAGTTTGCATTATAGTAGTAGTATCATTTTCTATCGGGTCCTTATCTATAGATTTCAGTACTTTTTGTATGTTTATTTCTTTGTTACTTAACCAAAATGTAAATAACTCTTGAGAATTATCTGGTTTAATGTCTGGAATATTACCTATAATTAAAGGGGCTACTGGTGATGTCATAGCTATGGCCTCAATTTTCCCACTAATCCATGGGGTGTCTATATCTATCATGGCTTTCTTACAGCTAAGTGTGTGACCATTTCCTAATTTAATATCTTCTGAACTGTCCATCATGCACTCATGTGGAACAAGAGATACATCTACCACTACACATGTAGCACCTGTGTCTCTAAGACACATAACCGGTTTATTATTGAGAAAACAGGGGTAAAATATCAAATTACCATTGTTACTTAACAAAGCATTAACATTATGTACTTTGTTATTTCTATTTAAGGATCTGCCTCTATCATTATTATGTCTAGGAGGACTATTGTTTGGTGACTGTCTATTTCTGTATTGTCCCTGATAACTACCAGAAGATCTATCATTACTGTTTCTATGATACTGTCTATTGGGTATATATCTGCTTTCTTTTACCTGACCATTATTCACATATCTATTTCTGTTGAGATATAATTTGCATTTGGCTATATTGTGTCCTGGGTTATGACAGTAATAACAAGTCCTTTGCATCCTATAAGGAAATCTGGCAGGTAAGCTTCTATATCTATTATCATTGTAACTGTATTGTGATCTGTTTTTGTGTCTAATGGCACTAAAAGTATTGTCATTCTTACTTTTGAACATGGGGACATCTTGATTACTATCTTTATAATCAGATAATGTGGAAATAAGATCTTTCTTGCAATTGACCTTCTTTAATTTAATGAAAGAGAATAATTTGCTGGAGCTTATGTTTAAAATTTTGTCTACTAGCATTAATTCTATAATTTGTTGGGGATCAGATGCATTTATGCCAGCCATTTTAATGTAGTTATTTAAATAGGACTCCAATTTATTTATATAGGCTGTAGGGTGTTCTGTTTCAGTCATTATTGAATTGTGGAACAGATTCCTATAGTGTTCCTCAGTTTTGTTATGAAAATCTAAGAGGTGTTGCTTAATTTCATTATATGATTTATGTTCTGGTCGACCTAACATTTGCAATACGCTTACTGATTCACCACGGAATGCTTCTAGTACATATTTAGTCCACTCAGACTCTGGTATATTGTTAACTGTAAGTATAGATTCAAAATTGGCCAAATATGCATCAATGTTACCATCTTTAGAATTAAACTGAGCTATATGTGGTCTACCACCTGTATTATTCTTTTGCAGTGTTTTTGTGTGTTGCTCTGAGTCTATTCTTTTCATTTCTATTTCTGCTTCTAATCTTTTTATTTCTAACTGTATTTTCTCTTTCTCTAACTGTCTCTTTTCTCTTTCTCTAATCTTTCCTGTCTGTCTGCATCTAACTTTTTCATTTCTAATTTCTCTTTTTCTAATTTTTCTTGTCTGTCTGCATCTAACTTTTTCATTTCTAATTTCTCTTTTTCAAGATTTCTAAGGGCAAGTCTGTCTTCTCTATCTACTCTTTCTTTAGCCTTAAGTTCCTCTTTTTCAACGTTTTCTTTAATAAATTGTAGGAGTTTCTCTCCTGTTAGACCATATTTTTCACCTCTCCTCTCATATACTTCCCATAAATTTTCTTCTAAATTTTTAGCCTCCATATTGCCGGTTCAGATATATGAAATATGTAAATATAGTGATAAAAATCACTATTATAGAAAAATATATGATACTGATACTGTATCACTGGCAATACACAAAGCTGTAATCAATGTAACCTCAATTAAAATTACTGGCACTGATCAACATTAACTGGCATTGACTTAAATGGCATGGCAAAAAATCATTACACAATATTGTACATTGAAGCGAAAAAAAATAGAAGGGGGGTCAGTGTTCAGTGTCTAATAAATAATAAAATAAAGAAAATAATTATGAAGAAATAAGGTTTTTACAAGACAGGACTTAAACGATAACAGAATCAGCGAAAAAAAAATTCCTAATAGAGTATGATAGTACACATGAGAGAAAAATAATGATTAAACTAGACGAGACATCGACAAAACTGGTAGAAAAAAAAAATTTTGGACAATATTTAAACAAAGGGTTTTAAACAATGAACAAACAAGTCGCAGACAACTAAATATTTACATGATATCGATAATCTAGCTGGATCCAAAATTAATCAATCAACACACAATTAAGTGTAAAGATCCAGAAAGAAAATCAGTATGTCCTAACAGAAAGCGCCAGATGACTAGTTCAACTGACTCACCACTCCACCACCCATTAATGAAACAAATAACATAAATGAACACTGATTATAAGGGGAAAATAAAATAGGAGAGAAGAAAAAAAAAAAAAATTATTTAAATTTAAAGTAAATATATTTTTTACTTGTCTTCCTTGTTCTGCTGTTCTTTCTTCTTGTCAAAAGCTTAACTCGGATGCTCCTGGTTCCTAATAATGTTAATACAAGCACTAACAAGCACAGTCTTTAGTGTAGCAAACAGCCATCTTGACCTGTGACCTTGCCTCCTTTTCCGTAGATGAATGAAAGTGTCAATGTAAACACTGGCCAACAGTGAATGAAAGTTTCTTCCTGAATGTACAAGGTAAACAAACACAGTCTGAGATGTGTAGTGTAGTCTCAGTCTACAAGAAAACAAGCGGCCATCTTGACCTGGTTTGCACGCCGTCTACGGGAAGGTGCTGACGTCATCGGAATACACAAGCAGAGAGAAAATAATGATGAATTCTCTAATGATGAATTTTTATACTGTAAGAAGTATATCTTCTTATATTTGGCAACTAGGTACCAAAGTGTGACTTTAATCGGGCAGTAGGGTATGCCGCGATCAAAATGAGGTGTCACTTGCTAACGACCTCAGTGTCGGACACGTCGACTTGCAAATGTGGGTCACTGTGGATGTGGGTCACCGTGGGGCTCCGTCGGGTTGAATCAACTTTTGTTGCCGCCTCTGGAAGATGAACTTTTATTTGCAAACTGTTAACAGTATACTGGTCTCTCTGGTCTTCGGGATGCTTAGGTTCTCCATGTTGGCCACAATTTATCAGATTTCTGGTGCCGCCTCTGGAAGATGAATTCAGCTCGTCCAGCAAAATGGAAGTTGTACTTTCCTGTGTTCGTAGTTCTTATTGTTCAGTTTTCAGGTTCAGTTCGTCCCACCGCTGCCACCATTGTCAGGGTTTATGTTTTGGGCTATCACTGCTATCAGCCTTGACAGGTTATTACTTCTTTATATTATTGTGAACTGGAGGCGTGTATTTGGTAGCTGTGGCGGTTCTTTATTATTTACAAATCACAACATCAAATAACTTGATATAAGAGTACTTTGCTGATTCAAGTATTTATTCTCGACACAATAATATTATAAATAAAAATGATGAAATAAATTCCGAGTACATATTGTAGAAATCAATCCAATAAATTATCACATTCAAATAGGAACTCAATCAAGTTCAAGGATCCATCTATAATATCCAAGTACATGTATATAATAAACTGTCTAGCACAATATCTCCAACATGGAGGTGAACTATAACTCTCTCGTGATCACTCAGAATACCATAATATATATCACTCAGAATAACTACAATGACACGTCTGTCCTATACGAGAGTGGATCTTCAACTGTCTTAAATAATTCTTTCTTACTTCCGGAAATATAAAAAACTCGGATTTAGTTAAATTAAAAGTGATCTTACTGTTTCGAAACAATTATATTTTTACACGAAACAATTATACCTTTACACTTCTATACCTTTACACAATTATACCTTTACAATGTATTAATACGTTTAACTGCTTTGCTTGATAAAGTTTTTTTATAACAAGATTTTTTCTACGCAGTGGCTACGGTTCTGTCTGTTCAGAACCCGTATTATTTTTGTCCAGATACCATCCATATATGTGCGCATGCGCAACTTTCGGGACACCTTATTTTTAGCGATATAATGTTAAAATAAAAGAAATTCTGCTAATTCGTCCGACTTTATTAGGCTTGGGCAGACCCCCAAAAAATTAATAAAGAATAACTGCTGTGCATGCGCACATCTTTACTCTTATTTTTAGACATATATCCTGACAACTAAAAGGAAACATTCTGAAAAAAAAAAAAATAAAAAAAAATATGTCTCTCAGAGGAAACGAACCTCTGGATATAGTCAGCATAAAAATGAGTCATGGCCAAACGTCTAAACCATTCTGCTAGTGTGCCACACAAACTAAACAACCATTTTAATGTACTATTGAAACAAAAATGTGCTCTGTTATGTTTTCACTTTCTTTTGACCTAGTTTTAGGCCTATATTCTTATTTTGTAATTTAAAATAATTCAAAGCCGTATTTATTTAAAAAAAATAAATATTATAAAAGCTGAGAACTTAATTTGTATAGAAATTAGCAGAATTTCTTTTTTTATTAACATTTTATCGCTAAAAATACGGAGTCCCGAAAGTCGCGCATGCGCACATATATGGATGGTAACTGGACAAAAATAATACAGGTTCTGAACAGACAGAACCGTAGCCACTGCGTTTTTTCTACAACTTTATGTAAAGTATTTTATTTTCTTACTATTAGCACCATGGATGAAAGAATAAGAATATGGAATATTAAAATACAAAGGGTAAGGTAGCTAGCCATACAATGCAATCGCCAAATACTTAATTATAGGCTACTTGTTTGAAACAAATTACATGTATCTAGTTTTAGATGGACTCTTAGCATTAGCTAAAGGAAGCTAAATATGTTGAAGCTAAAATATATTTGTCATCGTCTTTTCAGGTTTCTCACACAAAGAATATTTAATTCAACTTTTTTTCTTTTACTGAATAAAATGTTTACAAATTTCTTAGCAAACACTTTATGCATGTAAAAATTCTATAAATAGAGATTATATGTCAAACTGGAAAAACAAATAAAAAATCTAAAAAAAAAAAAAACTGCTACTAATCTTTTGGGTTCTAATTTAAAAAAATTGTCCAACTAACCGCTGATATACTGTCAAGTTCATTAAAGTATGACAACTTGTTGCTAATACTCTCTGCTAAATCCATTAAGTGAGTCTGAAAAAAAACCACATATAAAGTGTATAAAAGCATACATATAAGGTGAACATAATGTATCAAGAAACCAAAACTGAGCTAAAGTGTTTATTTAAGAGGGTAAATAAGGAAGGAATATGTGTGGTAGAGTAACATTTTAGTAAAATTTCTAAAAAAAAAAGTGCAACTGAATTCAACTGCTAAGTATTATTTTGTTGTAGAACTGCATAGATATAACCCAAATTTACAGAAATGAACAAAGAGAAATTATGATGTTTCAAATAATAAATAGAAAATACTGTGAGTGCATGATCACAGGAAAAGAATGGCAGAATGGTAAAAAGAGAGGGTGGGAGGAGGGGAATTAACACATCTGTACAGTGAATAAATATTTTGAAATCCGTCAGCCCACATCCCATCAAAGAATATTACCTGCTCTGCCAGCAGATGCTCACACTCTTCATGCAGGGCATTAGTCTTTGTAGCTACATGGACGTACTGACCACTCAGCTGCTGCAAGTAATCTAACGCTTTGTTGACTTCAGTGAGAATATTGCTGCACTGGTCCTTGTACTGAGTTAATTCATCAGTGTACTGCCTGTGTAAAAACATTTAAAGGATTTTCTCACATTTTATTCAACAAAGTAACATTTTAACCCACGAAGTGTGTTAAGAAACTTTCTGTGGTGTGCTGGAATTTTTTAGTGTTTTGGGTACCTTTAGAAAAATCAATATTGGCAAATAAGTATTACTCCTAGGCCCAGTAAAGTATATATATTCTGAAAGATGATTGAATGGGGGATCATTTTAAATATTTCAAAACTTTTTTTTATGTTTATTTATGTGACCTTGAGCTTGGTTTTCAGAGGTCATGAGAAAAAAAACAACTAAAGTGTATCTTTCAAGGTGCCTCAACCTCCCTCTTTTTAATGTCTACCTTTATAATTCTGATATTATATTATAGCCCTTTCATTTACCTTTCAAATTATGTATGATTTGTATGAGTGTGATATATGAATGACTTTAGAAACCTTTTTTGTTTTGGTTTAAGTGCTTAAAAATGTGCAAAACGTACTGACATGACAGAAACAAAAAAACTAAGATAAAAAGGACAAAAAAAATTAAAGATATGTAAAATCAATTTATTCAATTAATAATAATATTCTGAATGAGAAAAATATATGAATAAATTTATTCATTGACACATCTACGTTTCTGAAGGCCTTGGTTTGTGAAATTCTTGAGTTTAGGTTCACATTTATCATGGCAGCCAACCTTGCAAGTTGGGTACCCCAGTGTCTTGATCGTTTACGATCGGTACGTCTTTTTTTCGTGTCACACAATAAATGCAAGCGTAACAGTCTTCATAAGAATCACTTCTTTCGTTTCATTGAAAGGTTTCAAAAAGATTTACTACAAGAAATAAGTCGTAAACCTGAAGTCCCAGCAATAGCATCCACCATTTTTTTCGAAAAAAATCAACCATGAAAAACAGTTGACAAAATTCAACCTAATAACTCGTTTACATAAAGTAAAAGTACAAGACAATGGCGAAAAACGGAAGTTTATTTTATAATAAAAGGAAATGGCTACGGTACAGATAAATATTGGACTGGATTTCTTTTCTCTACATGTATTTTAATCGGCCGATTATATCAGCCGGCACACCACAGAAACAGCCCGTCGGCCGATTAAATCGGCCGAACACACTTCGTGGGTTAATCTAAGTCTGGATGAAAAAAACCATGTAAATAACACTTCATTAGCAGACAATCGATTTGTCAAAAATACAACGAATAAAAGCATGTTAATTATTAATGATTTTCGTTTAGCCATTCATTTAGCTTTTTTTGTGAATAGTGGTTTTATTAGTTTTAAGTAATTACATGTTAGTGAAAAAATTGACTTATGTAAATCACACAAAAAAAAGCATGCATTGCTTATTGTAGGTAAGAAGGAAACTGTAAATGTTCAAGGAATTAAAGCTTTACGAGAATAGTTGAAAAAAAAACAAAGTAAGTAAATAACAAATGATACTGACTTTGTTCCTTTCACAAATATAAATTTTAATCTTACATTGCAACCGAGCACTGGTAATTTTTTGTCTATAAAATGGGGCCATTAAGTAAAATGTATATTACAAAGTTTAATGTAATGACAAAGCTTATGTTTTTCAATATTTAATAAATTATCTCTTTTAACTGGTTTTAAGTTACCTATATAAGCCTCCATCATCTCGTTCAAGAGCTTCTTCCAGCTCAGAAAACCATGAAAAAAACTAAAAAATAAATAGATTATAAATCAGTTCAAGTTATAACCAGCTTCAAGGAAATAAGTGTAAACTCAATGCATTTTTTAAAATCTATTATAATAAACAATTACGTTCCAGTAAAAAAATTAAAGGCCAGTATTTAGCAAAGATATTTCACAGAAAAAAAAATATTCATATATTAAAGGTGATTAGAGATTGTCTGAAAATTTTAATTTTCTTAGAAAATTAGAATTGAAAAAAATAAGATAAACACTGTATAAGTTAAGAACCTGTTGTGCATTCTCTATCTTGTTTGTATAGGGTAACTTTAAATCTTTCATAAAGCTAGATAAACCAGAAGTGTCGTCAACTTTGTCTTTGTCTTGTGAGGGTAATCTTGCAGGAGTCAATGACTGAGTATCATCTTCTGGAAGCTATAATTTAAAAAAAAGACCAGATAAGGATCTAAAACTGAAAAATAAAATCTAGAAAATACTTTAAAATTTCATTAATGACTATTCTGCCAATTCACTTAAATTCTTTTTTTGTTTAATAAGAATTCTGGTCTATCTTTAGCAAGCCCATTTATGGTAGATATGTTCTTTTGAATAACTTATAAATAATATAAATTATTTTAACTCCCAGAGTGTTTGGCATCAGTTGCAGTGCAGTAATTTTATTCACACATTTACTATGTCTTCTTGATAGGCAAACTAGTGGAGTAACCATTACCCTAAAGGAAAAGCAACCAAAAAGGGAATCTTCAAGTCCAAATTCTCTTAAATCTGATGCAATGAGAGCCCCCAATCATTTCTGGAAGTCCTATGCATAAGAACCCCAGTTACCTAAAAACAGCTCTGCTCATACTCATAGATACCACATTTTATTTCCTGATCAGTTTCAAAGTTGAAACAATTTACAATACATTTAACTTGAATACAATTTTACCAGGATAAATCACAAATACATAATTAAATTGTTTTTAAATTAAATATACACTGAACCATGCCAACCCAAAACATAGCTTCAGATTGACAATATTCAATTATAGACGATAGTAGTAACTTACTAACTTAGTAACTGTCAATACAAAACAAATACACTGACTTCTTTCATTCCTATTTTTTTATATTTATTTACATTTTTTGGTAGCGGTCTATGTGCTGAAGCGCATCCTAAGTCGTGAACAAGATTTTTCTGCTCTGAAGAAAGAGGAGCCTTAGCATCTGTTTTGGCTTCCCATAGTGAAACCCTGTCATGGATTACTCGTAAGTCAACGTCAACTGGTTTATAATTTGGATACGTGTCAGCCATTTTGACACAAAATTGTAGTATCATTTATTATTATAAAAAGATGACCGGAAAGTCTACCCAAACGAATAAATTAGCAAATATATAACTTTTGAAAACTATTTTTGTTATTAATTCTGTTAATAATTAAAATAAAAAATAACGCCTCATCAGGTAACTAAAAAGCATACATTTAGTTCACTGACGAGTGAGGCGTGCTGATTCTTTTAATATCATTCAAATCAAATGTGTTATTTTCTTTATATCATTTTTTATGGATGGGGGTTGGGGAGGGCTGGAAAAAAAAATTGCATTACACTTGATTCTTCTAATGGGGGAAATATTTTCTTAGAAATAGCTAGTTTTTTAGGGGAATTTATATATGGCATTGAATAAACTATTTTCATAGCCTTTCCTGATTGTGTTTTTTTAAATTATTCATGTAAGGTAACTATCGTTTCATTAATCTTTGCATCATGATTTATTTTGAATCACATTAAGACATAAGCATATGAGTTTTTATAGTATATTGATGTCGAAAAGGTTAGCTAAAGCACCATAAAAGGAAAGAAAAAAAAAACATGCCAATGCTTTTAAGATTAGAATTATGATAACAGTACTGAATTTTTTCGCAAAGACATAGTGAAAGACATAGACAACAAAGCACATGACATATATAATTATAATTAATTAATTTATTCATTGTAATATTTATTTAAATTGTATTCATGAATCATGAAATACAACATTGTCATCGGCAGCATTTAAACTTTTTAAACACGTTTTTTTTTGTTCATTGTACTGTTATTTAAAAACTTTCTGTAACAATCATTCTATTCTTTTGAAATTATGATTTACATTTCTTATTGAGAAACAAAAGTGTCTAACTAAAGAAAAGAAAGTAAAGCTAACAAAATACATTGAAGTTTGAAATAGACAGTCCAAAATTTTGATGATAGCCAATAGAAGACCTATTTTTTACGATAAATACCAGAATTATTTCCAGAAGGCCTTAGCACTTTTTGCTATTATGACTCACCCTCAATTATAGCTAGACCTACATCACCCCTGACAGTAATGCGCCAATTATGTCATTTAAATACTCTAACTTAATTTTTCCTAACCCAGTTCTTCTCTTTATGTATTGAAACATATACAACAGTGGTCCTAAAAATGGGCTCTGCAGTTCCTGTGAGATTTCTGGAGGGTCTGTGAAGGATGTTACCTTGTTGAACTTTAGGGCTATTTATCATTATTGTCAACAGACATTCTCAGGTATTTAGGGCCCTTGGTGGTGTTTTCCAAATATTTGGGGATCTTAGACAAAAGCACATTAAGGAATTAATACCTGTGTGTAAGGGATGAAATGAAATCTCTTAGATCTTGTGAACTACTGATGGTATGTTTTTTTATGGTGCCCATCCTTCTTTCATCACCCCCATAGCCAATAGTGCATTGGCCTTGGAGGCACTACAGGAGATATAGCGGGGACTTAAACTAAGACCTGTCCTCACTGGAGATCGAACCAGGAACCCTTATGTCAACAGTCGAGTGCTTTACCCCATGACCATCCGCTCCCAAATATAACACCTGTAGAGGCGTCTATTTAAGTGGGGGACTTAAGCTATTGCCTTGTTTACCTTTCCATTTCCATTTGAACAGCTCTGGTTAAGTCTGGTAGTTAATTTTTATATTTCCCAGAGAAATCTAAAGCTATTTTAAAAGAAGCTGCCCTGCTAGATACTATAAAAAGTAATAACATGCGAGTAACGTGATGTCAAGCAAACTTTGAGAACTCTTCCAATTGTAAGTAAAAGAAAATTTTAATTTTAGGTGAACACTGTCCAGCAAGTTCTTGTCATATGGTTTATACCAACCAAAACACCTTCAACCAACTACTGCAAGCCCAACAACAGCCCAGCTGATGACAATGACACTCTCCCACCACTGTGTCAACAACGACCATTACTACAGCTGTACCCTAAATTACTGATGTACCGGTACTTCTCCCTAATGCACTGTATCCTGAATATGAATATTACAATGTGGAAATTCAAACCTTTATCACTGAATCTGACCCAGCCAATTTTAATTTCAAGGTGGGTAGAGTGAATGGACATTTAAATAGAGTGAGATGATAGAATTGCTTAGAATAGCAAAATGTGTAATGATTTTATCATTATTATTCATAGTATCTCCGGAGGGAGTGATGATAAAAAGTTAAATTATTGAAGTTTACATTCTATAAAAATATGAAGGAAGTTTGAGTGTAATGTGAAATTAATGCAAAAGTCAATGCCCCCGCTCCCCCCCCCCTCACCCCTTCAATTTCACCTGGACTTAGGAAAGATTTGGCTACGGTGCGATGTAGCTACAGACAACGTAACTTTTCACATCAATGGCCTTACCATGGATGAGAGTAGCATACATTTCTTTGGTGATTTCTCCAACTATTTAAGTTCAACTTATACAACTTGGACAGAAAACTCTAAGTCAGATGATTTTAACTTGGTGATCTAGTTATAACTAACATTTGATTAAAAGATTCTGTGAATGTTGTTCAATAACTCCACTCTGCGATTTCGATTACATGTTTCCTGCTGAAAGGACTTTCTATGTTTTGTGTCGTAGTTCAATTCATAAAGCGTTTTCCCTACTGCGCCTGATGTGCTTTGATTTCATTGATTTTGCGCAATGCTAAAAGTTACCACTTTTTAGCTGTCTTGTTTACTATCATTTCATTGCGTTAAAGTAACAATAATGAATGCAGCGAATGGAGTTTTAATATTGCTCACAAATAATTTTTGATTTTTTGCAATAAGTTCTAATAATATATGCATGCGAGATATCAAAGGTAAAATGATTTGAATCTGATATGGATCAACTAACTTTTTCAGCCAGTTTCATATGATGAATGAGATATCATTGGAAGCTTCTTGATGTTGTGGAAGTAACAGTCTCTTATTATCGTTTTTAATTCATTTGATGATAATCAACATCAGTTATATTGAAAGTGCCAAATCATAATTAACGCAAATAAATTTGATGGTTACAAAATTGATTAGATCAATTATCATGGAGCAAAGATGATACAATTTTCTTTGAAGGCATCACGTCGTTGAGTTTCTCTATTCTTATCTGTTGAAGTTTTAATCGGAAAGCTATTGGAAAAAGAATGAATCTCTTTAAAGAATATGGTCGTACATTTCTTGATTGTTTGGTTGTTTGATTGATTGAAGTTTAGTATTTTACAAAATTTATAAAAAGTCTCGAAAAACTGGTTTGTTTCTTCTCTTGGAATGCTGTCATTTGGGGTCCTCTCTCTTCAGACCATAAATTTAACGATCTTTACGTTAACAACGAGTATATATTTATTTGATTACTTCTCTGGCGATAATGTTTTTATATCACGTTTTTGGCGCCTGACACAGGTGTATCATATTAAAATCGACAAAATATTACACTTTCTTTGAAAAGGGGTGATTATTAAATGTTTGAAAATGATTATTTGACAAAAAAAGAAATGGTTATAGTCTGAATCTAACAGTCTTTGTTTAACAAATCAAGGTAATTATTAAAGAGGTTGTGGGCATCTCATCTGAAAAATTATCTGGTTTGTATCAATTGAGATGAAATAATGATGGTGCTCTAAAGTTATAGCGATATCATCAACTGCATAATATTAAACTTTATGATGCAAATATTTATGGTGGTTATGATATATTATGATCTGTCTTTATTCACAAGATGGATGACTCCACGAAGCGGCTCATAATGTTATGCCGTTTGAGTATTATTAGCGTTACGAGACTAAGCGTTTTAAAAATACATTACGAAGTTTTGATGCAATCTATTGAGTATCGTCAATATGTAATGTTTGGTTGATAATTTATTACATTTATTATACAAATTTTGTATAAGGCTTGCGTACTTTATTGCTCACTTTGTTTCAACAACTACGTTTACTGGCCTTCCCGGTGGTGCAATGTGCTGGTGGTGACTCTTTCAATGCAAAAGATGAGTAAAAGGAAAGCCCACTGATCGAAGTATTTTTACTGTGCGATACACCGTTTTGTAGTCAGTTTCGTAATATCTCGCTGTGATAACGGCGTCTTCGAAAGCATTATCCGGAACCTGCAGAATGAGCTATTGTACAAAAGGAGGTTAAGTTGTTTGCGATGAAACTACGGTTGTATGCTGGCGTTTCTTGAAGATATGTTCTATCAGAAGAATTATGAATTTTTTCAGGTGATTTGATCCAAAGTCGTATTACAGTTCTTGACCATTTGAAGTAAAAGCGGCTGGATTGTTGAGCTCAACCGCGCGATCTATTTCATGCCGGGTTAAAACCGATGTTCGCTATCAGTTCAATGATGACTCATTAAGACTAAAGTCGCGTTTTGCCGCTAACTCTTTAATGATAGCAAAGTAATGATGAAATTGGTGGGTCTCTTGTGAAATGTATTTCTTGCATTGTTTGGTTTACAAAGTTTATCTAATCGAGATTTCTCTTTGAAAAATTGAAATACCAATCTTTGTTTGCCAGCGTCAACGAAAAGTTATGTGACGATATTAAGCTTTGCTTGTTTTGATTATCTACTATATCTTGTTTACTTTAATAATTCAGTCTTTCAATGATAAAATTATAATGACCAGTTGTACTAGCGGTGTGGCATCATTCAGTGCGTCGTTCTTACAATAAAAAATCTGGTGTTCTTTTTCAGTTTTATATAATGGTTAATAGTTGGCTTTTATTTCGAGAGAGTTCTGTTACTGAATGTTTGAGGGTCTTCTCAATTGAAGCGGACAAAGAGAGTTTGCCCGTTGATATCATGAATTCTTTATATATGATATATTAAAGATCACAGTTACTAGTATGACCCATCATTTGATTATTCAAATGTTTCTTCTTTGATCCTTTATTTCAATTAAACATGGTTCATTTGCAGATGTTATTTATAATGAACTTGCATTTCATCGATGGCGTTATTTGGAATCTTACTAAACTTGAGTTGTTTACTGTATCAATCTTGATGATTAGTAACCAAAGTATAATGGCGATGATCGTGAAAAGTCAACATTTTACACCATTACCTATTGCATCTCACCTCATTGTTTGATTATTGATTTATCTTCAAATGAGGTCGTCACCTGTTTGAATAACTGTTATAATTATTTCCCCTGTTTTAACTGTCATTTTCACGTTGTTTGAATGATTGCATTAAATATATGTGACAAAAAATTATATTCACTTCAAGCGATTATTTTCATATTTGTTGTTCCAACTTTTGTTTAAGATCAATTCACGGGTTTGATAATGAAACCCATCAGTCAGATATTTATCATGTTGTTTTACAATCTTTTTCCAGTTCTTGTCATCTCCATAAAAGGCGAAGATTTGATTCTTAATTAATTTTCACTGTTCTGATGGAAGATTATTTTCCCCTCTTTATATTCTGCAACATTCTTTATCATCATCTCAAAGCAGCCTTTTCTTATTTTCGATGGTATTTTTCTTCGTCGACAATAAAAACCAAGCATTGCGGAAAAATATGAGATCATCGTCGGATCTTTAATAATGTGGAAAAAATTATGATACAACTGAACCAATACCACACTAAAGATGCTATAAATGATAATTACAAATTTTTTTAAAATCAGGTTAAATTTGTTGCATCGTGATTCTTATTAATCTTTATCAGTTGATTTCACGACCTAATGCACTTTCATTTCATTGCTTCTAAGCTTTTTAAAATCTACATGGATCAGCTGCAAAGATTTCGGACTTTTAAAGATATAATATAATAATCTGGATTTACATTTGCGTTTACTAAATATCTTTTGTGCATTCACACATTTGTTTCGATTACCTTTATATAATGTTATCCATATTAAACTGAAAAATATTGAACTTGGTACACTTCATCTTCAAAGCTATGGTCATTAAGTTTCTTTTGAAGGCCTCAAATATGAAATGGTTGCAAAAATTATTAAAACAGCGGATCACTGCTGAATATGATGATTTCAGATTAAATAATCTAAAAAGTGTTGTTTACTATTTTCAGATATAAATACTTTAAATTTAAAAATATAATTCTTTAGTTTACATTTATAACCATATATTATAATTGCAGAAGCGCATGATATTAATCAGGATCCCAGTTCAAACCCTCAAATCTTGCGGTGTGATGACGAAAGTTCTCAGTCCACCAAACTTCAAAATAGTGAAGATTAATATGCGGAAGAGTGGTGCAAACATGGACACACGAACTACTGTCAGCCATATCTTTGCTTTCTATCAAGCCACGCGGCATTAAATGTTGCGATATTTTTTAATTTTGTCTCTCGTGATGATTGTTAAAAGTCGTTAAAATAGAAGTCAATGGATATTCATTTCTTGCAGTCTTTTAATAGTGTTTGATCATCCAAAATTTTGACGTTTATCATACTGGAACTTTGGAAAATGTTATTGTAATATAGTTGCAAAGATTTACCGTCAGACTCAAATCAGATGAAGTGAGTCAAAACCTTTTTAAAGGTATTATATTTAGCAATAAAACTTCAGCGTCTTTTCAATGGAACCAGGTCACAAAAATGTTGTCACTCCATATTCAATGTGATAATAAAATATTGTCAGGTAATCAAATCTATTTCAGCTTGAAAAGAATTTCAAGTGCAGCACATAGCAAATATTTGTTACCTCAGTATCTACTACAACTATGGAAAAAGTGGGAAGATGGCGATATCTAATTCTGAAATGTTCAAAAGAGAAAACTAGTTCAAGTATTAATAATGATTCATTCGATCAGGCGCTATCTTAAATTGTTATGTAATTACAAATGCATTCATTGTTATTATAAATGGACAAATTACCATTATCATATCTTTACACATTTATGAACATCTTTTAATATACATTATTTATCTTATAAATCGGTTTGATAAAATTAAAAGTAATCTAAAGATGATATTCGTGAGTCATATTGAAGTTCTGTGAAAAAGTAATTTCTGAAAGATTTTGTATGCTGATTCACTTTGATTATGTTCTGCAGCAATTCAATTATTTGAGTCTTTGGTAAAATTTTTACTTTACATCTAATCGACAGGTAAATTACATTTATTATCGTTGCGACATTCTACAATCTTTAGCCAGTCGCATTCTTCTAAGGTGGCCTCTTTTAATCGTCGTTTTGTTCAGTTCTCTCAAAGGTGTGGCATGGAGATAAGTCAGCTTTTGGCGCCACTCAGCAGATGGTTCGTAGTTCTCCACATCATTTAATCATGTTTAGGCCCTGCGATGTTTGATATTATGTCATCATGGATTGGAGCAGTTTCTTGAAGATCATTCTTACATATCCTTCATACCAGTCTTTAACTTATCTGTAGTAGTAAATTGTATGGTAGGTTGATTCATATTTTAATCCTTTAAAGCATGGTTAAGCTTAGACCATCATAAATAATAGATTTAATGATGTAATATGTGATTTCTTATCTTCCTCTTTCTTCAAATGGTTCAGCATCATTTAAAAGTTGAAGAAATATTTATACACTTATGAGTTAAGTTGGCGATTTATCAATATTTGTCTGATCATTCATCACTTCACTTGGTTGAGCACTCGTAATGAAGATGTTTCTCTTTACGAGTTGTGATTTAACGTAAAATGTTAAGTTGACTGTAATAAATCCCTTTATCTATCTTGCAAAAACAATTCATCAAGACATGGTTGCTTCGATGATTGTGCCAATTATAGCTAACTTCAGCTATCTATCTTTAAAATTGAGGTTTTTCTCAGGTCTCTACTTTATTATCTTCAACTTATTTATTTTCTTACAAGATCTTTTACTGATGGTTAACTCAACTTTAATTGCCTTTAATACTTATCTTGTGTGATGAAACTTTTGCTATTATATGTCGTTCTTTTTATTCTATATGAAGAAAAAAAGCAGTCAATTGTCTACTCCCGAAAACTTCAACATTTTCTTGACTTGGCTGTGACTTGCATTATCAATCGCAGTAAGAATTTTAAGATATTGGCGCTCGTGAACTCTCATTTCAGGCGTCTCTATTACGTGTAATTTGATAATCAATATATTCAATCTCTATCAGTGCCGTCTCATGTCTCTTCCAGCTACTTACCTCTTCTCTTTCCTGGGTTCCTCTTTTGCCACCTTGTGACGTAACGTCTGGGCTCTTTTGCAAGTCATTATCGAAAGCTGTACCTCTTTGGATCTCTCTTGATTAATGGGATCTGCTTTTGTTCTTCCCAAGACAGCATTGATTTTTCAGCGCATCAGTCACCGTCGTCTTGTAGGAGCATCTGTGACACCCACAGATTTGGGCGCAGTTTCTCTTGATGATCTAACTTCTTGAATATCCTAGTACTTTTTCAACTTTCATTAGTTGTTGAAAATCAGGACTTTCATCATCGAGAAATTGGCCGAAGTTTGAATGGGATGCAAATTATTTGAAGGTGTACTGTTTCATTGATGTTGCAGCTTTGATGTCCTCGTCTGCTCTCCCATTAACACGCTCACCACGCCCAGGTAGATAAGGCGTTGTCCGCTTGCAGATGTTGCGGATCCATGTGGTTGGTTGGATGTTGTTTGTTTATCCGTATGGTTTCATCTGTTTTTCAATTGATGGATGTTGAACCCAACTTTGTTTGCTTACGATCTGAACTATTCGAGTTCTGTTGTACATCTTGTTGCAGTGTGCTGAAACTGATAAGGCCCTGACGTCATCCATGAAATCGAAGTCTTCAAGCACAACGATGGTCCATCCGAATTATATTGTTTGCATTCTAGTGGACTTCTTTGTGATTCAGTCCCTACCAGAAAGAAGGATGTTGGTGACAGCAAGCAGCCTTTCACTCCGGTCTGACATAAAAAGGCTCCGTCAGCTTTGTGGATAATCAACATAACGTGGAACTGGCGTGCGTTTGTTGGATGATCTGGCGATAGAACTAAGTGTGAGTTCCATTAATTGTGCCGCTGGAGTTCCCAGGCAACGCTCCGATGATTACATCTGCTAGAAAATGCTACCCGAAGTCAAAATTGATACAGTGGAACCTTATTCAGGGACTGCTCATGTCGATCTTGCAGGGTGGCGATCATATTGAAGTGCACGACTCCATCTCTTGAAAGCCTGCCTATTCGTTTCTGATCTTTTGTCAAAGCCTGTGGTCTCCCAACATGATCAAAATCAAGATCTTGCTGGGAACAGACCGGAGCATGATGCCTCCTTAGGTTGTTGCAACTGGATGGGTGCACACTGCCGGAGCGGCGAAGTGCCCTTCTCACCATTAACGATGCTGATAACGTCGGGCTTGCCTCTGGAACTGAGGGAGAAAACATGTTGTTGTGGGGACATCGAGCTTTCGGGCTTCAGAATGACTGTGCAGTCTGGGACCTGGCTTCTTGATTGTTCCCATGGCCAGTCTCACCGTGGGTGGGTTGTTCATCAAGAGGCCTACTATATGATGGTATCGTCAAGGAGTTGGCTTTGGTGGGTCTATTTCAGAATTTCGTAATCACAGGTAACAGTTCTCTCACATTTTCAGTTGTAATCTATGGTTTCCGTCTTGTCTTTCTGAGCACATTGCTGCGTGTTTTCTTTTTGCTACCAGGGTCTGGGCATTTCACTTTGACCTCTCTTTATCTCTCTTACCTGTGCCGAGCTGTATCTCATTGTATCGTGTGATGGTTTATCGTCCCTCCAACGCTCTTCTTGCTTCTTGTTCTTTCCCAGTACTTTTGCCACTACAGTCTCCCATACTATAACCAGTCTTGCTGACTCATGTTGATCATCTCTCTTTGCAATGTTTTTATATCACGGACCCAATGTACTTGGGTCATATCTTACTTTTTTTGCGTCCTTCTTTCCGGACTTTCTTTGCAGGTATCATCAGCTCTTTTTAATTTTATCCTGTAGTGTTTCCTCTGTTGTTTTCTGTAAACTGATCAGCTAGTCTACGGTGGCTTTACACTAGGTGATGGATTGATCCACAGCGTGTTGCTCCTCGTTTACCCTCACATCCAAGAGAGCTTCTCCTCCGCCACAATGATGAAATGTGGTCTCCTCTGGTTCTGGTTTGCTCATCAGAGGTCTCAGGTCTTCTTGTGAGATGTTTTTTGAGGAAGATGATGCCTCCCAATTGGGTGAGATGGCTTGTAAAAATCCGTGAACAGTTCTCAGTTGTTGTTTTTATCTCTCCAGTCACTGTATTTGCTGCTAGTTTTGCTCCTTCATTAGTATTTGTCATTTCTCTACTTTGTTCAGTTCCTGTCAATATCTTGAGGTCCTCTTCTGTGCTTTTCAATAAGCCATTGTTGTAGGCACTGTAGAGATTGTTTTCTCTTTATCTTGCCAAGCCAGGTAGGGAGCATGCTCACTGTGATGGTGACGCTTCTTCCCTGGCTCCAGATCTGTTGCTGTGGTATCATAGAACAGGCTCCCACTCTATCAATCACTTAACATGGTGTCCTGGTGATCCCAGCTCCTGTGTGGCTAGCTACTACAGCCCAGACAGATGAAAGTTTCTCCTGTATAGTTGTTTGTCCATTTCTGTTCTCTAGTTTCCTTTTAAGGAAGGGCCTCAAAATCATAAATGAGGACTGAACACTCCAAAGTAGGAAACGACAACACTATATAAAGAGCGCATCATGGGCAAACATGGCATCGGAGGTATGAACAACAATGGAGAACTGTCACGGATTTCTTGCGCTTTCAATTACCTAGATCATTGGGAGGCTCCATCTTCCCTCACAAAAACATCCTCAAGAAGACCTGGATATCCCCTGAGTGGAAAACTAAGAGACCAGATAGACTACATTTCCATCTGGCCTCAGGAAGTGGAGGAGAAGCTATTCTGGATGTGAGGGGTGGAAACAGGAGCAGACGCTGCATCGGACCCATCCACCTAGTTCAGGCTACCGTAGAGACTAGCCCAAACTTGGCTGAGAAACAATAGAGGACACTGGCAGGGATCAAGAAGTAAAAAGAGCTGGACAGATACCTGCAAAGAGGTCCTGGGAAAGAAGACAAAAAAACACTAAGGAGTAGCTGATCGCATAACTTCGCAACATGGGACCTCAGTGGAGGAGAGGAAAACATTGAAAGAGAGGATCAATCCACATGTCATGACCAACAGGAGAAAAGAGACCTGGCAGGCAAAGTACCGGAAATAAACAAGGAAGTGAAGAAGAGCGCCAGAGCCAGGTGAGGAAATTCATCCACGACACACTGAGGAGGCAGAAATAAAAGCAAAGCTTCAGGCAAGAGAGATACGAAGAAGGCCGTACGAAATTACCAGGACCCTGGCACGGGCAAGAGACACGCAGCATAAATGTGCATCTGTGAAAGATTAAAGACGGGAAAACCATCCACAACTTAAGGTCAGGAGAGAGAACGTTGGGCCCAGCATTTCACAGAAATTCAGCAGACAGACCCCCACCAAAACCAACCCCCTACTATACCCACCAGCAGACAGTCTTCTAGATCCCTCAACACCAACCCACCCCTAAAGGTGAGGAAGATCACTAAGGCGGTGAAGAACATATCAATCAGGCCAAAGCCACAGGACTCCAGACGGCAACTACCAGAAGCCCTGAAAGCGGAATGTCTCCCACAACAACAAAACATGCTTCTCCCTCTGCTCCAGAAAGTCTGACGCAAGAAGCAAGTCACCTCTGAATGGAGACAAGGGCTCCTCGTCAAGCTCCCGAAGAAAGGTGACCACTCCAGCTGTAACAACTGGCGAAGCATCAGCATCCTGTCTGTCCCCAATAAGATCTTGACGTGCATCATGCTAGAGAGACTGAAGGAGGCTTTAGACAAAGCTAAGAAACGAACTCAGGCAGACTTCGTCAGGACAAGTCGTTCACTGACCACATCGCCACCCTCGCATCATATAGAGCAATCCAGATCATGGCAGTCTCCACTCACCATAAATCTTTAGTGGACTTCGAGAAGGCCCTTCGACAAGCATGGACCGGGATGTTGTCCGGAACCTCAGGCACCTACGGGATCTCAATCAGTTCATCGTCATCATCCAATAAATGTATGCCAGTTCCATATGCCAGACCATCCACAAAGGCAAGCTGACGGGAGCCTTTGCGGTCAGGACCGGAGTGAGGCAGGGCTGTGTTGCTGTCGACACCATCTTCCTTCTGAGCGAGTGGACTGATCATGAAGAAGTCCACTGAGAAGTGTAAACACAGGAATTCGATGGACCTCACCAAGCAGCCTGAAGACCTCAGAGCCCTTGGATGACGTCAGCCTACTGTCACACCCGGCAATAAGATTACACAACAGAAACTGAATAGGCTCGAAGATGAAGCAAACAAAGTTGGGCTCAACATCAACTTCCAAGAAGACAGAAACTATAGGATAAGCAACAAGATCAAATCCCAACTACAAGGATCCAACATCTGTGAAGTGGACAAGTTTGACTATCTGCGCAGGTGTGGTGAGCAAGGAGGAGGAGCAGACGGAGGACATCAAAAGCCGCATGTCATCAAAGCGAGGCACACCTTCAATACCTTGCATCTCCAATCTGGAACTCTACTTTACTTTCTGGGCGGACAAAAGTCCGCATCTTCAACCACCAACGTGAAGCAGTGCTACCTACTAGTTCAGAAGCCTGGAGACTGACTAAAGACAACCCACTACAAACTGCAGGTGTAACAACATTAACAGTCTGCCTCCTCAATATCTTCAAACGTATCAGATGGCTGAAGCAGAAAGTAATGCTGCATGCCGCCTGTGGGAAAGAACAAAAAGCAAGACCCCATTGACCAAGAGATCCGGAAGAGAAAATGGGGCTGGATAGGGCTACACTCTGCGCAAGAGCCCAGACAATGTCACAAGGCAGGCGCTAGAGTGGAACCCGCAGGGAAAGAGAAGAGCAGGCAGGCCAAAGGAGACATGGAGACGCTGCACTGAGAGAGAGATGAAGGCAGCTGGATGGACGTGGGCTCAGCTGAAGAGAGACGCCCAAAATAGAGTTCGCTGGAAGAGCGTTGTTGAGGCCCTATGCTCCCACGCGGAGTCAGAGGATTAAGTCAAGTAAGTCAAGTCAAGAAAATGTTGAGAAGTTTCAGAGTGATGAAATTGATTGCTTTTTTTCTTCTCTTACAGGAACAAAATAGAACATTATATATGAAGTAAAAGTTTTTCTCACATTGCCATACATTAAGTATTTTGAAGGTAAATAAAGGTTAAGTTAATTGTATATCAGCAAACACATCTTTAAGAAAAATGGAAGCAAGCTGGACATAATAAAATAGAGACCTGAGAAAACCAGACTTAAATATTGAGGATGAAACAGTTGTTAATAATACAACCTGTTTGAGAAGCAACCTTCATGTCTTGATGTGAATTATGTTTTTCGCATACAGAGATAGAAGTGGATTTATTAAAGCCAACTTAAATATTTCATTGTAAATCAAAATTCCCTAAATAGATATAAAAACATCTTTCAATATTAGAGTGTCAACCAAGTTGTATGCCAGGATGGTTGACTGTGACAACATATTTATAAACCTGCCAACTTTAATCAATAAGTGATATAAATATTTTCCTTTCACCTTTAGGTCAGATGAACCATTGAAGAAAGAGTGGGAATATGGACAGAAATTGTTTATTACAATTGGCGAATTCATTTATTTTACGATGTCTTAAGCTTTGACACCAAGTAAAGGATTTACAAGTCATTGGTAATCCCAATCCTACCATATGGGTGCAAATCTTGGCCACTATATGCTAAGACGAAAAGAAGGATACAGGCATTTGATCTTCAAGAAAACTGCTCCAAATCTCATGCATTGAGCACAAGACCAATACCTAGGTCAAGGAAGTGATTAGAAACATGGTGAGAACTAAGGAACCACTCCTGTTAGAGTGAAAAAGCAAAAGTTGACTTGGTTCTCATGCCACAACACCCTGAAGACAACTGTAATTCAAGGTAGCCCTGATGGAGCTTGGAAAAGAGGCCACCCTAGAAGGAATTGGATTGCCAACATTGAAGAATGCACTGACAATAATGTACTTACCTTGCTCGATATCACATGCAAAAAAGTGTCCTTTACCAAAAGACCAAATACTTAATCAAGCTAGAAACGGCATCCTAAAAGAATTGAAGACATGGTAACTCTAGAAATTTACTTTTTTTTATTAGAATTCTGGGTTTAATAGACCTGAAGACTATCTTTTGATTATTTTTATCTTTATCAAAACCATTTATAAGATAGTATGAATAAAGACATTGGAAGATGCAATTTTATGAAGTATGTGAAAGTGATAGGAGGAATGGGTGGAATTTTGTCCTATTTATGAATAATTAGTTTGGGCTGTATTTGGCCTGAGGGCAGCCAATTTTACATGCCTGATCTAATGAATTGGTTCGTATTATTTCTTCTAGTTTTCACCATGAAATTATCTGTGGTTATTATCATTCCACTTTTTCATATTCATATGTATTATTATAAGCAATGCTGTATTTACATAACTTATTGTCAAGAAATTAAAATTTTTTCTCTAAGTTTAACTTTGGTTTAGGTCTACCTATATTTATTTCAGCTATTATCTGGCTTTTGAATAGTAGAGCCAAATATTTTGTGACCTAGTTCCCATTATTCCTCTTTGTGAATTATTAAAAGAAGATTTTAAAAATGCTTTCATTCACTTTTATTGATTGATTAGTGCACGATATATAAATCTTTACAATTAATATTACTGACTACTTTTCAGTGTTATGATAAAATTTTGTACTTTTACATTCTAATATTATTATTTTACAATTCAAGTAAGTAATTTATTTCTTGTTGACTTCTGGGGCGAATTAAATTTTCAAAAATGACGCCAACTTTAGGAGGACAAAATAAAAGGCCTTGCAGAAGATTACAATATATTTCTAACAATTTTTTGAGCAACAGGAGTAATCGTTGCAGTTTGCTTGGTCTTTATATTTTTGGCCGCTTTACCTTTCCCTACAAGTGTCAGGTCCCCATTTAAAGCTGGGTGGACTTGAGAACTTTCCACCCATATTCAATGTAAGATACTGAGGTTTGAATCAGGGGCCTCATGTTCAGCAATTGTGGTCAAGTGCTCTGCACCACACATATGAAAGAAAAAAAAATACTGTATAGTCTAAGGAATTATATTTTTTTTTTGTAAATTTAAATAATAGCACACTTTGAAAAGTTTAGTAAATAATACTTTTTAGATGATTTAATTTAAACTTGGTTTGTCTGGCAAGTATCCTGTCATTTTAATAATTTTGCAACCGATTTTTCACATTTTTCTTGAGGGCCTTTCAAAGTGAAATCTGGAACACCCATGTATTTTTTGTGACAATACACTATTTTAATATTTTTCAAGCTAATTATGGGATGTCAATATGTGAAGTAATTGAAAATGTACATCAAAAAGAGCTACACACACATTTAAATGTAATGTAACTGATTATTAGTTACACATTCTACAAAAGTCTTAGGTCTTTTGTAAAGCGTAGATCCATAAGATCAAAAAGTTTTTAAAAAATTTAAATTGTTTTTGCATTTAATGTCATGAAAATCGACCTGATGTACATGATTGAATAGTAGTTCACGACAAAATAAATTTTAACCTCCTAGATTTTAAAAATTTAGTACTGTTTATTTATATATATCTTTAGTGTGGTATTTGTTCAGTTAGCTTTGTTAATTCTTTTCCTACATTAGGAAGATCCCAGATTGGACAGAGGTCCTTATATTTTTCCCAGTACTACTGGCCTTTTAGCTGGTCTACTTGGTAAAATGTCACCAGCCTAATGGAAAGGCTGCTTTTAGGGAGTTATTATACAAATGTAAATAGAATAAAGAGAAAGTTGAATTTTCCTACTTAACAGTGAAAAATTAATTGTTGAATCAAATTTCATTTTCTGCGAAAGATGAATGAAAGTAAAATATCTGGAAAGAATGGTAAATGAATAAGATAACATTTGACTGATGTAAGCCAGCTTATCAAAGTCCTAAGAATTTGATCTTAAACAAAGGAAACAACAAACATAAAATAATCGGCTAATAAGTGAATGATAATTTTTTTGTTGCTTATATATTTTAATGCAATTTATCTAAACACAAATTCAGAAAATGACAGAAATAAAAACAGGGTGGGAAATAAATGAGTAAATAAAAGACCAAATATATGACTTAATTCTATTTTTAATATTAAACCAATAACTTAAAACAATTGATACACATTATTATATGGGTCATGGCAATGATCTTTTCAATGACTTGTCGCTGGCTATTACTTTTAAGTTACTGAATCTTAAATTATGATTGTAGAGCTTAACAGCAAACAACTTACTTAACAAGATTCCAAGCATCATTGATAAATTGTGCTCTGTTTATAGCTGTAATAACCTGTAAATGGAATCACATGCTTAGAATTAAATAAAATGTGACTCAAAAGGGAAAAATAATTAATACATCAAAATAGATGTGTCATACTAGTAACTGAAGATTCTTTAACATACCACATATGCTAATTCATAAGAGACATCAATGGCAACTCCTCTCTTTATCTGCTTCAATTAAAACACCCTCTGACTGTGTACAACAGGAACTCCTCTGAAAATGTACAAAAGTCAAACTGGCTACTCATTTATGAAACTGGAAAACAACACTCATATTTTACTATAAATAAATTATCATTCAATGATGTCAATTTTAAAAGCAATCCTGGGTTCATTACAATCTATCATTTAACACCTGAATCACTAAAAAAAAGTTATGACAGATAGTGAGATAGTCTAAAATAAAAGTAAAGCTTGCATTAATGTTCGATAGTAACTTTTCTAATGACGTCAATAAACAAACATTGGGAGCTCACACTTTTCAAACATGTTGTACCCAGATTAGATAAAACTTTAAACTGTGCTTGGCACAGAGTATATATTTTACAGAAAGAGACCTCTACCAATATCTTCCACCATTACTGTTACTGGTTTTCTAATAGCGTAAAAAAAAAAGTGAATTTCCCTTAGCCCTAGCAGGTCATCGGAACTGATGAAGTGTAGAATTCATCTGTTTCTTTAACCTCTGCATATGAAAGGATTGTGTGTTTAGCTCAACACCCAGCCGCCTTTACTTCCCCAAATTAAGTCAGGTGAACTTGTGGGATGACTTTGGACCAAATTTCACCTGGAAAAAATTCCATGGTTCTCAGAGAGGAATATAGGCCTTCTTGTTAAATTAAATAGTTACAACCAGAAGCATTGCAAACAGCACTAATCCTCCTTTTAAAATAATAGTTCATTTCACAGGAGCCCCCTGGACACTGCTTACTGCTGTTAATTTAGTAGTTAGATATATTGCTTGTAAATCATACTAAGTAAATTGGTGGTATTTAGTATGGTGTAGCATACTTTATTTGTGGCTTTTTTCTTTTTACTTATTTTTTTATTGGTGAGGCTACTTTATCTAAAATAAGATGGCATCACTGGAAGGCTAGGTAGCTACCGGAAGTTGTTAAAAACAAAATGCTTTTGAAAAGAATAGTACTTCAAGCCATCAATGTACTGCATACAATAAATTAAGCAAATTGTCAACCTACTTATTACACATTTACTATTTCACAATAGATTGCATTTTAAAACTTCTTATGTATTGCACTATATTTTTAAAAATTCATTAATTTACCATGTATGTAGTTTTGTTTTGCAGTCCAGAAGGACCATTATGAATGCTTGTGATGTCATCCAAGGTCAGCACATCCCTAGAAGGAATACAGATCAGTAATGATGTCCAAGGACCATCGTAACAAATATTTAGTTCTCTGAAATGAAAGATGGCAGAAGTAGCTGATATTTTGCTAAACTTAGAGTACATTGCTTGGTTCCATCTAATTTAAGTACAAAACTTGGGAGGAATTTTTCAGAATGAGAGTCCTCAGCACCCTTAATAATACTTTCTGACATTGACAAATGAAATATTTCAAGTGATTCTTAATTGCTATCCATTTCTTTTTTATTTAAAGCAATCATTTTCTAAATATTTTCCAACATCACCCTTTTCAGTGTTTTTTTTTTACAGATATTTTGTTTGATTTTGTTATAGATAATGACTCTGTGTTGGTATGCCAAAAGTAAACAAAAGATAGGAAAATATTGGCTGCCTATATAAGGGTTCAAATTAGTGTAAGTAGCAGCCTTAACAGCATTTTTCATAGGGGGCCCCACTAGTACCTTTGTCAGGGGTCCCCAAATGTACTGTTTAACAAGACCCCCAAAAATGTAGGAAAGGCTCTAATGAGAAGTTATAAAACTAAGCTTTTGACATCTTTTGGTAATTGGAAAAAAGACTAAATCCTTAATCAATCTAGAAATGGTATCCAAATAAATTAAGGATAGAATTAAGCGAATTATGTTCTAAATAGGATTTTGGCTTTTTTCTAACAGTTTTCTCCACTTAAAACTTCTGTTTATGTATATGTTAATATAGAAAAAAAATTTGCAATTGATTTTTTGAGGCACTTTTAAGTGAAATTTACCATACTTGTTCTTGCTCCATGACAATGAATGATTCAATAATTAATTTTTGCAATTGATTAAATTTTTTTTATTTCTAACAAATATGATTAAAAAAATTCTCATTATACTAATCAAGGGATATTACCAGGTTTAATTATGGCAAACGACAATAATAAATGGGTTACTTCCCTTGCATTTAACACTATAACAAACTAAGCGTTTCCCGATATTGATGAGTATTCTACATCAATTGCTGGAAATGGAACGGAAAAGGTGCCGTTTGATCTGACATCAGATCAAATTTCATTGCCCCATTTATCTTCTGCTGTTTACATAAACAATGAACTTTATTTAGAAATTTGAAAAAAATTGTTTTAGAAAGCGGTTAGTTTTAAAAACTCCTGTCTTGTTTATCATTATTGTTACTTGTGTTAGTGATAACCGATAAATTGAAGACGGCTAAAAGGGATATTTTATATTGATGCTTATTCATGAGGCATTTAAGTATGTATCATTATAAACAGTAAGGTGTCTATAACTTAATGTCCCTATAGACAAAGACACAGACATTGATCCCCTCCACTACAGGAATGATGGAGTGCTCATGATGAATTATATTTAATAACAACACCATTTTCTTTTAGTAAAACCTAAAATAACAAACTTAATTATTCAGTTTTTCCAGAACCAAAAACTGTCTGACTTATTTTCTCCAAGTTTAACTATAAGTTGAACTTAAATAGTTGGAAAATCATGAAAATGTGTTCTCTCATCCATGGTAAGGCCATTGATGTGAAGGATTCGTTGTCTGTAGCTAC